>CAEFZP010000012.1:0-247533 GCA_903064625.1 Mallotus villosus
ACGACTAGGTTATGTACAGTCGTATGCAAAAGTTTAGGCACCCCTCTGAGGCTGCATGATAATTTCCTGTCTTCACCAAAAAAGATCAATATAATATTGTAATATTACTTTTCTAGTTAACACTGAGTGCTGGGGTGTTTTCCAGACAAAGATATTTGGTGTAGCAGTATTTAGTTGTGTGAAATTAAATCAAATGTGAAAAAAAGGCTGTGCAAAAGTTTGGGCACCCTTATCATTTATTGATTTGAATACCTCTGCCTACTAAATGCTGATTAACTGCAACACATAGTTAGTCTGATTAACTCGTTAAGCCTTCAATTACATAAAAAGGTGCATTCAATCATTAGAAAGGGTATTTAAGTTAGCCAATTGCAAGTTTTGCTTCTCTTTGATTCTCCTCTGAACAGTGGCAAAATGGGGGCATCAAAACAGCTATCAAATGATCTAAAAACAAAGATTGTTCAGCAGTATGGTTTAGGGGAAGGCTACAAAAAGTTATCCCGGAGGTTTCAGCTATCAGTTTCCACTGTGAGGAATGTCATTAGGAAATGGAAGGCAACAGGCACAGTTCTTGTTAAGGCCAGAAGTGGCAGGCCAGGAAAAATAACAAAGAGGCAAAGGCGAAGAATGGTCAGAATGGTCAAGGACAACCCTCAGACCACCTCCAAAGAGCTGCAAGGTCATCTTGCTGCAGATGGTGTCACTGTGCATTGCTCGACCATTCAGCGCACATTGCACAGAGAACAGCTGTATGGGAGAGTGATGCGGAAGAAGCCTTTTCTGCACACGCGCCACAAAAAGGCTTGCTTGAGGTTTGCCAAACTACATTTGAACAAGCCAGGCTCATTTTGGAACAAAGTGCTGTGGACTGATGAGACAAAGATGGAGTTATTCGGTCACAACAAGAGGCATTACGCATGGAGGCAAAAGAACACAGCATTCCTAGAAAAACACTTGCTGCCCACAGTAAAATTTGGTGGGGGGTCCGTCATGCTGTGGGGCTGTGTGGCTAGTGCAGGAACTGGGAATCTAGTTAAAGTTGAAGGTCGTATGGATTCAACTCAGTACCAGCAAATTCTGGACAATAATGTTCAAGAATCTGTAACAAAGCTGAAGTTACGGCGCAGTTGGGTGTTCCAGCAGGACAACGACCCGAAACATTGCTCCAAATCCACTAAGGCATTTATGCAGAGGAACAACTACAATGTTTTGGAATGGCCATCCCAGTCCCCAGACTTGAATATAATTGAAAATCTATGGGGTGACTTGAAGCGGGCTGTCCACGCTAGGCACCCATCAAACCATACTGAACTGGAGATGTATTGTAAGGAAGAATGGTCCAAATTACCTCAATCCAGAATCCAGACACTCATCAGAGGATATAAAAAGCGTCTAGAAGCTGTTATTTTTGCAAAAGGAGGCTCTACTAAATATGAATGTGATTTTTCTGTTGGGGTGCCCAAATTTATGCAAGTGTCTAATTCTCTTATGATGCGTATGGCATATTTTCTGTTTATCAAATAAACCTTATTTCACGGCTAAAATATCACTGTCCATGACGTATGTGTATATATATGACAAAGACGTTCCTCATCCAAACGCCCAACATTTTATAGATGAAAGTAATGGAGATTATCAGGGGTGCCCAAACTTTTGCATACGACTGTATGTATGCGTGAATGTTTCTGTCTTTATCCCTGGGTTCCTAATTCCCACAACACACCTGTGTCACATTTGTAATAAATGCTGTTGTCCGTTGTCTTCATTCCCATAAGGTTGCTCCCCTTGTCAACCCTGTCCAGATTGTTTGTCTGTTTTGGTTCTGTCCTATGCGAGTAATTTTTGAAACTTTATAATACTTCTAACGGGCAGGTGAGAAGTGTGAAATAGACGCTGCTAATCTTTGGGAACGATAACTCCACGCCCAACTATTTGGACATTGGTAGGGTGACCATACGTCCTATATTTCCCAGACACGTCCTCTTTTTTGGTCCTTAAAAAAGCGTCCGACGTAATTTCTAAATAAGCAATTTGATTTGGCTTTAGTTGCATTATAACGTGCACATAAGCCAAGCCCCCACTCCTCGCTACTCGGCTTGAGGCAATGGTGGATCTGGCCCCAGTGGATCTTGGTGGTATTGCATTTCCAATTAGGAAATGTCATGTTGTTTTTGTCTATCGGAAAATAGTCGGTTGGAATGTTCAGAATCACACATGTGCGACGTTACTCTGTGGGGACTGCTTTCGAGCTATTGCATATGTGCGATGCTACTCCTTAACAGGTTAAAGGCAGGGTAGGAAATGTTGTTGAGAAGCACTTTTTATATTTGCCGAAAGTACCACGTCTTGATAGCAACTCATGTATTTTAAAGTTTGACGCAAATATTAAATCATTCTGACATCTGTGGGCGTCGCAATACTGTAATAAACATGACCAATCATTAAGGGGTACCCTAACTATTGATTGCAGGGCTGCCAACTTTTCGAAAAACCTTGGCGTGAGATTTGGTTACCCCAAGGTGTGGCGGGGAGAGCGTGTGAAATGGTTGAAATGCATATGAGTTGGCAGCCCTGTGATTGGACGGGCTGTCTGTCTGTCTAACTACCTATCTGCATGCACTCTGCCCCTCCACTCAATGCTCATTACTGTAGTTTTGTGAGAGTGGCTTCAAAGGGAGGAGGTGGGATATTTTGGTATGAATCGTGTAAAAAAGAAGCTAAAATAGCTAGCTTCGCGCAACTTGCCTATCCTGCCTTTAAGCCCACAAGCCATGGTCAAATACAATATGCGCATCTGCACCACTTTTCGGATGCCTGCGAAAGTGGCTACGGTACTGTGTCATATCTGAGATTGGAAAACAAAAACGGAGAACTGCATGTTGCGTTCATAATAGGTAAATCCAGAGTCGCCCCACTGAAACAAATGACGATTCGTAGAATGGAGCTTACAGCTGCAGTCCTAGCTGTCAGAGTTGACACAATTCAGCAAAAATAATTAGAGCTTAAACTGGACAAGTCTGTTTTTTGGACTGATAGCACACAATCATCAACAATGATACCAAACGCTTCCAAACCTTTGTAGCAAAGAGGATCTCTGTCATCATCCGCACTGCGGAGAAGGTGATTGGCTGCAATCTGCCTACCCTCGAGGACCTAAACACCTCGAGGACCCTCAGGCGAGCGAGGAAGATTGTGGCCGACTCCTCCCACTCTGGACACTCCCTGTTTCAGTCACTCCCCTCCGGCAGAAGGCTGCGGTCCATCAGGACCAACACCTCTCGACACAAAAACAGTTTCTTCCCTTCTGCTGTTGGCCTCTTCAACAAGGCCAAGGGTTCACACTGACTTATTGACTTTACTTTAATTACTCTAATATTCTGCACTACATTACTGCATCTTGTACATTTGTATTTTTTGTCATATTTGTATTTTTTGTATTTTTATATTGTAAATTAGGCAACTTATATTTTATTGTATATTTTATTTTAAATATAATTCCACTTTAGTATAGATAGTATAGTTATATAGTATAGATATTTAGTATAGACAGTCCACATATTTAAATTTAAGGATACTATATGTTTATTGTATGCACCTTCCTGCCAAAGCAAATTCCTTGACTGTGCAAACTTTCATGGCCAATAAATCCCTTTCTGATTCTGATTCTGATTCTGATTCTGAAGGAGAGGGAGATGGAGAAAAAGATAGAGGATGTACACTGTGTATATGTGTGAATGTGTTTGTATAAGTGTACTGTATATGTAAGTATACTGTATGTAAGAGTGAGTGGAGGAGAATGTAGTACACCATGTGTGGTGTGTGTTTGTATATAGGTTTATGTAATAATAATATTATATTTATATGTTTGTAGGTTTGCTGTATGTATACTGTACAGTATGCTTGTGTTTATAATCTATGTCTCTGTGTGTATAATATCTCAACTCCAAAAAAGCACTTAAGTTTATTTTGATAAAAGGTGAGAGAGAGAGAGAGAGAGAGAGAGAGACAGGAGAAGGGGAGAGAGAGAGACGGAGGGCGAGAGGCATAGAGAGGAAGACAGAGAAAGAGGAGAGAACATCAAGAGAGAAATAGGAGGGAGGGGCTGAAGAAGAGGACAAGACTGAGAAGAGAGGGACAGAGAGATAAAGAAGGAGAAGGCCTCCAACTTGGTAGGTTGACACTAGGGCCACAGCCGTGCCCCCTTGTTTGTGGTTTTCCCCTGCCCTAGTGTTTCCCTGTGTCTGTCATTGTCTTCACCTGTGACGTCATTGTCTTCACCTGTGTCTCGTTGAGTGGTGTCAGTTCTCGTTAGTCTTATCGTGTCCACCTGTGTCTTGTTTGGTCCTGTGTATTAAGGTTCCAGTTTTGTGTCCAGAGTTGCTCTTGTCCTTGCCCTTGCACTGTGAGTATCCTGTCTGTTTCAGAGTTCAAGAATAAACTTGAAGAATAAACTTTTGACACTCTAACTGGCTACCTCTCCACCATTTGGTCGTACCCCAACACTCACTTTAACAATTTAGACTTGCTTCATGTAGAAATATACATTTTACAAAAATAGTCTCTAATGTAACTGATGGATTGTCTAAATATTTAAACTGATATGAATCTCTTCTTTCTGAGAACCAGCCAGTCATGTCTATCAGTCTGTCATCCTCTGTTCTGTAGAAACCATGCCAGGAATGAGGAAATGCAGTTGTTGTGAACATGTCCCTCATTAATAGTACCTGACCGGTTGATCCTGTTTGGAGTCTCATTACTGGAACTTTCTCATGTATGGGTAGATGCATGCCCAATAATATAGGGAGAGGAGAAATGGGGGGAGGTGAGTGGAGAGGGAGAGGATAGAGGAGGAAATAAGGAGTGAAGAAAGACAGAGGGAGAGAGGGCAGAAAGGGTGAGGAGAAATAGGGGAAGGTGGGAGGGGTGAGAGAGGGAGGAGAGGAGAGAGGAACAAATACCAGGCACTGAGATAAACAATTCAAATTGAAATAGGTAGAGAGGTGAGAGGAAGGGAGAGAGAGAGAAGGGGTGACACTGTGTACTTGAATAGTCAGGATGCCGGATGAATACAATTGATGTATTCTGTACTGTACATTAACTAACAGAGCGCTCTGTGATGAACCTACTGCAGGACACGTGTTGCTAATGTCATCCAGCCGAGTGATACCGACTCCAATACACACATCTGGGGCCTTTACTACAAATCAAGATCAACATGTTCTGGATTATATATAGATCATTTATATCTACACTTTATTACATGCTCTAGACCCAATAGCAAGACATATATCATAAAGAAAACAGATACATAAACACATACAACATACTCTTATTCATGAGAGTTTTAAAAGGCACCCATACCAATGTTTCCACAGATATGATTGATATCTGACAGAGCTGCACCTGGGACTCGTGAGCATCATTATAATACAGTTTTGTGACTCATCAAGTCGAGACATAAACTTAAACATCAGGTTCCTCAATAGAGCCTGTAGAGTGCTTAGCCCTGAGTCAACAAAGAGCTTACTAGCACTGCTACACCTGGGCTTTTTCAGCAGTATCCTCAGACAGTCATTATATGCTACCTGAAGTTTGCGCAGGGTTTCCTTTTTGTAGCTGCCCCATAATGGGGCTGCATACATGGGGGTGCAGAAAGCACGAAACAAGCTCACTTTCACATCATCAGAAGAGTAGTGGATTTTCCTGACCAACATGTTTGCCTGGACATACAACACTTGTCTCTGCCTGTACATGTCGGCATCATCTTCCATCTTGTCAGTGATGATGTGCCCAAGATATTTTGTATGGTTGGATACACAGACGGATTGCCCTGACAGGTAAAACATTGGAAAGTGTAGCTTCTGATCTTCCTTGGTCCTACATATCAATACAACACTCTTTTTTGCATTGTACTGTACGTCAAACTCGACCCCATACTCGGAGCATATATCCAACAGCTGCTGGAACCCAACAGTACTGGGGGACATAATAGCCAAATCGTCTGCGTACATCAGATGGTTTAACAGTGTGTTCCCTATCAGACAACCTGTCTTACACTTCCCCAACTGCTTCGACAGGTTGTCCATGTATAGGTTGAACAGGGCTGGAGACAGAATCCCCCCCTGCCGTACCCCATTTCCTACACTGAAGGGTGAGGATAGGCTGTTTCCCCATTTGACCTGCATACCTTGGTTGGTATACCAGAAAGCCAGGGTTCGTATGATGCATCCAGGCACACCCCTAAGCATGAGTTTAGTAAAAAGCTTTTGGTGATTTACTCTGTCAAATGCCTTGGAAGCATCAATAAACCCTAGAAGCATTGTAGAGCCCTGCCTTCTGTAGGATTCAACAGCTTTTTTCAAGGCACAGATGCATAGATCTGTACTGTGCTTACACTTAAAACCAAATTGATTTTCTGTGGTGCAAATTAACTCACTCAGTCTATCTAGTAGCATCTTTTCTAACACCTTTGAAAGAATGCTGGCCAAGGCAATGGGTCTATAATTGTCCAAACTCCCTATTTTACCTGCCTTGCCCTTAATTACTGGCACTAATATAACTGTCAGCAAGGTGTCTGGCAGTATACCATGTGTCATCAGCCCTGTGAGGCAGATGGACAGCAGTGCTGCAACTCTGGGGCTGGCTAACTTGAGATGCTCCGCAGGGATGTTATCCTTGCCACTAGCTTTGTTATCAGCTAGTTGCTCTATAGCATGATAAACCTCGTAGGGAGTCAAATGAATCACTTCCTCATTTAACTTGCCTACACAATAGGACTCACTTTTGATACAATTAAACAGAGCTGCATAGTGCTGCCTCCACTGCTCTGCTATATTGTCTGCACCAGATATGCCTTCAATGTGGCATGGCAGTACTGTTTTGGCCCTATTTGCAGCTTTTACCTCTTTCCAAAACTCAGTGACATCGTTAAGTTTTCAGCCATAGAATGAGCTCTTAAGGCTTGCTCATGCTTCCCAACAAAGCTTCTTGTGCTCTAAGTCTGGCCCCTGTCTGGGTCTACCAGCTATAACCCAGGTCCTATGAGCCTCCTTAGCGGCTCCTTGGTGGTCTGCTACATCCTTGTTCCAACCAGGTTTGATATTTTTAGCCTTACTGGGGTGAGTGTGTAGATGTCTACTACTGGCTTCATATATAGCGCTCACTATACTATTGTACATTTCACATAGGTCATTACAGTGAGTGACATCATCACAGTTAATATCTGAGCAAAAAATAGCATGCATGGGAAGATGTACTTTCCTCAAGAGAACATCTGACCTCCCACAATAATACAAGACATCCTCTTTGGATAGTTTAGCCCAATCCACTTTGAACCTGTTGGCACCATCTTCTGTTGAACTGCTGCAGTCAGGTAGGTTATCCACGTTTACCATATTTCATGTTCTCATCTTGTTTTGCCCATAACTCTGTCCAGGAAGCTCCCACAGGCCCCAATTTTGGCCTGGCTTATAGAGAAAGTACCCCCCTAGCGGCTTTTTCTGGCTTGGATTTTTTGATTTGGGGGCATATTTCATGTTCTCATCTTGTTTTGCCCATAACTCTGTCCAGGAAGCTCCCACAGGCCCCAAAGTTGGCCTGGCTTATAGAGAAAACACCCCCCCTAGAGGCCTTTTACGGCTCGGATTTTTTGATTTGGGACCATATTTCATGTTCTCATCTTGTTTTGCCTATAACTCTGTATAGGAAGCTCCCACAGGCCCAAAAGTTGGCCTGGCTTATAGAGAAAACACCCCCTAGAGGCCTTTTCCGGCTTGGATTTTTTGATTTGGGACCATATTTCATGTTCTCATCAGGTATTGAGCCTAATCAAACTGGAACATTTCTGAAAAACGTTCTAAGTCCACCAAACAGTCAGCCCCAGTGCTCGCTACGGCAGCACATCTAATACAATTGGATCGATACAGAGATTAGCATGCCCCCTGCGAAAGGATGATTTTTGGGGGTATTTTTAAAGATTCTTTCTTTTTTATTTTTATTTCATGCTAAGCTAATGCTAATCGCAAAATGGTGAGTGTGGGCTGTTGGGATGATGTTGTGGGGAAAAGAGAATGAGTATTAGCATAAGGATGATCAATTGAGTCTCAATTAAGTTAACAATTAAGTGTTTTAAGATATTTTGGGGGATTTTAAACAAAAGATCTTTCAACGGTGAGAGCGGCTTCGGCGGCAGCGGCGGGTAGGGTGACCCTATCAACTGAGGTAGCAAATCTTTCAACGGTGAGATCGGCAAGCGGCATCGGCGGCGGGTAGGGAGACCCCATCAACTGAGGTAGCAAATCTTTCAACGGTGAGGCAGGCAGGTGAGCGGCAGGCGGCAGGCGGCGGCGGGTATTAAAAACCCTATTGAGCCTAATCAAACTGGAACATTTCAGAACATTTTTCTAAATCCACCAAACAATCAGCCCCAGTGTTCTGGCCTTTAGAGCAAGTCCCCCTCTACCTGCCTTTTCTGGGTGGGATTTCTTGATAACCCTAACCCTATTTGCAAATTCCCAGTCACCAGCAGGGGGAGGCCCCCGACACGCAAATTCCTTGAGTCACCAGTAGGGAGAGCCTATTCACCAATTTGCGGCTAAATATTAGCTTAGCATCAAATTAAAATAAATATATATTTTTTTTGCATAAAAATCTTTGAAATTGCCCCCAAAGTCTATTTATGGATTCTGCCATTAAAAGTTTCCCTATTTTTCATTTTCCATTGGATTCTTTGGGGTCCTTTGAAATCAGCTGCCGGCTGCCGTTTTTTCACCGTGAGGAGATTTGTCCCCCTGGTCGATGGGTTCTTTCTGAAATGTTGATAGACCCCATCAGGATCCTTTGCCAGGTTCCAGACCAGACCAGACCGGTTCTTCCAGGTTTTGGTAAGTATGCCTTTTACGAGGTATAGTTAGCGTCGGTAGAAGATTGGTGGGTCCAGTGGTTTAGCACAATGGGACATATTCCCAGGACTCACCCGCCGACAAACCTAGGCCATAGCCGCTGGTAGAAGCTTGTAGGGTGTTCCAAGATTTAGAATCTTGCCTCCCTTCCGCCAGCACCCTCCTCAGCCCTCTCTGGGCAAGCTGTGAAAGGGGCAGCTTGTCGAAGTGGGTGGGAGGTTTTTGACCCACTCTGGGCAGGCTGTGATCACAAGCAGTCTGTCTGGGTAAGTGGTTCTTCAGGCCCTCTCCGGGCAGGCTGTGGTAACCTTGCGGTGTTAACAAGTAGTCTGTTTGGGTGGGCGGTAAGTATGCGGCCCTCCTGCGTCCCACTCGGGACAGCACGCAGGATGTGGTGGTCCAGGGCTCAGGACCTTGATCGTAGCCCAGTCTTTTACGGGGGTTAGCCCCACTCATGCACCACTGCACCTTTGACTGATCCTGATCATCACCCTTTAGCCTGAGGGGTGTGATCAAACCCATACCCCAGGATACGCTTTTGCCTCCCTGGTTCCTAGCATTGCTACCCCCCCCATGAGAAATGTCTTCTCTTGGACGTGTTCTCTTGCACAGTTTAATGTGCTTCTTACTGGGTATCCCGTCTACCCCAACATTTTCCGTGTGGCGAGAGCAGTGGGCAGGATTCAAGGTAAGATTGCACCCTTTTGCAATTAGCATTAGCTTAGCATAACATTAAAAATTAAAAATAGTTAAAAAATATGTTTTTTCCAAATATCAATATCTACTTCTCAAGTACTCTGACAATTCAATTCATGGACTCTTCCACTGTAGACTGGACCTATTAGAACCCTCACGACCTGTTTACTCACCAATTGGACTGGAAATACACTCTAGGGATTTGATCAACCCTGGTGGGCCTGCCTAGGGGAGGGTGTCGAAAGGCCGAAACACCCGATGATCCTAGGTATGCTAGTGACAATGTATTTCCTCTATTTAGAATGTATTTAGACTGGACTTCAACCTGACTGACATATCTGACGTCCCACTGGGCCCAGACTTAGCCTGGCCTATAGAGAAGGGTCCCCCCTACGCTCCTTTTCTGGCTGGGATATTTTTATTTTGGAGCAGATTTCATGTTTTTCTCTTTGTACGGCCCATAACTCTGTCCAGGAAGCCCCCACGGCCCTCAAAGTTAGCCTGGCCTAAAGAGCAAGTCCCCCTCTACGTGCCTTTTCTGGCTGGGATTTTTTAAATTTCAGACCATATTTCATGTGGTCCTCTTGTTTCGCCAATAACTCTGCCTAGGAGCGTCCCACAGGGCCCAAACTCTGCCTGGCCTATAGAGCAAGGCCCCCCCCTACGCTCATTTTCTGGGTTGGATCTTTAGATTTCTGACCATATTTTATGTTGCCTTTTTGTACGTACGGCCCATAACTCTGCTTAGGAGCGTCCCACAGAGCACAAACTTGGCCTGGCCTATAGAGCAAGCCCCCCCCTCCCCCCTCCCCCCCCCACGCTCATTTTCTCGGTTGGATTTTTAGATTTCGGATCATCAATTTTATTTTGCCTTTTTGTACTGCCCATAGCTCTACCTAGGAAGGCCCCACAGGCCCCAACCTTTTTTAGTTTGTTGTCGTCTACCTTTATCCACCCCATAATTTTTACTAAAAAGGTCCCACATGTACGAACCTTCGTCTGGTTACTCATACTTGTCCCCTCAACGTGCAGTATTTAGTCCAAAAAACTGTTTATTGGAATACATTTTTTCCTGCCCTTTTCTCCTACATTATTTTCCAACCCTCCTTAACTCCTCCTTTACTCATTTATCTTCTGAACTCCTTTATCTTCTGATTCTGTTTTTTCTTTTGATTTAATATTTATTTATCCAAACTTATTTTGTCTCACTACTCATTTAAATTCCAAATTCAAACCTCCAATGTCGTTTTAAATGGTTTTGTCACATTAATGTAAATCACTTATGTGAGGCATATGCCAAATGATAAAACGTTCAGATATAAATATCAATAAATGGCCCAATTTCAAGAAATGGCGTAATATAGTTCATGCCTTTATCACGACATATGTCTAGGATATATGTACTTTTCCATGGCTTTATGTTTAAAACATTTGAATATCCATTTAAACTTTATGGTAGGCTCTGCTAAACGAGACTCAGACCCCTGCCCCGTTTTTCCTTTTGAGGGAATCAATTATTTGTTACACAGGTGAACCGGAAGTGGAGGTTGTTTTGTTGACATCGGACATCCACCAAGAAAAATACCAAAACGATAGGTTAATTGAGTCAACCGAAACAATTGCCCGTGGCATAGGACAAGGTAACTATACACTTCTGGTATCATGCCCCTAAACATTTTACTCGTCTACCTAGTTGGCTAGCTTTCTAATGTAACATTAGTGTGTTAGCAAGCTAGCGTTAGAAATATTGTCCTGGCTAGCTAGCTGCATTGCTTGCAGCAGTAGGTAGGTCCCATGCAAGAGCTGTCTCTACCTAGTCTGACGCAATTGCAGCAAAATAGTGTATTTAGCTAGTCCAGGTAGGTAGTTAAATGAACTGCGAACTGGCAAGTAGTAAACATGAGCCGATATTGCTAGTTGACAACATTGCAGAAAAACAACATTGCATCTGGAGCAAATAAAATGGCTGTCTAGATATACAGCATTTTAGCTAGCTAGCTAACACAGTGACCTTTTTTTCCAAAACTATTGATACATTTTGAGGTAGATATGAATGACAACCCTGGCTGTCTAGCTAACTAGTTAAGCTATTTTCGTTTTAGGTAGTTTGCTAGGTAGTCTATCATGCATCACGTTAGCAGGTGCTGCACCAGACTGACACAGGGTACTTTACTTTACAAGCCAAACTGTAACGTAACAGGCATTCGAATTGTATTGTGTCAAATGATCCGTTCACTATTCCTGCAATGATGTGCATGATGAAAGCAATGGGTTTCGACATGAAAGAAAATTACATCTTTAAATCAGGATTAGCTGGCTAGCTGTGACAATTGGCAAATGCTTTAAATGAAAATCCTTAAGCTGACAGACATTGTCTATCTAAATGTAATGAAATGCAGGGCTTGTAGATAGCCATCTTATTTTTTTAAATAAAGTTTATAAAACACTTTTTAGCACTATATTTAGCTAAACAATCAAATTAACAAAACTCACCCCTGTACATAGTCATACGAACAGCATAATATCATGGTAGGTAGGCAGTGAAGGGATTTATCTGTACCCTCTGAAGATGACTTCTTGTAAATAATTACTAGTCAAGAACAGAGCCCCCTTTTAAGTACTTTGTTGTTCTTGATTTGCAATGTAGAAGCTCCAATGCCTCTTGTTTGTAGTTTCTGCCACAGGTGATAAAGGTAAAGCCGAGATGGCTGCCAAAGCAGGGGATGACCCAGACACCCTGATGGCTCTGTCTACGGCCTACTGTCTCAGGAACCTGAAGAGGACCATGTGTTACCAGGGAGACGGGGACAAGCTCTGTCTGCGATCAGACGTCTTTCTTCCCAGTGAAATTTGTGACAAACTGGTCAACACGTATGTATAACTGGAGGTTGAACGGTCAGCATGTAGTATAACCTAATTACTTGAAGTAGGTGTGTAGGTACATGGAGCTGGTGTGTGTGTGTGTGTGTAGGTACATGGAGCTTGTGTGTGTGTGTGTTTGTGTAGATACATGGAGCTTGTGTGTAGGTACATGGAGCTTGTGTGTAGGTACATGGAGCTTGTGTGTAGGTACATGGAGCTGGTGTGTGTGTGTATGTGTGTGTGTGTAGGTACATGGAGCTTGTGTGTCTGTGTGTGTGTAGGTACATGGAGCTTGTGTGTGTGTGTGTGTGTGTGTAGGTACATGGAGCTGGTGTGTCTGTGTGTGTTTAGGTACATGGAGCTGGTGTCTGTGTGTGTGTAGGTACATGGAGCTGGTGTGTCTGTGTGTGTGTAGGTACATGGAGCTGGTGTGTCTGTGTGTGTGTAGGTACATGGAGCTGGTGTGTCTGTGTGTGTGTAGGTACATGGAGCTTGTGTGTAGGTACATGGAGCTGGTGTGTAGGTACATGGAGCTGGTGTCTGTGTGTGTGTAGGTACATGGAGCTGGTGTGTGTGTGTGTGTGTGTGTGTAGGTACATGGAGCTTGTGTGTAGGTACATGGAGCTGGTGTGTCTGTGTGTGTGTAGGTACATGGAGCTTGTGTGTAGGTACATGGAGCTGGTGTGTCTGTGTGTGTGTAGGTACATGGAGCTTGTGTGTAGGTACATGGAGCTGGTGTGTGTGTGTGTGTGTAGGTACATGGAGCTGATGCACACAGACAGTAACTTTGAGCCAGAGGACGGCTTCTTCCAGCTGTTCTGGGACCCCAGAAGCACCCGTCTGACCAGGGTTCAGCTGCGGGAGGACTTGGTACGCGACCGGGACCTGGAGGCTATTGGCAAGCAGGTGGGATGCAACCATTCATAGAAACTATTCCTATAATAATACATCAAATTTTACAAGGAGGAATCTGCGTGTGTGTGTTTGACTGTGGCTTGATAAATTAAGGCGGGTGTTGTTCAGTGTCATGTGTGCACTGACTGCACTAGTTATATGTAAAGCTAAAAATGTCAAATATGAATTGCAAACTACTGTCATTCTTTTGACATTTATTTTGATGGCTGCACAAAGCATGGATAATACATAACCCATTTTATGGTGATTGATTTATATGTTTATTTTGTCTTCTCAATTTCTGGAGTAAAAACTTTTTTGTAAATTAACCACTGACAATTTACATTTGCCAGGATCAACTGGCAAATCTGATTGTAGTCAAACAGCTGTACTGATAAAGGGCTCTCATCTGTTCTAGGACCTGATAGAGCTTCATCTTACCTACTGCAACAACTTATCTGCACGCAGTCTGAAAACACTAAGCAGCTTCCGGCAGACCTTGATCTCCCTCAGTCTCTTCGGATGTAGCCACATCTTCTACCGGAAGGGAGGCGCGCCCCTGGCAAATGAGGACGATGAGGAGGACGAGGAGGAGAGCCCAGCGTCCAGGCAGGCCTTAGAGAAGGACTTCAGCTTCCAGGGCTTCAACCGCCTTCGTCTGCTGAACCTGGGCGGGCTTCCAGAGGAGGCGGATGTGGAGGCTCTGCTCCGGCCCCTGAAGGTCCTCACCGCTCTGGACCTGTCAGGGGTGCAGCTGGCCCGGACAGCCTTCCTGACCCAGTGGAAAGACAGACTGGCCTCGCTGGTTCTGTACAACATGGACTTGTCAGAGGAGCTAGTCACCACTGTGGTCAAACTGGCCCAACTCAGGTGAGCCTGGGGGATGATCATGGGTTAACTCAGGTGAGCCTGGGGGATGATCATGGGGGATGATCATGGGGGATGATCATGGGGGATGATCATGGGGGATGATCATGGGGGATGATCATGGGGGATGAGCCTGGGGGATGATCATGGGGGATGATTATGTGGGATGATCATGGGGGATGATCATGGGTTAACTCAGGTGAGCCTGGGGGATGATCATGGGGGATGAGCCTGGGGGATGATCATGGGGGATGATTATGTGGGATGATCATGGGGGATGATTATGGGGGATGATCATGGGGGATGATCATGGGGGATGATTATGAGGGATGATCATGGGGGATGATCATGGGGGATGATTATGGGGGATGATCATGGGGGATGATCATGGGTTGGGATAACAAAGTTTGGAAGGAAGGATTAGGAGGATGGGACATTTCCATTTAAATCATAAGCACACCTCCAAAAGTAGGTATGGGGATGATCATGGGGATGATGTTTATTGTTAAAATACATAATCAGTGCAGGGGAATGTCTGAGCTTCTAGAGAATTAAGAGAAGTGTGTGGAGCAATGCACTTAGTACTAACCCTAACCCTTTAGTACTACCCTAACCCATTTAGTACTAACCCTAACCCATTTAGTACTAACCCTAACCCTTTAGTACTAACCCTAACCCATTTAGTACTAACCCTAACCCATTTAGTACTAACCCTAACCCATTTAGTACTACCCTAACCCATTTAGTACCACCCTAACCCATTTAGTACTAACCCTTTTAGTACTACCCTAACCCATTTAGTACTAACCCTAACACAGGGGGCTGATACACATGTTTACAAAAAAAACAGGCGTTAGTAGCATTCTCAATTTAACACCAGTTTTGCATCATAGGCACCTGGACATCTCTAGGGAGAGTCGGAGATCTTCTAAATTCAAGATGACTCGAAAGATCCTAACAGGCATTGTTCTGGGCCTGGTGAATCTGGTCTCCCTGGACATCTCAGGACACATCATGCAGGACAACTGCACCGTGCCTCACTTCGAGGAGGCCGTGGGACGGCCCAGGTGGATTACTTTTAGATAAAGATGATCTGATGTATCATTTTCTATGTCTTGTATCTGGAGGATTATTTAGCATGTCTCTTTCTCCCTCTTGTAGCACTGAGCCCTGTAAGAGCAGCATCTCCCCTCTGCAGGAGCTGAAGAGACCTCTGCAGTTCCTGGGGCTTTACGACACCACGCTGTGTAACGTAACTCACATCCCTGCATATAAGGTACATCTGAACGCAAACATTGTAGCTAAACTAATATTAAGGGTAGCACATTCCGTAGCACATTCTTGCCATGTCACTTTAATTGTCCAGAAGAACCTTGTGTTATACTGTTCACATTATAATATATTTATTTGACTTTTTAATTTATAAGTATAAAGTAGTTTTCAGGGCATTATGATACAAATATTACCTACCACCTCCATACATACAACATGATTCTCAGGTCCATCTAGTAATAAAGAATCTTGATACATCTTCTAGATCATCTTGTCATGTAATTGCAAATAAATATAATTTTCAACCAGAACCCACAGCTCTTTTTCCTTGAATGCATTTGTATGTTATTGTTAGGGTAACCTGTTGGTATAAATGTTGTTCTGAGCATGTGTGCGTCACTGCTGTTTTCAGGTGACAGGTTCCAAGAATGAGGAGCAGGTTTTGAATGCCATCGAAGCCTACACAGAGTTCCGCCCTGAGCTAGCCCACAGAGCTATCAACCAGCTGTTCGACATCGCTAGGATACAGCACTGCAGCCAGCTGCTCCGAGCCCTGCAGGTTCTCTCCTCACGCTAACCCTTAATGATGCAGGATCCCTCCTCACACTAACCCTTAATGATGCAGGATCCCCCCTCACACTAACCCTTAATGATGCAGGATCCCCCCTCACACTAACCCTTAATGATGCAGGATCCCTCCTCACACTCTCAAAGTAGCAGATACACTCCTCAGACACTCTGCTTTTAATGTAGCATGTTTGAACTCACAATCCGGTCAAGTAAAATCAGGCTTGGAACGTTTAGGGTTAGAAAGGCATATGGCATGAAATCAGCTGTTGGTACTTGTACCATAAAGAACAAAATTGTGTTCCGTTATATTATTACATTATAAAAATGTTTTTTAAAACATCTGAGTAGTTGAATAATTGTAGGGTTAGGGTTAGGGTTATTAATTATATTTAATTAATATACATTATTATTAATATTCAAAGTCAAAGTGTCAGACTATCATGGGTTGGGGTCTAGTCTAACCCCGGTGGCGTCCTCTCAGCTTGTGATTGCAGCTCTGAAGTGCCACAAGTACGACAAGAGCATCCAGGTGACGGGCAGCGCAGCGCTGTTCTACCTGACCAACACAGAGTACCGCAGCGACCAGAGCGTCAGGCTGCGGAGGCAGGTCATCCACGTGGTGCTCAACGGCATGGAGCAGTACCAGGAGGTCACGGTGAGCAGGGTGGGGAGCAGAACCAGGAGGTCACGGTGAGCAGGGTGGGGAGCAGAACCAGGAGGTCACGGTGAGCAGGGTGGGGAGCAGAACCAGGAGGTCAGGGTGAGCAGGGTGGGGAGCAGTACCAGGAGGTCAGGGTGGGGAGCCAGGGTGGGGAGCAGTACCAGGAGGTCAGGGTGAGCAGGGTGGGGACCCACCATATTTTTCTAATCTATGAATTATACTTAAACTATCGATGATCCAAATATGCGGTTGATCTCCTCTTTTGCCTTGCTGCAGGTCCAGAGGAATTGCTGTCTGACGCTGTGCAACTTCAGCATCCCAGAAGAGCTGGAGTTCCAGTACGGCCGGGTCAACTTGCTCCTGCTGAAGATCCTGGAACCAGCCAGGCAAGACGAGTCCATCCAGCGTATCGCCGTGCACCTCTGCAACGCTCTGGTCTGCCAGGTGGACAACCAGCACAAGGAAGCTGTGGGCAAGATGGGCTTTGTCAAGGTACACATCAACCCTAACCCTAACCCTTGTCAAGGTACACATCATCGTTATCTGGTTACAACTTTCAGACTGTGCCTTGGGTGGTATTTTTAATCCATGTTTAACTTTGAAAACTTGGAAATCCGAATATATGTGCATTAAGAGTATATACATCACAAAGTATTTAACAGCAAGCTACTGGAAAATATCGGATTAACGAGAGGCCGGTATACTTACCTGCTTAACAGCAAGCTTGTTAAGCTAGTTCTGCAGCAACATTAAAGAGACAGTACAGACCACAAAGTATCTTCAAAAATGAACCTGAATGTGAGCCTGGTTTAGGGTTTTTCATCATGGTCCAGTCTTATGTTGCCTTTTCTTAGACGATGCTGAATCTGATCCAGAAAAAGCTACAAGACAGAATGGTGAGTCTAGTCCATGTTTATTTATTTTTGTCAACACATTTACCTCCCTGTTTTGTAAACCCATTTCCTGACTATACAGGATGTGTAGACTGCAACCTCCCACAGCTTGACACAACAAGTCAAACAGGCTCTGGTTTGTGAGTCAGGTGTGTCTAAAACCAGTGATCTGTGGTTAGAGTAGTATCTTTATACAGATATCCATTTTGGTTAGTGTAGTATCTATATACAGATATCCATTTTGGTTAGAGTAGTATCTAAACCCCTCAAAAACAGTTATTTCGGTCGATTATTCCTCCCCTTCAAGCTGATCGCACTTGAAGCTCAAAACGAGACCCTAACCCGAAGCATAGATCATATTTTTTTGCCAGCAATTAATTAAAAAAACAAAAAAAAGTGTGGATATAGTGATCTCAATAAATACAAATGTAATCCAATCCAAATATAAAATGTGGTGCAAATTCAATATGTACTCTAAGAAATACAACTTGGCAAAACAAATTTGAAGGAAAATGTTTGGTTAGTTGTGATGCTCTTGCCAGTGTGACCAGGTGATGGAGTTCTCCTGGAGCGCTCTGTGGAACATCACTGATGAGACTCCAGATAACTGTCAGATGTTCCTCACCTGCCGAGGCATGAGTCTGTTCCTGGACTGCCTGAAGGTGGGACACACTCACCTCCACACACTCACCTCCACACACTCACCTCCACACACTCACCTCCACACACTCACCTCCACACACTCACCTCCACACACTCACCTCCACACACTCACCTCCACACACTCACCTCCACACACTCACCTCCACACACTCACCTCCACACACTCACCTCCATTCCTTTTTTAGCAGACATTCATTTAAAGTAGGCAGGTACTTTATTCATACTCATAGGGTTGTCGCCTATTGCGTCATAGCAACCAATATAAAAACAAAATACAAAAATCTTTAATTTTGAGTCAAGCTCAGTTTCAGCAAACCTTTTCCAAACAAGGGAAGGGCAACAGGACATGGTAATTTTGGGTTTGAATTATTGTTGTCACGGTAGCAATATTTCAGTAGTCATTACCAATACCAGTAAGGGCTGGGTTAGGGCTGGGGTTAGGGCAGGGCTGGGGTTAGGGCTGGGGTTAGGGCTGGGGTTAGGGCTGGGGTTAGGGCTGGGGTTAGGGCAGGGCTGGGTTAGGGCAGGGCTGGGGTTAGGGCTGGGTTAGGGCAGGGCTGGGTTAGGGCAGGGCTGGGTTAGGGTTAGGGCTGCAGATGCAGACTGTCACACCTCTCCTTGTTCTTCCCGACTCGTAGGAGTTCCCAGACAAGCAGGAGCTTCACCGCAACATGCTGGGTCTGCTGGGGAATGTGGCGGAGGTCCGGGCTCTGAGACCACAACTCCTCACCCCAGAGTTCATCTCCGTCTTTAGGTAACAACTGAGGCTTGTTAATCTTACGTGCTTGATTTGTCTGCTTGATAAAGCAGAACATTAGCTTGTTACATTTTTTATGACTAAGGCCAAAGCATTTTTATTCCCTCATGAAGATCTTAAAATTCTGTCTGATGTCAGTATTGTATATATGGCAGTGTACATCAGCAGTGATTATGGTGCACTGGTATACTATACCACATGTAACTATCACTGTACTACTTAATTTGTTTGCTGAAAATCAATGTTTGCAAAGTTAGTAGTTGGTATGAATTTACCAGTCATTTACATGTACATATCGTTTAGTTTTATTGTGACTGTTTTGTGTGGTGTCAGTAATCTGTTGGACAGTAAGGCAGACGGTATCGAGGTGTCCTACAACGCCTGTGGCGTGCTCTCCCACATCATGTTTGACGGCCCTGAGGCATGGCCCATGCTGGAGCCACAGAGGGACTCTGTCATGAACAAGATGTGGGACGCAATCCAGAGCTGGGACATCAGCTCCCGGCGGAACATCAACTACAGGCGAGTCCAGACATGAAATAACCAATAACCACACAGTCCAGACATGAAATAACCAATAACCACACAGTCCAGACATGAAATAACCAATAACCACACAGTCCAGACATGAAATAACCAATAACCACACAGTCCAGACATGAAATAACCAATAACCACACAGTCCAGACATGAAATAACCAATAACCACACAGTCCAGACATGGGTCAACTTTAAGAATGTGCTCAAGTCCTGTAAAATGATTTGCATACAATACCTATTCAGACATCCCAACCTGCAGAGACTCAAATCCGGGAGGTGGTTCCTTCCGGGAGACTTGGGATGTCTGCCTATTACTTTTTACTAGAGCCTGACCGATAAAGGATTTTTAAGGCCGATACCGATACAAATATTTGGTGATTTAAAAATCCGATATTCCGATATCGGCCGAAATAAAAAAATATTGCAAAAATCCGAAAAACGCGTAACAAAACAAACTGATTTCCCTAACAGTAGTTATTTGTAGTTAACATTTAGTCACTTTTAGCAGAAGTTCTTATCCAGAGCGACTAAGTACAGGGACATTCCCAGAGGCAAGTAGGGTTAAGTGCCTTGCCCAAGGACACAACGTAATTTGACACGGCTGGGAATCGAACCAGCAACCCTCTGATTAATAGCCCGATTCCCTAACTGCTCAGCCATCTGACTCCTGTTATTATTTCCTCACAAAAATAATATGATAATGCAGTTTCTGATAAATAAAATGTATAAAAATACAAACTTAAGATCTGAAATGTAAAGTCCTTATTTATAAAATAAAATACAAAAAATACAAAATTTAATTAATATTCATTTATCGGCCATTTTAAATGCCGATACCGATAGATCGGAAAATGCCTAATATCTGCCGATAATATCGTCCCACCGATATATCGGTCGGGCTCTACTTTTTACTAACTAGTGCTCAGTCTTAGCTCTTTTCTTTTTAGCAAACTTTTAGCCAACTTGTTGCCTGGTCAGATATAACATGTCGTTGATCATTATTCACTCAAGTAAATTCCTTTGTTCCTTGAAATACATGACCCTCACCTAAGTTGACTACAGTTGCATGGGGAAGGGTATAGCTCAGTGGTAGAGCATGGGGAAGGGTATAGCTCAGTGGTAGAGCATGGGGAAGGGTATAGCTCAGTGGTAGAGCATGGGGAAGGGTATAGCTCAGTGGTAGAGCATGGGGAAGGGTATAGCTCAGTGGTAGAGCATGGGGAAGGGTATAGCTCAGTGGTAGAACATGGGGATGGGTATAGCTCAGTGGTAGAGCATGGGCAAGGGTATAGCTCAGTGGTAGAGCATGGGGAAGGGTATAGCTCAGTGGTAGAGCATGGGGAAGGGTATAGCTCAGTGGTAGAGCATGGGGAAGGGTATAGCTCAGTGGTAGAGCATGGGGAAGGGTATAGCTCAGTGGTAGAGCATGGGGAAGGGTATAGCTCAGTGGTAGAGCATGGGGAAGGGTATAGCTCAGTGGTAGAACATGGGGAAGGGTATAGCTCAGTGGTAGAACATGGGGATGGGTATAGCTCAGTGGTAGAGCATGGGCAAGGGTATAGCTCAGTGGTAGAGCATGGGGAAGGGTATAGCTCAGTGGTAGAGCATGGGGAAGGGTATAGCTCAGTGGTAGAGCATGGGGAAGGGTATAGCTCAGTGGTAGAGCATGGGGCAAGGGTATAGCTCAGTGGTAGAGCATGGGGCAAGGGTATAGCTCAGTGGTAGAGCATGGGGAAGGGTATAGCTCAGTGGTAGAACATGGGGAAGGGTATAGCTCAGTGGTAGAACATGGGGAAGGGTATAGCTCAGTGGTAGAACATGGGGAAGGGTATAGCTCAGTGGTAGACATGGGGAGGGTATAGCTCAGTGGTAGAGCATGGGGCAAGGGTATAGCTCAGTGGTAGAGCATGGGGCAAGGGTATAGCTCAGTGGTAGAGCATGGGGAAGGGTATAGCTCAGTGGTAGAGCATGGGGAAGGGTATAGCTCAGTGGTAGAGCATGGGGAAGGGTATAGCTCAGTGGTAGAGCATGGGGATGGGTATAGCTCAGTGGTAGAGCATGGGGAAGGGTATAGCTCAGTGGTAGAGCATGGGGAAGGGTATAGCTCAGTGGTAGAGCATGGGGAAGGGTATAGCTCAGTGGTAGAGCATGGGGAAGGGTATAGCTCAGTGGTAGAGCATGGGGAAGGGTATAGCTCAGTGGTAGAGCATGGGGAAGGGTATAGCTCAGTGGTAGAGCATGGGTGGGTAAGCTCAGGGTAAGCATGGGGAAGGGTATAGCTCAGTGGTAGAGCATGGGGAAGGGTATAGCTCAGTGGTAGAGCATGGGGAAGGGTATAGCTCAGTGGTAGAGCATGGGGAAGGGTATAGCTCAGTGGTAGAGCATGGGGAAGGGTATAGCTCATTTTACTTAGGATTTAAAAAAATGAGTGTGTGCTAAAGCTTTTCTCTCTCAGGTCATTTGAGCCGATTCTCCGCCTGCTGCCTCAGGGCATCTCTCCTGTCAGCCAGCACTGGGCCACCTGGGCTCTGTACAACCTGGTGTCCGTCTACCGTGAGTACTGGAGCACATGCTCACGTTACAGTCTAATACACAGTAGGATACATTCATATGTTTAATACAACTTCAACATAATCCTTGTAAAACCAATCTGTAAATGGTTCTCACACTGGTCCTCTCCTCCCTGTACTCTCAGCAAGTAAGTACTGCCCCCTGCTGATCAAGGAGGGCGGCATCGCTCTTCTGGAGAAACTGATGGAGCTGGAGACCTCACAAGAAGAGACCAAGGACATGGCGAGGTATCACATTCTGCTGTCTTACCTTCTCATTCGCTTGCTTTTGCACAGTCTTAACAATTATTATTCACCTCACACATACATGTGTTAGGGTTTGATACATTAATTATTTGCGAAATGTAAAATTACCTAAGGTTTTAATTCCCAGGCTGTCACTAGCAAGATAGGAAGTGAAAGGACAGTTGAATGACGAAGCAGCTGATGTTGTTTCCACAGGAAGGTGATGGAGCAGTGTGAGAACTTCAAAGAAGACCCCATGGAGACCGGGCAGGAGGTCAACAATGGACAAAGAGGTTGACGTCACAACAACCGCACTGCCCCAATGAACTAAGGGAAAGCTGTAGGAGTCACTATCCACTCTCCAACAGGCCCTGTGTGCATCAGGACTATCCACTCTCCAACAGGCCCTGTGTGCATCAGGACTATCCACTCTCCAACAGGCCCTGTGTGCATCAGGACTATCCACTCTCCAACAGGCCCTGTGTGCATCAGGACTATCCACTCTCCAACAGGCTCTGTGTGCATCAGGACTTTCCACTCTCCAACAGGCTCTGTGCTTGTACTCTGGAATGCAACACTACAGGAAATTGGGATTAAGGGTTGGTGTGTGAGTGTTGCTGTTGCGTCATGGATTTGTTTTCTCCTATTTGATTGTTTTGTTTGTTATGTGTTTGTTCTTATGTGTGTCAGTTAAGAAAGAACTGTAACAATAGAGGCGTGTGTGTGATGAGGAGTAAGACGCCATGGAGACGCCATGGAGACGCCATGGAGACGTCATGGAGACGTCATGGAGACGCTTGCTACTTATGAAAAGGAAACAGAAACATAAAGCTTTTTCCCCTCTCATTCAGTGTTTGTTATAGTGCAGTGAGAGGCCTGTCTGAGTTTAGTTACCCCAATCCCCTAAACCCCCCCCCTCAGCCTCCCCTCAGCCCCCCTCAGCCTCCCCCCAGCCCCCCCCAGCCTCCCCAACCCTCCAGAGGTTGATTGAAAGCCTCTCTGGTGGCAGGGCAGTCTGCTTCAGCACAACAGTGATCTGGGGACAGTGGTAGTTGTGACTGTACCAACAGTGACGATAATAACAGTGAAGTTGCCACCATCTGCCGAGACCCTGAAGTACACTGGAGAAGGAGTGTCACCACGACGACAGCTCTGCAGTCTGTCATCACCACGACGACAGCTCAGCAGTCTGTCATCACCACGACGACAGCTCTGCAGTCTTCCCGGATGATGTGGGCCTCTGTGCAGTTTCAGCCCTATTCTGTATGTATGTTTTTATGATTCATTATAAACACTCCTATTATTTCTCTGTAAACTTATTATTGGCTCCCTATTTTTCATTCAATATCAAACTTTCAGTGAAACTACCTATCAATTGTATGTTTATGAAACATACATGAAGATGGGAAAATCTATATTTGGAAATGATCTGGGATGTATCATGTACATTTGTAATTGTGTTTCATGTTTAAATGTAATTGTTTGGATTAATGGAGGGATGTGAAGTTGGTTAAGCCTCTGTTCTGAGACTGATTGATCCACTGCAACATGAGGACATTGCTCAGTGTTTGCTTCATTGTAGGGTTAGGGTTCTCTATTGACCCTAACCCTACTACTACGGATGCCTAACCCTAACCTCTGATAGAAACTCCTATGATCTGGCTCCTTATTGGGGGACTGCTTGAGCATAACACATTGGAAACCCTATAGTGCTTCACCTACACTGTTTCTCACTCCAGGCCTGCAGTGTTACTATAGTGATTCACCTACACCGTTTCTCACTCCAGGCATGCAGTGTTACTATAGTGCTTCACCTGTACTGTTTCTCACTCCAGGCCTGCAGTGTTACTATAGTGATTCACCTACACTGTTTCTCACTCCAGGCCTGCAGTGTTACTATAGTGATTCACCTACACTGTTTCTCACTCCAGGCCTGCAGTGTTACTATAGTGATTCACCTGTACTGTTTCTCACTCCAGGCCTGCAGTGTTACTATAGTGATTCACCTGTACTGTTTCTCACTCCAGGCATGCAGTGTTACTATAGTGCTTCACCTACACTGTTTCTCACTCCAGGCCTGCAGTGTTACTATAGTGCTTCACCTGTACTGTTTCTCACTCCAGGCCTGCAGTGTTACTATAGTGCTTCACCTACACTGTTTCTCACTCCAGGCCTGCAGTGTTACTATAGTGCTTCACCTACACTGTTTCTCACTCCAGGCCTGCAGTGTTACTATAGTGCTTCACCTACACTGTTTCTCACTCCAGGCCTGCAGTGTTACTATAGTGCTTCACCTACACTGTTTCTCACTCCAGGCCTGCAGTGTTACTATAGTGCTTCACCTACACTGTTTCTCACTCCAGGCCTGCAGTGTTACTATAGTGCTTCACCTACACTGTTTCTCACTCCAGGCCTGCAGTGTTACTATAGTGCTTCACCTACACTGTTTCTCACTCCAGGCCTGCAGTGTTACTATAGTGCTTCACCTACACTGTTTCTCACTCCAGGCCTGCAGTGTTACTATAGTGCTTCACCTACACTGTTTCTCACTCCAGGCCTGCAGTGTTACTATAGTGCTTCACCTACACTGTTTCTCACTCCAGGCCTGCAGTGTTACTATAGTGCTTCACCTACACTGTTTCTCACTCCAGGCCTGCAGTGTTACTATAGTGCTTCACCTACACTGTTTCTCACTCCAGGCCTGCAGTGTTACTCCATCGCTGCTCCTGGAACAAAGTTATTGTAGAAGACAGAGCTCCTGTCCAGTCCACTGTTGGGTTATGTTGATGAATGTGGGTCAACGTCCGATTGGCTACTCAGTACCCATGAGCCACTGCTCTCTCTCTATGACACACAGGATGAGCGTTAGGGTTATTCATATACCACTATAAGACTGCATTCATAACGACCACTTTGTGTGCATCAAACCAACACAGATGCGATTGAAAAGGGCAATAACTAAATGGATAATGAGATATATAAGCTCTATGTTGTGTTTAACTGGTCCAAGATGATGACTTTTCTAAACTGGTGGAATGCCTAGACCTGGATCATGGACATTATTACTATGTTATGCAACTCCATGTCAAAACTGTTACAAGAAATGTATGATCTAAATTGCAATTTCCCCAATACTAAAAGGATATATGAGGTATATTTGAACCGTAACCATAGGAACACTAATGGGTGTACAGCCTTGTTATGTCCTCACACATCCAGGCAACTTTCCCTCCCTAAGAATTGGCTTCTGTTGTGGTATTTTCAAACAGAACAACTTAATAATGCACTGTTGTGTGTTGTCACAAATGCCTTTTCATGTGTTTGTGCTGGGTTCATCTATATTTATATTGTTCTTTCAAATTATAGTGGTTGTTTTATTTTCAAATGAGAGATCGGATCGGCAGAAGCAGTGGAGGATTTTGCAGATGTCCTTGTCTGGTACATCAACATGACCCAAGCCCAAGATGGACGGGTGAACCCTGACCCTACATCCAACTTCGAAGTAGTCGACCTTTGACATCTGATGCCCCCTGATATTTGTCATGAAGAGCACTGAAAGGTGTTGGATGTCACAAACTGCTGTGGAAGTAGGCTAGCTTGTTGCTTAATGCAGCAACATTAGCAGTGCAAACATGTGCCATGATTGTGCTCCACCTTTTTGTTTTCTAAAACGGACATGCCCATGACGAGACCATTTGAAGAGAAATTATATATAAAATGTAGTCGTGCTTTTGAAAGAGGTTAGGGTTAGGGTTAGTATAATGTATAACATGGCTTCACAGGCTGAATTCCTTTTCACTAGTTTTAGACACAGTTCATTTCTTCTCTCTAGTTAAAACATTGGATGATTTACCAATAAAGTTGGAGTGGTTTTATGAATGTGATTTGGGATTTTATTCTGTGTATTTGACAAGGGCTTGAATTTGGTCGCTATACCATCCCAACATACATCTGTGATTGTGGTACAGTTGTGGATTGTTTTAACTAAGAGGTCTTGGAAACCTGAACCACAATATGAGGTTCACTGATGTTGTGGGGTGGTGTGCTGCTTAAACGTGTAGATTGCATCATTACATCAGGAGATTAACACAGCATTTTGCCTCAACACACAATACTTAGGACCAGTAACAAGGTATAACTATCAGCCATTGGTAAGGACTTCAACGTATGTACACTGTCAGGCTTGCCATCCAGTGTTTGTTGTAATATGATATATTTCAAATTATTGCATTTAGGGTTAACCCTAACCCTATATATTTCATCAAAAACAATGGTTCTAATAGTAAAATAATGAATTGTGGACCACTGCTTGATTTGCATTATACGGAACTCTCATTGAGTAATGTACAGTACTGTATGATCTTTATGTTTGCCAACATTGGAAACGGAAGCTGTCATCCATCCCGCCTGGTTACCGCCTCTGCCTGACGACAGTCATGCTTTATACTCTGAAATAATGTGTGAAATGCTTCATCCCATGGCAGCTTGCATAAGGCCTATAAATCCTCTGAACACATTTAAATGATAGGTAAAAACTTAAAATCTAACTGTCAAACTATGCGTACGTGCGTGACGTCTCCCGGACTGATGAGCACGTTCCTTCTGTTACGAAAGCTGCCTCCTTTTGGATTCAAATGTTCAAATGCAGTATGGGAAGTTTATGTAAATCCAAAATGGTAGCCTTCTGTGCAAACATGTTAGGTAAAGTCGGGTGTCATGTTTTAGGAGTTTCTAGAAGTAAACCTTGGTCATTAATAACGCTATTCTGTACACCCGCAAGCTCCAGCATTAGGGCTTATGGAACCACGTACCGCTCGAAATTCTTCTGCGCTTTGTCTTCGCGCAGAACACACAGCTGTTTTTTGGGATGTGCCTTTCTTGTCGGAGGTGGTGTTGGTTTGTATCAAACTATCAAGATGTCAATCCAAAAGCATTGTGCAGAGGATGAATCGCTAATGGTAAGGACTTGAACGCATGTAGCCTACACATATTGTTGTGGTCCTCCTACAATAGGCATATAGTCTACTGTAGCTGTCATTGCTTTATCAAACAGCAGTGTCATTGTCTCATGCGAGTTTAATAGAAACGTAAAGACTTCAGTTCACTTCATTAATTGAATGTGTTTATGTACTTTAGTCCACGCAGGCGCTGGGCACTGGTATGAGGTTCGTCCTGTACCAGTATAAGACCTGTCCACACTGCAGCAAAGTGAGAGTCTTCCTGGACTACTACGGTCTTCCTTATGACACGGTGGAAGTTAACCCAGTCATGCGCACTGAAATCGAATGGTCAGAGTTTAAAGAAGTCCCGATTTTAAAGGTTGAGGGAACCGAAGCTGCAGTAAGTTGATGATGCTGATGTTGATGGGGTTATCACACAAATCAATCATGTTATTGTTTGAAAACATATTCTTTTTTTATCAGCAACTCAACGAGTCATCTGTCATTATTAGTGCAATGAAGACATGTATGATTGACAGGTAGGTACATTCAATGTATTGACACAACAATGGCCACAGGATTCTCACCTACAACAATGTTATTAAGCTTCGTTTGTAATTCCTGTATGTTCACTCTGCAGAGGGAGATCCATAACTGAGGTTATTGGATACTTCCCCAGACTGCCGTCCAGAAATGCCTTTGGTAACGAGGTGTTGGAGTATACAAACAAGTACTGGGTGATGCTCAATGAGATTGAGGTGACGCTGGTGTACCCATCTAAGAATGCCAGGAAGTACGTTGTACCTCCATGTTTCAGGGTACAACCCTGACCCTAACCTCCCATACAGTCTGGAACCATGTTGTGTGACTAGGATCTGTTGAAATTAACGGTTTCTGCAACTAGGCATTTATAATAGTGCAACAGGTCTGTTTCAAGAAGTTAAACATAAAAGCATTTAAAAATGTATAACAGGTGTCAATCATGCAAACGATTTAAATGCAGTGAATCGTGTGTGTGTGTGTGTGTGTGTGTATGTGTGTGTGGTGTGTGTGTGTGTGTGTGTGTGTGTGTGTGTGTGTGTGGTGTGTGGTGTGTGTCTCAGGGAGGAGGTGAGATGGCGTCAGTGGGCGGACGACTGGCTTGTGAATCTCATCAAACCCAACATCTTCAGGAGTCCTGCGGAGGCCTTGGCCGCCTACCAACACCAGGTGCAGGAGGGCAACTATGGCGCTGTGGAGGGAGTCATCCTCAAGCACGCTGGAGCCTTCTACATGTTCTTCCTGTCTAAACTACTGAAGATCTGGTGGGTTTGTGAGTTTACAAAGTTGCTTTTCATGGTGTTTCTTCTCTGTGTTCTCATTTCTTAGTATGATTTAGTTTTTAGTTTGATGTAGTTCTTTGTATGATGTAGGTACAACATGAATTTAGTTAGTAGTTCATGTATGTGGCTCACCTTTGACCTGCTCAAACCTTTGGTTGACCTTTAGCACAAGGTAAGAATGAAGTCACAACAGCACAATGCTTGAGCAGAGACAAGGATGTTAGTAAGTTCAAGAACAACACTGAGTTCCGATGTCTCCTCCTCTCAAGGTACAAGCTACAGGATGATGTAAGGGAGGACCTGTACCTAGCTGTGGATGAGTGGATCACAGCCATTGGAAAGAAGAGGAAATTCATGGGGGGTGACAAACCCAATCTGGCCGACCTGGTAAGGATTACATCAGAGCAGCTGAAGGCCTAACCCTGACCCCAACTGTGGATGTTGGAGTTTCCTGTTGACATGAGCCTCTCCTGCTTGCTGACCCTAACCCTCCGCCCTGCAGGATGTGTATGGAGTGCTGAGGGCCATGGAGGGGCTGGAAGCCTTTGACAACATGATGGTGAACACCAAGGTGAAGAAATGGTACCGGGCCATCGAAAGAGAAGTTAGGGAGCATGGAGGTGTGAACTTATGAAGACCGTTAGGGTTAGTGTACTTAAGACTCTTCCCCTGTCATCTAACATGTCAAGAAAACAGTTTGGAGTTCCATGGAGCATAGCTGCTTGTTAGAAGAAGGGAATTACCTTATCTTCATGTGGTTGGCATGCTAAGAGTGAGATGGTGTGCAGTTAGACAGGTCACCTTGTCTTTGTGCAGTTAGACAGGTCACCTTGTCTTTGTGCAGTTAGACAGGTCACCTTGTCTTTGTGCAGTTAGACAGGTCACCTTGTCTTTGTGCAGTTAGACAGGTCACCTTGTCTTTGTGCAGTTAGACAGGTCACCTTGTCTTTGTGCAGTTAGACAGGTCACCTTGTCTTTGTGCAGTTAGACAGGTCACCTTGTCTTTATGCAGTTAGACAGGTCACCTTGTCTTTGTGCAGTTAGACAGGTCACCTTGTCTTTGTGCAGTTAGACAGGTCACCTTGTCTTTGTGCAGTTAGACAGGTCACCTTGTCTTTGTGCAGTTAGACAGGTCACCTTGTCTTTATGCAGTTAGACAGGTCACCTTGTCTTTGTGCAGTTAGACAGGTCACCTTGTCTTTATGCAGTTAGACAGGTCACCTTGTCTTTATGCAGTTAGACAGGTCACCTTGTCTTTATGCAGTTAGACAGGTCACCTTGTCTTTATGCAGTTAGACAGGTCACCTTGTCTTTATGCAGTTAGACAGGTCACCTTGTCTTTATGCAGTTAGACAGGTCACCTTGTCTTTATGCAGTTAGACAGGTCACCTTCTCTTTGTGCAGTTAGACAGGTCACCTTGTCTTTATGCAGTTAGACAGGTCACCTTGTCTTTATGCAGTTAGACAGGTCACCTTGTCTTTATGCAGTTAGACAGGTCACCTTGTCTTTATGCAGTTAGACAGGTCACCTTGTCTTTATGCAGTTAGACAGGTCACCTTGTCTTTGTGCCACTTCCCTATTTTCACATTTGTCCCATTTAGTTAAATGTTATTGACCTTGAATCAAAATAGAGAAATTCTGTTGTAAGCTAATGAAGGAGAGGTTGACCTCCACTCTGTCAGGAGCAGTTCCCTGGACCAGAGGGGCTGCGGTCCCATTTACACAAATACTTCTCTTTTAAAAGGTATTAATTATCCCACACTTGAATCATTTTACTTTTTGGTAGTTTAGATAGGAATACATTTCATAATGGAACATATACATTTAAAAAGTTTAAATTGTATCTACCTCTATTCTGTCCGGATGGGTACCCACGTGTTGGTATCGTCATGTTATTATGAAGACTGCATCATGAAGTGTAAGGCTGCGTGAAGTCATGTTATCATGAAGTGTAAGGCTGCGTGAACGGGTCAACAAGTTGTACAAGAGATTGCTCCCACACTTGACTAACCTTCAAACAAGACTGTAAATAAATGCTTTTGTGAAATAATTGTCCTGTCTATAAGGAAAGTAGTTATATTAAAAAACAAACATTCATTGTTTTAACATGTATATAAAGGATTGTTGTTGAATTACCTGTAAGTGCATCTATGTTTCATAGCTTGACCATAGGCTGTCATGTTTAGCACAAAAACACACCAAGTATACTAAGCTTACAAATAATAACAATAAATAATAATAGATAAAAGTTAAAAATTCTAAGTCAAGAAAAAGTTCAGAGGTGTTTATTTATTTTCACAAAGATACTGAGCAATGGTGGAGATTGAACTGGATCAAATTGCTGGTATGTAAATCAAGTTCTGCTAATCAGTTGAAATACCAGGATACATTCAACCACGCTACTCTAGAGAGAATGCCAGATTACACAAAAATAGCCGTGCTCAAAAATAAATGACAAATCAGTCGCATAATTTCCTCCGAATGTACGTAAAAAATTGTAAATAAAGTTCTTGCATTTATAAATGCTTGATTCCAGTACATGATAATCAAAGAGGAAACTACACACAGGTCATTTCTGGATATTAGTATCATTGTTTGCCAGATTGCAGTGTGTCATGGCTAACATGATGAAGACTATTATACTTACATACACCCTTAACCATTTAGCTAATTTCAGATACTTTTACAAATGCCACTGAGAATCACTTTTAGCTGTAAACATTTTATGTTTCAAGAGAAAATTGTTGTTGCTTGTTACCATAGGTACAAGTTACCCAGAACGTTGTGTAGCTACTAAATGAGTTGCTTTGCTGTTTTCTCATCCAGAAGAAAAGGTGAGGTCAACTTCTTGTCTTTCAACAGCAGGTCCAGCCCCTGACCAGACACAGGAGGAGGGTTAGGATTAGGGATGACAGTGGTTTACACCTCCCTTCACCTGGTCTGAATTAGGATTAGGGATGACAGTGGTTTACACCTCCCTTCACCTGGTCTGGGTTAGGATTAGGGATGACAGTGGTTTACACCTCCCTTCACCTGGTCTGAATTAGGATTAGGGATGACAGTGGTTTACACCTCCCTTCACCTGGTCTGGGTTAGGATTAGGGATGACAGTGGTTTACACCTCCCTTCACCTGGTCTGAATTAGGATTAGGGATGACAGTGGTTTACACCTCCCTTCACCTGGTCTGGGTTAGGATTAGGGATGACAGTGGTTTACACCTCCCTTCACCTGGTCTGGGTTAGGATTAGGGATGACAGTGGTTTACACCTCCCTTCACCTGGTCTGGGTTAGGATTAGGGATGACAGTGGTTTACACCTCCCTTCACCTGGTCTGAATTAGGATTAGGGATGACAGTAGTTTACACCTCCCTTCACCTGGTCTGAATGCATCATTTAAATATGAAATGACTGGATGCTCTGTGAGATTATAGATTAAAACTTGAAGCACCTTAAATGATTATTACAGTCATTAGTATTCCAGTGTCACAGTCTTCCAAGTACCTACCTCTCCACAGGGAGGTTAGTGTTAGTGGGGTGTGTGTGTGTGTGTAACATGTGTGTGTAACATGTGTGTGTGTGTGTAACATGTGTGTGTGTGTGTAACATGTGTGTGTAACATGTGTGTGTAACATGTGTGTGTGTGTGTTACCTCTCCAGAGCAGGGTTAGGGTTAGGGTTAGTGGGGTGTGTGTGTGTGTGTGTAACATGTGTGTGTAACATGTGTGTGTGTGTGTGTAACATGTGTGTGTAACATGTGTGTGTAACATGTGTGTGTGTGTGTGTGTGTGTGTAACATGTGTGTGTAACATGTGTGTGTGTGTATTACCTCTCCAGAGCAGGGTTAGGGTTAGTGGGGTGTGTGTGTGTGTGTGTAACATGTGTGTGTGTGTGTTACCTCTCCAGAGCACGAGACCAGCGGAGAGATCTCACAGACCAGAGGGGGTTCGTCTTCTAGTGTCGCCCTGGAAACAAGAGCATTAAACTAACATGGCAAAACTGCCGGATAATTCTAGCAGTAACCCTGAAACACTGGATTTCTCCAGTACAATCACCTGTGCAGTATGTACTGGACTACACCCAGAGTGAAGCCAAACAATCTGACATATATTTGACAGTAGCAGCTGAAAGCTAACTAAAATGTCAGTAACAAACAAGGACTTGCCCATTTAATTGAAACATCTCCTTGGTTACCACTGAGTCTAGGGGTTAGTGCAGGGCTCACCTGGGCCTGGTGAAGCACCATGAGACTGAGTCTAGGGGTTAGTGCAGGGCTCACCTGGGCCTGGTGAAGCACCATGAGACTGAGTCTAGGGGTTAGTGCAGGGCTCACCTGGGCCTGGTGAAGCACGCCCCTGCAGCCAGCGCCCAGCGGAGGTGCTGTGCCAGCAGGGACTGCCGTGCCGAGGACGGGGTGTCCAGGGGGGCTCCAGCGGCATTCTTCAGAGGGGAGAACTCCTCCTCTCTCGCTACCTCAAACGCAACAAATCTCCTGTAAGAATATAAATGTCTTTGTTTATTTGGAAGTGTGAGATGAGTTGAACACTGCTTCATGACAGGACAGGCGGAACCTCGGTGTTGTGTGAGAAGATGTAAATAATGCAAGTGGTCAGTAATTGTATCACCTGGAAAATTGGAAGACATCAAAGACAAATTTCTCCATTTTAATTCCATTGGGTTTAGTAGGATTCACCATGTTGCCATCGCTGTCCACAAAGGGCACTTTCTTGAGAGCCACATGCTGCTTCAGTTGGCTCTGAAACTTTCTGAAGGTTTTGTTGTATTAATACATATTTTACATTCACTGTGAAGGATTGGCCCTTTCTGTAAAAGGATGAGATTAGATATCTGTCTAACCCTCCACCTTTCTTCTTTCTACTCTTTATCTCTTTGCTAATTAAATCAAGTTACATTAGCAGCCTGCTTAAGTTTTATCAAGTTAAATGTACTCAAACCTAGCAATTCACTGGCCAGTCTGAATGCAGCCAGATGGACAGTTTAGACAAGCTTACTGTGCCACTTCCTGTAGGAAGCCCAGAGTGAAGAAGTGGTTGCAGATGTTTCCAGCGCTGTACCGCAGCTGTCCTCCAGGGAGGCGCTGCTCCGCAGCCTCCAGTGGGAGCTCGCTGTACTCCACCACCTGGAACACACCGTCCACGCGACACACCACCCCCACAGGCTCCACAGGGGAGGCTTTCTGCACCACCTGGAACCACAGCTATGTGACTGTAGAACCACAGCTATGTGACTGAAGAACCACAGCTACATTACTGTAGAACCACCATGTTACTTTATGTTCCTCTCCAAACACTGCTGGGAGCTTGGCTGTGTTCCTACTCTGATAATAGGAATGTGAATACCTTTCACAGGTCCTGATGTAGATCCAATACAGAACGTAGTTCAGAATGTACACTGCAAGGTGTGTGTGTTTCAGATACCTTCGCTCCACAGTCTGCCTGCTTGCTCACACAGAATCCAATGAAAATGGGATCCGCCATTTTGACAAGTATGTTGTCAACACAGTACACATGCAGGTACTTCACACCCCTCCTCTGCATGTCCTGAAGCACCTGGTTATCCACCAGAGCACGGTACAGCCCTCCATTTCCATCTGAGTGTAAAAGTTTAATGATAGACATGGGTGGGAACAGTCATCACATCTGGTGACAACACAACAACCTTGTGATAGAGAACATCATCACCTTAGACATCATCACTATACTTGAGTGGATATAATCACATTTGGGTTAGGGTTAACCCTTTCCTTACCTGGGGCCATGGCCAGCTTCCCCTTGTTCTGCAAAATGACCTTTCCATCAAAGGTCACGGCTGGAATCATCCTTTGTTCAAACATGACCACATTTGAGGGATCCAGACCAAAGTACTTATTCTCCTCAAAGAACTTCTTGGTTGGATCCAGTGTGAACTCACTAGTCATGATGTACCTGCAGGTCGAGGGGAACAGCTATAGTTAGCTCCACAGGTATTAGGCTTCATGTAGTACTTGAGGTGAACAAGTAAAAGTACAAGTAGCAGCAGAATGTTTACTGATTTAAGACTCTGAAGTTAAAGAAATCAGAAAGTGAAATGACACGTGTTTAACACCAGACAGGAAGAGGGGAGAGAGTGGTATAAACCCACCATGGTACGGTGCACTTTGACCCGTGCTTCATGTTGGCGAGCTGTTGCACTCGGCAGATGCGCTCTGCCTGGATCTGGTACAAAGTCTTGCCGCTGGGGAGCCCCACGTCGAACATGCCTTTAGGGTAAGGAACACCCAGGCGGGTCCCCTGCCCTCCGGCCAACAGCAGCACTGCCACTTGGTTTTCAGAAATGTTCAAATATCCTGAAAAAAACCCCACCAGATCTCATCAGAGGAGAAGGGACATTGCATCATGTGGGGCCAGGAGAGGGAGGGTGGGGCTATTGGAGGGAGGGTGGGTGGGGCCAGGAGAGGGAGGGAGGGTGGGGCCAGGAGAGGGAGGGAGGGTGGGGCCAGGAGAGGGAGGGTGGGGCTATTGGAGGGTGGGGCCAGGAGAGGGAGGGTGGGGCTATTGGAGGGAGGGTGGGGCCAGGAGAGGGAGGGTGGGGCCAGGAGAGGGAGGGTGGGTGGGGCCAGGAGAGGGAGGGTGGGGCTATTGAAGGGTGGGGCCAGGAGAGGGAGGGTGGGGCTATTGGAGGGAGGGTGGGTGGGGCCAGGAGAGGGAGGGTGGGGCTATTGGAGGGTGGAGACTCCCACATGTTTCCCAGTATGCCAAGTGGCAGGAGGTCCTATGACTTCAGTCCTGCTACCTGCATAAGAAGCTGAATTTGCCTAACAACATTTATGAACTGCTAATTCTTGTTCTGCAGGTAAACACGTTTACAAAGTGAAAATGAAATGGAATGTCTGGGTTTGTAACCTGCATATACATGTTTTTGTTGTATTTTCCCGTTCAAAACAGCCTATAGGCTCTGTGACAATTAATTATTTTATTCGCACTGAACTGTAGATGCCTGTTTAAAAATATTATCAAATAGAATAACATACCTTCATTTTGCCATTGGTTTATAGTGTCCCGGTCACTTTTCACAACGCTGCCGATAAATTCCAATGGCACGGGTTCCAGTTTTTGATCGACTTTAGTTGTGGACCGAGTCGCTGCCTCCGCAGCACCACGGCAATGCTCGCGCAGCTCATCAAAATCCAACTGACACAATTCCGAAAGAAATGTTTTCTTCTCATCTTCAGAAAGTTCTGGCCAAAACTGTAGAACGTGCGGCTGTCCTGCACGTTCTAAACTAGACCTAACCTCCTCTACTGAAAGCATTTTCGGAACAAATGTTTATCTAACCAACTGGTCGCTACCTTTAGAGAAACAGGCTAAATGAATTTCGCTCAGCCTTTATATTGCTACACTTCTCAAATATCAAACTCGTGACACTTACTTGGGCATGAGCAAAATACACAAAGTCGTGATGAAATTAGAGTTTTTGACGTGGCAAGGCAAAACAACCCGACAAAAACTACACGTCGGAGTCAATAACGGGTAATAGGTGTTCGAGAGGCAAGAATATTATTTAGATTTGAACAAACAAGAGACCGCTCAGCGTAGACCGTCACATGTACGCTACTGCCTGAAAACAGAACATCATGTGACAACAACGTTTCATCCTTGATATCAGCTGAGGACCGAGGAAGTGGAACACGAAACGTTTATGCGCCGTCCAAGTTCTACAAACAGTACATTTATACAGAATGAGCTATAGAAACAAGTATGCATAACCACCATATAAAATATCTAAATATTAAAAAAATACTCCCCAGATGACCGCAACTTGACGTGAGACACGCAAAGTGTGGACGTGTTCAATGGGTCAAACATCTGTATGAGATCCGCATCCAGCGGTTCTAATGGTGGTAATAATATAGCCTAAGTGATGAAGGCGGAACGGGGCGCATATGGAGGTCTGCAGTGGAAACTCAAACGAGGTCGATATTGGGTTGGCTCGGAATACCGTAAAGTAAAAACAGTGCGTGTACCTATTACATTTTTACTGCTAATCATGTAGTTGTAATTCAAATTCAAACCATGACATGGTAAACAAACTTAACACAGCCGTTTTGATATATATGTTTATTTGAGTTCTTCCCTTATACAGCATAGATTAATTCATAGATTTGACAAAGATGAAATAGCCAGTCATATCAATTTAAGTAATTATATGATTTAGTTAATAATCAGCCTCTAATTCTGATGGGGTTTTTTCAGACTAAGGAAAAATCTGAAGACCTATAAAAATACTACATATTTGCCTTCAGCAGTAAAGGATAAAAGAAGCATTTCAAGTTGCAAAAGCCGAGTTTGCCGTTTAAACAAGATAAGGCGCCACTTTCCAGTATAGTGTTGCTATTGGCCAGCTAGGACATTTGTTTTTGTACAAATGTAATATCTGCATCATTTCCTCTGATACATGCAATGAAGTAGCAGCCTGGACACACCAGGGAAGAGCAGGATCTGACCCCAGGACAGTGAGGGGGAGGTGATTCTTTAGACTGTAAGCCGTGGAGAGACACAGAGAGACACAGCAGCATGTACCATGTCCAAAGCCCAACACGTCTTCAGTCAACATGCCCAGTTCTCTGAGGCTTGAACACGCAGCAGCATGAAGGGAACCTTTCCTCAGTTCCACAACAAGAGGAACAGGGCCCCTCCTTTTAAGGCAATGCCAGAACAGTTTAACACTAAATGTAAATGTAATGCTGGCATACCCCTTATCATACAGAAAATACATGGAAGCTTTCAGTCTGTTTAAAGCAAACTACTTTAAAGTGCATAAGTGTTAACCAACTCCACATTCATCTGTGTTGCAGTTTACAGGTAGCACATTCATCTGTGTTGCAGTTTACAGGTAGCACCTTTGCTCCCTGCCGCGTGACGACACAAGCTGAGGGATGCGTGTTAAAATGTTACAAAATCTTTCACAGCAGAAACATGTTCCTGTGACTCTGCAGAACCTGCCTACTGGGACATGAGCTCTTCCTGTGTTACAGAACAGTTATTCATGTCAGGAATGTGTTCCTACACATTTTCACTTAGTCTTGCCGAAAGGAGGAATTTTCTGAGTGTTTGCTTACATTTACATTTCACTGCTTGTTTCCAGTTCCAGTCCAGGCTGGGTTGTGCGATGATGAGAATATTTGTCTGTCAGTAGCCAGGTTGTGTTGGAGAGAGATCCTTGTAGTCAATCTATCGTGAGTTGTAACTGTAACCCTAACCCAGTCAATCAGATCTCCTAATCCAGCAAGACTATTATGCCAGTATCCCCCCTTACATTGCAAAATATCATTATGATAGTGTTCCATCTCTGAAACAGTACTTAAACACACCTTAAGTAGCCATTGCAGTTAAATAAATATCTGGTTTACAATATACAAAAATAAATTAGCATAGCAAATACATCTCTTGTATTTTCCAGTTGAAGACCAACTGGACAAAAAGACACCCTGGTCAGGGGTCAGGGGTCAGACCCTAACCCTGCAGGTCTTCAAGTCATTCAGGGAGAATGGGGACCAGCAGACTAGTAGACAGTTTGACAAACAGACAAACTTCAAATGGTGTACAGTGCTGACAAAACATGGTCAAGTATTTAGGATACAGACTCTTCCACAAACAAGACAGGCTGACAAACCTGATACACAAGAACTGTAGCTGCCCTAGTTAGGGTTACGGTTAGGGTCTGATCCAGCACACCACCTTCCTGTCGGTCAAGCATGTCCATATCCCCCCGTAGATCCCATGGTACTGCTGTACCAGTACAATGGACAGCATGATGAAACTGATACAAGTTATCATGGTTCTTGCTGAAGTGATTGTTTTCATTAAATAATTCCTAGGCGATGATGAGCTAAGCAGTCTTCAATGTGTCCATGGTGCTGCATCCTTTCCTCTTTGTTCATCCCCCAGACTAGCTGAGCAGAGCCTCTCTAGACCAGGATGTAAAGGGTTAGGGTAAAGGAGGTAAGGGGGAGATTCACCAGGCCAGGTACCAGACACACAGCTCTTCCCACTCTTGCAACTTCTCTCTTCAAAAGCAAAATGAATAAATAATGTCCATTGTGCGTGTTCAGCGTGACTGAACCCCCAAGCTGATCTTGAGGTTCTCGTAGACCACGTAGCTGATGCTGACTGCGGGGATGACCTTCATGAAGTTGGGGGCCAGGCCCCGGTAGAGGCCCGTAGCTCCCTCCGTCTTCACGATGTGTCTGAACAGCCCCATCATGGTCATCTGCGGTCCCCCCTCCAGTGTGGCTGGGGGAGAGGGCAGGGTTAAAGGAAGGCCAGACTGATAGCCATACTGAGGTAGAATGTCTGTATATGGCTTTGGACAGAGTGTCTAAGTGCTAAAGGAATACAACCTAAAAATTTAATGCAAAATTAACATTGAAAAAGGGTTGGCTAAACAGAGGAGAGGTTAGTGATAGGCAATACGGTAGGATGGTATGGAGATGGTTATAGCTCATCAGTGGTAGAACATGGGGATGAGTGTAGCTCAGTAGTAGAGCATGGGGATGGGTATAGCTCAGTAGTAGAGCATGGGGATGGGTATAGCTCAGTGGTAGAACATGGGGATGGGTGGTAGAGTACTTGGTAGTGTGTGATGAGATTACAGGTTTAAATACCCTCCATGTGCTAAATGAACATACTTCATCCCCCGGAGTAAGTGAGCCATGTAGACGTGCTGACCTTGTGCCTGCATACGTGTCCGAACCAGGGCTAGCGGGTAGCTGGCTAGCTGGCCGCAGGTGCTGGAAGTGGTGCAACATGCCAGCAAGACAAACACACCGGGGTCTGCGCTGGTGCTGGCGTAGTGCTGCAGCCAGGAGTTCTTCAGGGTCTGGAGGGGGAGGGGAGCGGTTAGAAGACCTGACACATGCAGCCAGGGCCCAACAGTGTGACTGAGACAACCTGACACATGCAGCCAGGGCCCAACTGAGACAACCTGACACATGCAGCCAGGGCCCAACAGTGTGACTGAGACAACCTGACACATGCAGCCAGGGCCCAACAGTGTGACTGAGACAACCTGACACATGCAGCCAGGGCCCAACAGTGTGACTGAGACAACCTGACACATGCAGCCAGGGCCCAACAGTGTGACTGAGACAACCTGACACATGCAGCCAGGGCCCAACAGTGTGACTGAGACAACCTGACACATGCAGCCAGGGCCCAACAGTGTGACTGAGACAACCTGACACATGCAGCCAGGGCCCAACAGTGTGACTGAGACAACCTGACACATGCAGCCAGGGCCCAACAGTGTGACTGAGACATATGTATATTAAGGAATGGACATAAACATTAACAGTTGGGCCAAAGTGCACGTCTCTCTCTCTTACACACACACACCTCATAGACAGCCAGGTCAATGCCAGCGTAGGGGATGATCCCAATCATGTTGGGGACATAGCCTTTGTAAAAGGCAGCCAAGCCTTCCTTCCGGAAAATCTTTTTAGCACAGTCTGCTATCCCAGAATACTGGCCTGTCCTTCTGAGGGCCATGCGCGTCTTCAGAACCTGGACAGGGAGGAGAGAGGGAGGACAGAGGGAGGACAGAGGGAGGACAGAGGGAGGACAGAGAGAGGACAGAGGGAGGACAGAGGGAGGACAGAGGGAGGACAGAGGGAGGACAGAGGGAGGACAGAGAGAGGACAGAGGGAGGACAGAGAGAGGACAAAGGGAGGACAGAGGGAGGACAGAGAGAGGACAGAGAGAGGACAGAGAGAGGACAGAGAGAGGACAGAGGGAGGACAGAGAGAGGACAGAGGGAGGACACAGAGAGGACAGACACGACAGAGGGAGGACAGAGGGAGGACAGAGGGAGGACAGAGAGAGGACAGAGGGAGGACAGAGAGAGGACAGAGAGAGGACAGAGAGAGGACAGAGGGAGGACAGAGGGAGGACAGAGAGAGGACAGAGGGAGGACAGAGGGAGGACAGAGGGAGGACAGAGGGAGGACAGAGGGAGGACAGAGGGAGGACAGAGGGAGGACAGAGAGAGGACAGAGGGAGGACAGAGGGAGGACAGAGGGAGGACAGAGGGAGGACAGAGGGAGGACAGAGGGAGGACAGAGAGAGGACAGAGGGAGGACAGAGGGAGGACAGAGGGAGAACAGAGGGAGGACAGAGGGAGGACAGAGGGAGGACAGAGGGAGGACAGAGGGAGGACAGAGGGAGGACAGAGGGAGGACAGAGAGAGGACAGAGAGGACAGAGGGAGGACAGAGAGAGGACAGAGGGAGGACAGAGGGAGGACAGAGGGAGGACAGAGGGAGGACAGAGGGAGGACAGAGGGAGGACAGAGGGAGGACAGAGGGAGGACAGAGGGAGGACAGAGAGAGGACAGAGAGAGGACAGAGGGAGGACAGAGGGAGGACAGAGGGAGGACAGAGGGAGGACAGAGAGAGGACAGAGGGAGGACAGAGGGAGGACAGAGAGAGGACAGAGAGAGGACAGAGGGAGGACAGAGGGAGGACAGACATGACAGAGGGAGGACAGAGGGAGGACACAGAGATATTTCATTTATACCAAGTCCTGCATAGAGTGGATGTGTGCTGCAGTGTTGAGTGAGTGGATGTGTGCTGCAGTGTTGCACCCCTCGTATAACCCTCTCCTGTACCTCCATAGGGTAGATGCTGCTCTGGTGAAGTGTTGCACCCCTAGTATAACCCTCTCCTGTACCTCCATAGGGTAGATGCTGCTCTGGTGAAGTGTTGCACCCCTAGTATAACCCTCTCCTGTACCTCCATAGGGTAGATGCTGCTCTGGGCGATGACCCCCGCCAGTGATCCGGCCACCAGACGCTCCAGGATGCCCAGGGTCTCCTGGTTGCTGCCCATCACACGCTTGATCTGGAATCATCACAAAACACCAGTTACATGTAGTACTGTTACCTTTAACAAAACCGTTACACCTCCAAACTATACGGGGAACCTGTTTGTGACAAGTTCAAAAGCCAACACTGTAACTTCCTTCATCCCTATTCAAATGGGCCCCTAGTCTTGGTCTTGTCCGTGTCCCAGTTAGTGTGGTCATCAGACTGACCCCTCCCTGCTCTCCTGTATATCCCAGGATCAAATGATTCTTACTGTACATTGAGGGGACTAATATGGGTAACCAGAGTAAGTTTCCTGCATGTGGCACCTTCCTAGTCAGAGTTAGCTGGGTAGGGGACTACTCACAGGGACTACTCACAGGGACTACTCACAGGGTCTACTCACAGGGACTACTCACAGGGACTACTCACAGGGACTACTCACAGGGTCTACTCACAGGGACTACTCACAGGGACTACTCACAGGGACTACTCACAGGGACTACTCACAGGGACTACTCACAGGGTCTACTCACAGGGACTACTCACAGGGACTACTCACAGGGACTACTCACAGGGACTACTCACAGGGACTACTCACAGGGACTACTCACAGGGACTACTCACAGGGTCTACTCACAGGGACTACTCACAGGGACTACTCACAGGGACTACTCACAGGGACTACTCACAGGGACTACTCACAGGGTCTACTCACAGGGACTACTCACAGGGACTACTCACAGGGACTACTCACAGGGACTACTCACAGGGACTACTCACAGGGACTACTCACAGGGACTACTCACAGGGACTACTCACAGGGACTACTCACAGGGACTACTCACAGGGACTACTCACAGGGACTACTCACAGGGTCTACTCACAGGGACTACTCACAGGGACTACTCACAGGGACTACTCACAGGGACTACTCACAGGGACTACTCACAGGGGTCAGCACAGGGGTCAGCACAGGGGTCAGCACAGATGTTTCTACAGGTGTTACTGGCTTACCTGCTCGTAAGCCATGAATTTAATGGCGGACTCTGGGGCAATCTTGATGACATTGATGCCGTTCCCTCGCCATAGCGACCTCACGCCCCCCTCCCGGACCATCTGGGTGAAGCCGCCTGCGATGCCCATGCTGTTGCTACGGGAGGCGTGGACCTAGCAACAGGCAGGACAGGGACAGTCACCAAAACTGATTATACAGAACGACTCTTCATCTACTGCATGATCTCCCTATAGGATAAGCAACACCACCAGCTTCTGTTTATCTGGTGAGGCACCTAGAGCCTAACCCTACCTGAGGACCTTGAGCACCTACCTGCATGAGGACCTTGAGCCTGTCCAGTGAGGCACCTACCTGCATGAGGACCTTGAGCCTGTCCAGTGAGGCACCTACCTGCATGAGGACCTTGAGCCTGTCCAGTGGGGCCGTGCAGGTCCTGGAGACAGCGCCTGCTCCTCCTCCTGCCACCAGGTGGCGCCACCACATGCCCGTTTTCTTCTCCTCCGCGGTGAACTCATCAGGCACCATCAAACTCTCCCCAACATCAAAAATCTGAGACAAAAATATTATACAGGTTATTTATTGAAGTATTTTATTTTTACCCACTCCAACCCTGCTCCTGGAGAGATACCCTCCTTTAGGTTTACACCCCAGGAAGGTAACAGGGATTACCCTGCCAGTGATCTGGTCGCAGGGATTACCCTGCCAGTGATCTGGTCTCAGGGATTACCCTGCCAGTGATCTGGTCACAGGGATTACCCTGCCAGTGATCTGGTCACAGGGATTACCCTTCCAGTGATCTGGTCTCAGGGATTACCCTGCCAGTGATCTGGTCACAGGGATTACCCTGCCAGTGATCTGGTCACAGGGATTACCCTTCCAGTGATCTGGTCTCAGGGATTACCCTGCCAGTGATCTGGTGACAGGGATTACCCTGCCAGTGATCTGGTCCCTGCCAGTGATCTGGTCTCAGGGATTACCCTGCCAGTGATCTGGTCACAGGGATTACCCTGCCAGTGATCTGGTCACAGGGATTACTCTGCCAGTGATCTGGTCGCAGGGATTAAACAGATCAGAAACACCTAGTTTGATCTGCTGTGGAGTGTAACGTATTTTCTTGAAGACCGACTGATATGAGCTATGGTTTCACTGAGAGGTTAGGGTTAATACCTAACCTAGCTAATACCTGGAGGTTTTCCCAGCTATAATGACTTACTGTAGAGTGTTTCCAGTACAATATGATCTCAGGGATGTTATCTGCTGGGTGCATCAGATGGTAGTCTCTCCATTCGTTCCAGTTGATGGTCATAGTGCCGTTCTTGTCCATGCTAGTTACAGAACAAACAAGTAAGACAAGTCAGTAACAAGTCTTTCCCTGAGCCTCTGTACTCATGCATGCATCTTCTCTCCTCCTCCAACATGAAGTTCTCTAATCCTGTGTTGTTTTGGCCTCATCCATAACCACCACTTTCCTTATTCATCTAAATGTCTTTATTTCTTACTTATTCATTAACCTTATTGATCAAGTATTTACAGGGCAGAGATTTGATAAAGACATGAGACAGGAGAAGTGAAGGAGGAGTTAGAGAGGCTAAGGAGGAGAGTGAAAACATGACCAACAGGCAGGCAGGCCAAGGAGGTTACTACTTACACCATGGTAGGGGCCCACATTTGACCCCTCCTTATTCTGAGACAAGCAGAGAGACAGGGGCGGGGGGAGGGTACAGACAGGGGCGGGGGGAGGGTACAGACAGAGGGGCGTATAGACAGACAAAGTTAGAACAACAGAACAAACAGGACAGGAGTACAGGAAAGAAAGACAGTTGGAGAGAGAGATGGGGGAGAGGGAAAGAGGGGGAGAGAGAGAAGGAAAGAGAGAGAGACAGGGTCAGGATGTGACCTGGTTGAGACAGGGTCAGGATGTGACCTGGTTGAGACAGGGTCAGGATGTGACCTGGTTGAGACAGGGTCAGGATGTGACCTGGTTGAGACAGGGTCAGGATGTGACCTGGTTGAGACAGGGTCAGGATGTGTTGTCCTCACCTTCTAAGGATCTTCTCTGCCTGCTGCTCAGAGATGGTGACCCCCAGGTCTCGTAAGGACTGCATGATCTCCTGGCAGTCAATACGACCTGTGGAACAACACACACATCCGCCCCACTTTCAAACACACAGAAAGGAACTCAGCTATAACTGCCTCCCTACAGGTGTTTATCCCCTGGTGGCCAAGTAGCTGAAGAGATGATTATTCTTTAAAAATAACAAGACAAACACAGCACTATTTGCTTTGTCAACTATACATCATAACAGAGATACAAGAACCTAGAATTAATTTGATACCAACCCAAATCCTACACAAGAACCTAGGATAACAATGATACATTCAACTGAGACAAGAACTCTGCTCAGCTCACCATCATTCTTCTTGTCCAGACTCTTGAAGACGAGCCTCAGCTTCTTCTCGTGATCCCTCAGGTAGTGAACAAACTCCTCAAAGTCCAGCTGGCCGTCCAGGTCTTTGTCGCCTGCTTTGACTATTTTCTAGGGGAGGAGAGACACAGAGCTGAACTCTCACAGCAAGGCCATGAGCATGTAAACAATGTGAACACAGTAGGCCTGTCTGGTACACTATCAGAGGCAAAGCTTTTCTCTGTAAACTGCAGCATGCCACACACGGTCTGAGACAGATTCTCTAGAACTGTAGGCTGCTGTCGCTGTCCAACTGCTGTGGCTCTCACTAACATGATGATAGTATGTTGTGCTGTAGTACCTCCTGGAAATCCTTAGGGAACGCCACCATGATATAAACCGTGTTCTTCTTGGTAGAAACAGCATCAGTCCTTGTCTTGTTGTTCCTGCCAGCGTTTCTCTGCACTCCAGTCTGCTCCCCTGCCTCTAGCTGCCCTGCCTCCTGCTCCCCTGCCTCCTGCTCCCCTGCCTTACCCGCCTCCTGCTCCCCTGCCTCCCGCTCCTCTAGCTCCCCTGCCTCCTGCTCCCCTGCCTCTAGCTCCCCTGGCTCCTGCTCCTCTAGCTCCCCTGCCTCCCGCTCCTCTAGCTCCCCTGCCTCCTGCTCCTCTGCCTCCTGCTCCCCTGCCTCAGCTGCCTCCTGCTCCTCTAGCTCCCCTGCCTCCTGCTCCCCCGCCTCCTGCTCCCCTGCCTCACCTGCCTCCTGCTCCCCTGCCTCACCTGCCTCCTGCTCCTCTAGCTCCCCTGCCTCCTGCTCCCCTGCCTCAACTGCCTCCTGCTCCTCTAGCTCCCCTGCCTCCGGCTCCCCTGCCTCCTCCTCCTCTGCCTCCTGCTCCCCTGCCTCCTGCTCCCCTGCCTCAGCTGCCTCTGGCTCCCCTGCCTCCTGCTCCCCTGCCTCCAGCTCCCCTGCCTCCAGCTCCCCTGCCTCCAGCTCCCCTGCCTCCTGCTCCCCTGCCTCCAGCTCTCCTGCCTCCAGCTCTCCTGCCTCCTGCTCCCCTGCCTCCAGCTCCTCTGGTGACTGTGTCCCTACAGGCTCACACTCACTCTGGCCCACAACCCTCTGGGAGAGGAACGACCATACCCTCTGCAGCATCTTCCAGCAGGGGGGGATCTGTGGGTGTGTATGTGTGTGTTTGTGTGTGCATGTGTGCGTGGGTGTTCAAGTGTATGTGCAGTCTGCCCTTGACTAGAAATGGCAGCAAGTGTGTCTGTAGAGGGATACCACAGCAGGGTAGACTGAAGGATGTTCATCAAGTTTCTCTCGTGTCAGATTCCTCTCAGAGAGCCCCCCTGGGCTTGTGCTTCTCCCCTCATCTTCACCAGTAACCGGTCCTTTAAGTCCTCTACTTCAGCAAGTCACTGCTTCAGAGAAGCACACAACTAAAATGATGCATAGACAAACTCACAGCTTTATCTGTTAATAACATTCAATTGAAAGTGAAGAGTTCCACACTACCTGTGTTCTTCCAGTAGAGTGTTTCTGCTGATCAGCCAGCAGAGACTGAGCTGCACAGAGTCATGCAGTAAAACAGCTCCTCACTGCAGCCATGTCCCAGCCAATCACAGCAGCCTGCAGCCATGTCCCAGCCAATCACAGCAGCCTACACTGACAGGTCTAGCTAGAGAGCCCTGGAGCCGGGCTCTGCAGCCAATCAGACCACAAGACGCAAGAAGCCATTTCTTTATCACTGTGTCATCCTGCCCTGAGGTCTGCCAGAGGGAGGAGGGATTCCCCAGCTAGCCAGCCGAGTCCTGGCTAGGCCCTCCAACTCTGGGGAGGTTACGAGGTGGAGCCCGAGGAATCATTATAAACCAACATCCCCAACATTGATTTTCTTATCCTTCATGTTGTGAAAAGAAACCCGAGGCCAACTGTTGTTCATCATAAAAGCATTAGATACACAAATCTAGACCAGTAACTCAACCAGACCAGTACAGCTAACCACTGTAATCTGGTAACAATTTACATATTCATGCTGATAACTGGGAAAAACTGAAATCTGTTCAGACTCAGTCCCAGGTCGTCCCTGGTAACAGTCATGGCAGAGGAACAGTTGACATTAGTCCTGAACCAGTCATAGAAGGACACCCTTTTAATTTTATTTTGCTATGCATTATATAACATACTAAGCCTAGACATGTAATCTGTACATTTTCATTTTTCAATAAAAGAAAACAATGACGAAGGTGATGATCAGACCATTGTGAGAGTTGAGAAGCCTGGAATGTCTAGGTGAGGACTGTTAACCGTAACCCTAACCCTAACCAGGAGACATGATATCAGGAGTGTTAACCCTAACCCTAACCAGGAGACATGATATCAGGACTGTTAACCCTAACCCTAACCAGGAGACATGATATCAGAGTGTTAACCCTAACCCTAACCAGGAGACATGATATCAGGACTGTTAACCCTAACCAGGAGACATGATATTGATATCAGGAGTGTTAACCCTAACCAGGAGACATGATATCAGGACTGTTAACCCTAACCCTAACCAACCCCTGTATCTGCAGCAGCTACAGCAGGGTGCATTGTGTGGATTATTATGATCCAGACCCAGTGTGTCACTAAACACTACAGCCTTGCAGCCTGATCCAGACCCAGTGTGTCACTAAACACTACAGCCTTGCAGCCTGATCCAGACCCAGTGTGTCACTAAACACTACAGCCTTGCAGCCTGATCCAGACCCAGTGTGTCACCAAACACTACAGCCTTGCAGCCTGATCCAGACCCAGTGTGTCACTAAACACTACAGCCTTGCTGGCTGATCCAGACCCAGTGTGTCACTAAACACTACAGCCTTGCAGCCTGATCCAGACCCAGTGTGTCACCAAACACTACAGCATTGCAGCCTGATCCAGACCACTCAGTCTACGGCAAGCTGCTAGATTGGGTCTTCTGAAATGTAAATGTACTTAGTCCATATTTTGACCAAACCCTAATTTAAGATATAATTTTGATTAGTAAGATTCAACCTGGGTTTGCCATTCATGTGAATAGAATTACACAATAAAGATATCTACAATTCGGTTGCAGATATCTGCAATGTGACCTGCAGCAACTGAATTATGACTAGTTGTGATTCCAATTTCAGATATCTACAATTGAACTATGTACTCAATATAACATATAAGCAACAGCCTCAACGCCCAGGACCCCCCCCCCTCAGCTACTCCCCAGACTGTTCAAAAAGATGACTCTTAACAACCTCATAAACAATGTTACATGAGAGTAACAAAGCCAGATCATTAAGTAACATGTTATCACTACCAACACAGAGATTACGTAAACAGATCTGATCTGTACAGCAGGAAACATCCAACAAGTTGTTGCTGTTCACCTGACAGTCAGTGTGGCTTCTATGTCAGCTATTTGACCCATGACTCTTAAAGGGCTTTAACTATTATGTAAAACACTTAGCAGTCATCAATGACGCAAGCCTTTCTAGTCTGTTTTTAAGAAGCTTATTTTCTTGGGACTCACTGGTGGATCTCTCCACCCTGCTGATCTCTCCACCCTGCTGATCTCTCCACCCTGCTGATCTCTCCACCCTGCTGCTCTCTCCACCCTGCTGATCTCTCCACCCTGCTGATCTCTCCACCCTGCTGATCTCTCCACCCTGCTGATCTCTCCACCCTGCTGATCTCTCCACCCTGCTGATCTCTCCACCCTGCTGCTCTCTCCACCCTGCTGATCTCTCCACCCTGCTGCTCTCTCCACCCTGCTGATCTCTCCACCCTGCTGATCTCTCCACCCTGCTGATCTCTCCACCCTGCTGATCTCTCCACCCTGCTGATCTCTCCACCCTGCTGCTCTCTCCACCCTGCTGATCTCTCCACCCTGCTGTCTCTCCACCCTGCTGATCTCTCCACCCTGCTGATCTCTCCACCCTGCTGATCTCTCCACCCTGCTGATCTCTCCACCCTGCTGATCTCTCCACCCTGCTGATCTCTCCACCCTGCTGTCTCTCCACCCTGCTGATCTCTCCACCCTGCTGCCGACCCAGAGCAGAGGGTTCTAGGTGAGAATGCGGCTGGTGAAGTAGCAGCGTGACCCAGAGCAGAGGGTTCTAAGTGAGAATGCGGCTGGTGAAGTGGCAGAATGACACAAACGCCATGAGAGCTCAAAACACACTTACCATTAACTCGTGTTCTGTACGATGAACCCCCAGTTTCTTGAGCCCAATGGTCAAGTCGTTGACGCAGATCCCACCATCTCCGTTCACATCCAGGACCTGAAACAGCACCTTGAGTCTGTGGTCCTGTTCGGGTCCCCCGCAGACCTCGCAGAGTAGCGATGGGTTGCAGCTTCCCCCTTCCGACACGGAACATTCCGTTTCTGTGGGTGCCCGTGGAACGGGTGCGGATGGGTCCTCCTTATGCCCGCCACCTGGGTCGGCGCCCCGGTGAGCATCGTTGGACTGACAATGACAAAAGACCCTGCTGAGCAAGGGGGAGACGAAAGACCCTTGCTGGTGCATGAGACAGCGACACGATCAAATCCGAAGCTACACGTGTAGAGAAGAGTTCAGCTCTTTGACCAGATCCCAACTCTGATATGATTGTTTCAGACCCCACGTCACCCGTGCTAGCTAGCTATGTAGTAGTTAGCTTGCGAGATCGAAAGCGAATGCTCAACTGCTCTTCAACAAAGTAGGAATACAACGGGAAAAGCCTGGTTTGTAAAATATAGTAGCCTACGTTATAAATGTGTTGAGGTGGCCATTAACTTTGTATTTCGAATCCACAGCGGACTTCTGCGAGAGATTATAGCACTCCCAAACAGGCACCTCCAGGCATCAGGCAAAGCGGTTTAGAAAGTCAGCTCGCAGATTACATTTACAGTCATAGTGTAATCATTTACAAGATTATTAAACTATTAAATTACTGACGGTACCCTAGTTTAAACTTGTGTACATGTCTAGTCTAATTTGGTTTGCTGTAAGAACTAATAACTTCACGTTTGAATTGGCGGTCGCCGGTCCGTTTGTCAGCTGACGCAACACAGAAAGCCGGTATCGCTGGGGCTAGTCCTGGGGGGAGGGGTGTTGTAGCATTCATGATGGACATATCCAGCAACCAATCACACTCATCAGTATAATGAGCGTAAACCGGGGTATTTAAATGCAACGTTTAAAATTTTAAAATCGAATAAAAATACATATTTTTATTAACAAAATAGTGAACTAAAATTTGCATTCCTCTCCACATGTTCTAATAGGTTTGTCCGACCTACAGGATGAGTTACTGCCACAACATATCTTAGCCAATGGTAAAAGGCAACACTGTGGGGTCGGTCAGAATGTAACCAACGACTAAGCAATGTGGGCGGAGCTGTAGACACAACGAACGTAAGCGTTGTTTGTAGGAAGAAGAAGCCGATTCTGGAAGCCATTACGTTGCGCACATCGATTGAGTAAATCGTACTATTTTTGCGTACAATACGCACAATTATCTTTCAAAAACAACAATTTACTCAAATATGGCATCGTTTGCCAAAAAGAGAAAAATGAATTTTTCAGAAAGAGAGGTAGAAATTATTGTGGAGGAAATAGAGAAACAAAAGCATACACTCGTTAACCACTTCAATGCTGGAGTCACTCACATTGCGAAGAATAACGCATGGTTAGAGATTCTGAAGAAGGTGAACGCTGTAACTACCTGTCCAAGAGAGTTGGCTGAAGTCAAGAAGAAGTGGTCCGATATGAAGACTGAAGTTAGGCGTAAAGTGGCCCAAGCAAGAGCGGCAATTGAGGGGACATCCGCGGACTGTACGCCCGTGCCTGTCATCCTGACCGCTATGCAGCAGCGCATCTGTAATCTCCTTGGGGAAGCCACCATCATCAGTCTACCTGCGGGGGACTCGGATGCAGAAATGACCCTCCCTGCCACCATGAGCGCGGCCACCACTGTGACTCTCACAGAAAGTAAGTTGATACTGTTATAAAGACTGTTATAAAGTTAGCATCGATCGTTAAGGTGCAAAAATGTAATGTCCACATTTCTCGATGCTAAGTCACATGGCAGTTTATCAGATTCAGAATCACAGCGGCTATTGTACAAATAAATGCAAGTTGATCAGCTGTCAAATTAGTTCGCTTTTTAGTCTCATGGATGAATTCATTGCTGTCCTTTTGAAGTGAACATGTTTGGCCACTAATGACAGCTGTCACTTATCATGTTTGGTCACTAATGACAGCTGTCACTTATCTTAGAAACATAAATAAGCTGATCAATATTATCTGACACCTTTCACAAGTTCTGCTTCTGTTTATCTTTAGGTCTTCAATCAGGGTCAACAGGAGTTTGCGAAGAAACAAAAACGCTAGATGGTAAGTTGTTGATTTGATATATTTGAGAGATGAGTGTTTCTCAATGAGTGTAAACCTACAGGAGGGTAGCTCTCCAGGAGCAGGGTTGGAGTGTAAACCTACAATCTCTCGGTGCACCCAGTGTTGAACTAGTTGACTCAGACGTGATAGTGTTTAGTTGCAGTAGGTCACACGGCCCTGCTTGACCTAGAGCTCTGTGTTCCCCAGCAGAGACCACCTACCACACCCTGGAGGAGGGGGGGGTGGTGGAGTACTGCACTACCTCGGAGGCAGCTCCAAGCGTGGTGGTGGCCCTGGAGGCCCCGGTGGAGCTGCTGGCCCCCTCGCCCCCCCAGGGCACGGCCAAGCCCCAGGAGCTGAAGAGCCGCATCGCCCTCAACTCAGCCCGCCTGCTGCAGGAGCAGCGCGTCACCAACGTGCACATGCGCCAGATCGCGCAGCACCTGGAGGGCCAGAACGACTTGCTGCAGGTGATGCGGCGCTGGCAGGAGGCGCAGGCCTACGCCCAGGAGCGTCAGGCCCAGGCACTGGAGGGGACACAGGCTGCCCTGCTGGCACTGGTGCAGATGCTGCGGCCTGCACTCAAGGACCTGCGCAAGTTCCTGCAGAGCGGGGTGAACCCTAGCAACCAGGGGGGGGCAGGGGGGGAGAACCCTAGCAACCAGGGGGGGGCAGGGGGGGAGAACCCTAGCAACCAGGGGGGGGCAGGGGGGGGGAACCCTAGCAACCAGGGGGGGGCAGGGGGGGAGAACCCTAGCAACCAGGGGGGGGCAGGGGGGGAGAACCCTAGCAACCTGGGGGGGGCAGGGGGGGAGAACCCTAGCAACCTGGGGGGGGGCAGGGGGGGAGAACCCTAGCAACCAGGGGGGGGGAGAACCCTAGCAACCTGGGGGGGCCAGGGAACCCTAGCAACCAGGGGGGGCGGAGGCAGGGGAACAGAGACCCAAGTCCCCACAGCACACAGAGGGTACACAATGAATGACAATGAGTGTGTGTGTGTGTGTGTGTGTGTGTGTGTTTGTGTGTGTGTGTGTGGTGTGTGTGTGTGTGTGTGTGTGTGTGTGTGTGTGTGTGTGTGTGTGTGTGTGTGTGTGTGTGTGTGTGTTGTGTGTGTGTGTGTGTGTGTGTGTGTGTGTGTGTGTTGTGTGTGTGTGTGTGTGTGTGTGTGTGTGTGTGTGTGTGTGTGTGTGTGTGTGTGTGTGTGTGTGTGTGTGTGTGTGTGTGTGTGTGTGTGTGTGTGGTGTGTGTGTGTGTGTGTGTGTGTGTGCCGCAGAAGTGAGGAAATATTTGATTTGTGGACTAGTTTGGGGGGATGCATGTGTTTTAAATATGTGTGTTTGTGTACGTAAGATATGTGTGTAGACGTGTGTGTGTAATTGTGTGGGTGTGTAAGGCAGAGAGAATATATAAAGGCCATAGAACAAGCATGTAGGTTATAAGGGTTAGAACCATGTTGGCTGTAAAATAGCTTTTACTGTTCTCAAAGTCTTGATTTTAACCCTATGATCAGAGTGCTTAAAGTGTACATGATGTCATGGATCTCATGATGTCATGGATCTGATGATGTCATGGATCTGAAGCCTGTTCCACACTGCTGTCTCTGCCTGAAGGGATATGTGCACAAACGCCTATTCGATAATAAAACAAAAATAAATCCTATTGGATTTGGACTCGATGACTCAACTACTTTATGAATGTAATCATACAATTATTTCATCATGGCCTACTGTATGATTGTTATTTAAATTGTGTTTAATATGTAGTTTGAAAATGCCGCCAGTCTGTCTAAGCAGACTTTACCAGGCGCAATTCACACTGTACCGGCAGATGTCACCCTATCCAAACATTCACACAAACTGTAGTCTGATCTTTACATGCTCATTTACAAACGCATATGAACACCAGCATTATTTATTTAACATCTTAATCTGGTGGTCGAATTCAAATGCCCCACATCTAGACTACACCAGGAATAACCAATATCGTTCGTCACATCTCTTTCGCTACAAGCCACGTTAAAGCTGCTCGTCTACTGTATTTTTTTTAGGAGGCGGGGCTAGACTGGATCGACCACCGCTACCTCACCGCTACCTCGATTCAAAGTGCGTGTGCCCGATTGTTGGGTCAGTCGGTTTAGCTGTGAGGGGTCCATGCAAATTATGAGGTAAAACGGCAAATTTACGAATAAATATCACGATCTGACAGACAATATTTTGGTCATCGATGAAATATAGTGTTGTGGTCGCATGTCACGTCACTTCTACTCTATAATAGCGCACGTATCCAGCCATTGTAAGTAGCCTATTTGAAAGAAGATCACTGCTTCTTCTGACAACAGCAACTTTTAAAGATTAGTTGATTCGCCGTGAAACATTTGGAAATGCATTTTCCAATTATTATGTTTTTCAGATGGTGGGGAAAATCGTCAGCGTTTTCCTAACCCATTACCCTTTTGTCAATAATAATTATTCAGCAAAGTCATGCTTTGAAGTAGTTGGTTAGCAATAAATGTATAGGCTAACCCATATAATTAATCCATCTTTACCGTTGCAGGTCCAATTCACCACAGAGTATACCGAGATGCTGAGCCAAAACACCGGGAAGGACTCCCAAGCTCCTGAGAAGTCGAACTCAGTTGCATTTCCTCATACCCCTCTTCTTCGTTGCTCTACCAGTTGTCAACACTGAGAATTTCAGTTGTGAACAACTCAATGGCGTTTTTAATGAAAAAGAAGAAGTTCAGGTTTCAAATCCATTTTACTTTGGAGGAGCTAGCCGCCGTACCGTTTGTCAATGGCGTTCTTTTCTGCAAAATCAGATTGTTGGACGGAGGGGACTTCGCCAGCTCGTCATCCAGGTACGAATGTTAAATCATGAATATACATAATACATCATTTAACGTGTAGTAATCAAAAATGTATGTTTTTGAGTAACTTCGTTTATGGTTATTATCTAGTTGTGCTTGAGTGTGTGATCAATCTGGGACATACAAGCTGGCAGGTGAATCATACACATGCAGGATATGTGAGGCAACCAACAGCCTACTACTAGTACTAAAATACTACCAACACTCCTGGGGGTCAGAGGGCTGAGCGGTTAGGGATTCAGGCTATTAATCAGAAGGTTGCCGGTTTGATTCCCAGCCTCACACTCAGGCCCAGTTTCCCAGACATGGATTTAGCCTCGTCCTAAAGTATGAGAAAAACTAAATGAAAATCTGCATTGAATGTTTAGGCCTAGTCCTATAGGCTTGATCCCTGTCTGTTTAGGCCTAGTCCTATAGGCTTGATCCCTGTCTGTTTAGGCCTAGTCCTGCTAGGCTTGATCCATGTCTGTTTAGGCCTAGTCCTGCTTGATCCCTGTCTGTTTAGGCCTAGTCCTGCTAGGCTTGATCCATGTCTGTTTAGGCCTAGTCCTGCTAGGCTTGATCCATGTCTGTTTCGGCCTAGTCCTGCTAGGCTTGATCCATGTCTGGGAAGCTGAGTCCAAATTCAAAGGGCTAGGGAGCGTTAAGCCTAACCCTAGGGAGCGTTAACCCTAACCCTAGCTCTAACCCTAGCTCTAACCCTAGGGAGCGTTAAGCCTAACCCTAGCTCTAACCCTAGGGAGCGTTTCCAGTCATTCAAAGCCATTTATTTGGAATGTCAATCTAAAATTGACAAAGTGGAAATATAGTTTATAGAAAGTAGCTTTAACTGCATAGCCTTACCTAACCATGTGGGCGGTATCCACAGTCTCCATGCACCTCTAGAATGGTGTTCACAGAGTATCCACAGTCTCCATGCACCTCTAGAATGGTGTTCACAGATCCTCTTTCAAGACTGATGAAACCCTCAGAAGCTTCTCCTATGATGTTAGTAGTCATCTTCTTGCTGTGTGTGGGGGCAGTATCTCAGACATGCTAATAGATGCTAACCCTAATAGATGCTAATGGGATAAGCTGTTTGGTTGTGAACAGTTATCAGATCATTAGTACCTTTCAGTTTGTTACTGTCAGTTGACATTTACAGATACATTTGGCAATGTTGGTGATGGGAAGAAGGGTTACCGTGGAGATGGAGATAATGATGGTGTGTGTCTACCGAGCTAGAGATCGTTATGGCAACAAGGAGCTATGGCCGCGCTGTTGCTCAGGCAACGCCATGTACGTTTTTCTTTGGTTCACCAACTGAGAGTGAACACCATTCTAGAGTAAACCATGTGACCTTTTATGATTGCTCTAATGACTTTCACAGGACAGTGTCATCATATGGCAGGGGGGGCCAAGGTGTAATCACATGGCAGGGGGGGCCAAGGTCCGTTCCTTAGGACAATCATTGCCTACAGACTGAGTCTAATGGCATGCGGCCACAACACAGAATTTACTTCATGCAATTTAATATGCAGCAGTGTGATTACATCAAATAAAAATGTATTTGTTTAGCCCTTTCTACACGCAAGCATGTCACAGAGGGCTTCACATACGCCCATAGAACCTCCCCACCAACCAACCTGATTAGTCACACAGTCAACATCAGCTGCTTGTGTGAACAGGCATTCTGTGTCAATTGGATCAGAAACTGCTTGAGATTCTGCATAACTGACACCAGTATATCAGTATAGTATGCACCAGTATATCAGTATATCAGTATAGTATGCACCAGTATATCAGTATATCAGTATAGTATGCACCAGTATATCAGTATATCAGTATAGTATGCACCAGTATATCAGTATATCAGTATAGTATGCACCAGTATATCAATCTGGATCACAAATTAAACACGGCACTCAAACCTATGGCTGACATCAGGGGGTTGGTTCCCTTCCTGCCTGGTACCTGCCTGCCTGGTACCTGCCTGCCTGGTACCTGCCTGCCTGGTACCCTGCCTGCCTGGTACCTGCCTGCCTGGTACCTGCCTGCCTGGTACCTGCCTGCCTGGTACCTGCCTGCCTGGTACCTGCCTGCCTGGTACCTGCCTGCCTGGTACCTTCCTGCCTGGTACCTGCCTGCCTGGTACCTGCCTGCCTGGTACCTGCCTGCCTGGTACCTGCCTGCCTGGTACCTGCCTGCCTGTTCCCTTGCTGCCTGGTACCTGCCTGCCTGGTACCTGCCTGCCTGGTACCTGCCTGCCTGTACCTTCCTGCCTGGTACCTGCCTGCCTGGTACCTGCCTGCCTGGTACCTGCCTGCCTGGTACCTGCCTGCCTGGTACCTGCCTGCCTGTTCCCTTGCTGCCTGGTACCTGCCTGCCTGGTACCCTTGCTGCCTGGTACCTTCCTGCCTGGTACCTGCCTGCCTGTTCCCTTGCTGCCTGGTACCTGCCTGCCTCAGAATTAGACCAGATCCAGTCATGCTCTGGCCCCATCTGATACTCATGCAGTTACTAAACAAGTCATGACCTATCTGTATCTGGAATAGTAATACTGGAATAGTGCTAACCCTAACTCTAATAGTAATACTGGAATAGTGGTTTATAAAGTTATTTTGAGCACGTCTACATATAATGAGATGCTTGTTTGTGATGGAAATAGTGTGTGTGTGGTTGAGTGGGCTCTGCTGTTAGTCACAGTCTTGTGGCTGCAGAGCCTTTCTGCACCAGGCACTGGCAGCGCCAATACAACCCCCTCCAACCACGCTGTGTGTGCCTCTGTGTGTGTGTCACTCTGTGTGTGTGTCACTCTGTGTGTGTGTGTGTGTCACTCTGTGTGTGTGTGTGTCACTCTGTTTGTGTGTGTGTGTGTGTGTGTCACTGTTTGTGTGTGTGTCACTCTGTGTGTGTGTGTGTGTGTGTGTGTGTGTGTCTCTGTGTGTGTGTCACTCTGTGTGTGTGTGTGTGTGTGTGTGTGTCACTCTGTGTGTGTGTGTGTCACTCTGTGTGTGTGTCTCTGTGTGTGTGTGTCTAGTGTGTTAGAGGGGGATGGGTTGAGACTGATGTCACAAATGTCCCAGAACATTGCTGCTCTGTAGTCAGAAGTTGAGAACAGACAGTAACAAGAAGACAGGAATGAATGGGAGGGAGAGAGAGGGAGGGAGAGTGCATACAGAGAGAGAGAGAGAGAGAGAGAGAGAGAGAGAGAGAGAGAGAGAGAGAGAGAGAGAGGGAGGGAGAGTGCATACAGAGAGAGAGAGAGAGAGGGAGAGAGAGGGAGAGAGAGAGAGAGAGAGCCTCAAACAGTATACCTCATACACCTCATATACAGTTCATTCATATATCTACCTCTTAGTGCAGTACTTTTACAGACTTCCGTAGTCAATTCATTTTTCAGACAAACTTCAAATGTCATAATTTGAGTAACCAAGTCCAAAACTTACTCCCTCCTGCAACATTTAAACTAGGAAGTGAGGAGGAAGGAGGAAGGAAGGAGGAAGGAAGGAGGAAGGAAGGAAGGAAGGACGGATGAAGGAAGGAAGGGAAGGAAGGAAGGAAGGAAGGAAGGAAAGGAAGGAAGGAGGAAGGAAGGAAGGTGTGTAGTGGTTTCTGTACAGGGCAGGGTCCATGCGAGAGGAAGGTGTGTAGTGGTTTCTGTACAGGGCAGGGTGAATGTTTGCCGCTGGCTTGGGTGTTATGTCACACTGTGTTCCAAGGCCGCCATAGATGTCACAGATTCTAAGTGCAGGATATGTCCCAATGATTCCCGCCCACACATACTCTCTCTCTTTCTGCCTCAGCATCTCTCTCTTTCTACCTCAGAATCTCTCTCTTTCTGCCTCAGCATATCTCTCTTCTGCCTCAGCATCTCTCCATTTGTATCTGTCCTCCTCATCCTCTCTCTCCCTAACCCTTCTTTCCATATCCTCTCTCTCCCTATCCTCTCTCTTTCCCAGCTACCTGACTGCCTAAGCATAAACTGATGCTGTCGTCATGCTAACACAGCTCTCTGCTCTGCTTGGTTACCTGGTGTTACCCTAACCCGGGGCACACCAGGTCTCCCAGGTGATACAACCCTGTCTCGCTCTCTGCCCGTGTACCCTCTCTCTACCGTCTCCTCAAGGTCTCTACTCTCTAGCCCGGCTCTCTCTCCTCCCGCATCCCCTTCTCTCTCCGGTCTCTCTCTCTCGCATCTCTCCTCTCTCTCTCTCGATCCCCGGTGTCTCTCTCTCTCTCCCTCTGGTCTTCTGCAGCTTTGCGGGCAGAGAGTCGCAAACAGACTGCGCCGCCCTATGACGTTCTCAGTTGGACCCCGCAGCGGGTCTCCGCCCACGGTGCCCGGTGTCGGGGGGCGTGACTGGACGGGGTCCCACGCACCTCAGTGAAGCAGAGGATCCGGGCCACACAGTGGCCTCGTCAGAAGTACCTGTCTCTCTCGGTCTCTCTCCGTTCCGCGTCTCCTGCTCCCCCTGGGCTCGTCGTCCGATCATCCTCTCCCCTTTCTCTCGTCTTTTCTCTCTCTCCCTCTCATCGAATCTCGTTTTTGTTGCTTCTCTCCCTTATGCTCCCGCGACGCTCCTCCGACTCCTCGCGCTTACCATCTTGGCATTCTCGTAGTTACTCTCCGGCAGGTCAACCACCTCGTCCCAAGGAAAGATTCAGGTCATGCCTCCATTGGAGATAGGCGGGGGTGACCCTTTCGTCTCGGGAGTCGCCTCGGGGGTCTTCACGGGCTCTGTCTCCCTTTCTCTCTCTCGCAGGGCGACTGTTCTCTCTCTCTCTGCTCCACCCTGGTCTCGTGGTCGGTAAGGTGAGAGTCTGTTACGTTCGTCTCGTCTCTCCCAAAAGAATTGGTCTCTTCCTCTGGCCTCTCTCATCTCTGACTAAGCTCTCTCGCGGTGGGTGCGTCCCCTTTCATCTCCTCTCGTCTCCGCCCTCTCCCCTCCCTTTCTCTCTCTCGCTCTGCCCTTTCCTCTACTCCTCCCGTAGGCCCTTGTTCTCCTCCTCTCTCTCATTCCTTTCTCTCTCTCTCTCCCTCGCGCTCGTTTCTCAGTCTCTCTCTCCCTTGTCTCATCCTCGCTCGTCACGTTTCTCTCGTCTCTCTTCACGCTTTCTCCTCTCTTGCATCTCTCCTCCCCTTTCATGTGCTCTCGTCTTCCCTGTCTCTCTCTCCCTGTCTCTCTCTCCCTGTCTCTCTCTCCCTGTCTCTCTCTCTCCCTGTCTCTCTATCTCCCTGTCTCTCTCTCTCCCTGTCTCTCTCCTCTCCTGTCTCTCTCCCTGTCTCTCTCTCCCTGTCTCTCTATCTCCCTGTCTCCCTGTTCAGCTGTGTTTGTTAGAAGCCTGAAGCCTTGAATGATACATGACTGAAGTGTCTACAGGAGTAATGAGGACAGCATTCACCACAGAGACCTCTAGTCCCTATTGCACACTGTGTGTGTGTTCCTTATGGGCTCGTTACATGTGTAATTAGTGAGATGTGTGAAAGTGTAATTAGCTTGAGAGAGGATCTCTGGGGAGTTTTTGAAATCTATGCTCAAGTAACAGCATTCATTCTCAGTAGTGGGAAGGAGAGGCTATTAGAACACACACACACCTGATACAGACATGAACACACACACACCTGATACAGACATGAACACACACACACACACACCTGGTACAGACACGAACACACACACACACACCTGGTACAGACACGAACACACACACCTGATACAGACATGAACACACACACACCTGATACGGACATGAACACACACTCACCTGATACAGACATGAACACACACACACACCTGGTACAGACATGAACACACACACACACCTGGTACAGACATGAACACACACACACACCTGGTACAGACATGAACACACACACACCTGATACAGACATGAACACACACACACCTGGTACAGACATGAACACACACACACCTGGTACAGACATGAACACACACACACCTGGTACAGACATGAACACACACACACACACCTGGTACAACACACATCGCATTCCTCAGATTCCACCACAAGAAAAAGGGGGAGATAGGGAGGGGGGAGAGCAGGGGGAGATAGGGGAGAGCAGGGGGAGATAGGGAGGGGAGAGCAGGGGGAGATAGGGAGGGGAGAGCAGGGGGAGATAGGGGAGAGCAGGGGGAGATAGGGAGGGGAGAGCAGGGGGAGATAGGGGAGAGCAGGGAGGGGAGAGCAGGGGGAGATCAGGGAGGGGAGAGCAGGGGGAGGAGTAGGGGAGAGCAGGGGGAGATAGGGAGGGGAGAGCAGGGGGCAGATAGGGAGGGAGAGCAGGGAGAGATAGGGAGGGGTAGAGCAGGGGGGAGATGGGGAGGGGAGAGAGCGGGAGGGAGGGAGAGAGGGGGAGGGGAGAGCAGGGGGAGATGGGGAGGGGAGAGCAGGGGGAGATGGGGAGGGGAGAGACAGGGGGAGATAGGGAGTAGGGAGGAGAGCAGGGGGAGATGGGGAGGGGAGAGCAGGGATGCGAGAGAGGGGGGAGATAGGGAGGGGAGAGCAGGGGGGAGATAGGGAGGGGAGAGCAGGGGGAGATAGGGGGAGAGCAGGGGGAGATAGGGAGGGGAGAGCAGGGGGAGATAGGGAGGGGAGAGCAGGGGGAGATGGGGAGGGGAGAGCAGGGGGAGATGGGGAGGGGGAGAGGCAGGGGGAGATAGGGGAGAGACTTTTGTGAACACACGTTTATGAGCACTGTCCTGTAGATTAGGGTTATTCTTATTACTGTGTCTCTCTCTCATGCTCACAAGCTAACCGTAACACTCTCTCAGATCCAGATCACGTGTGTTAGGCTGGTTAACTATTTGTTCTCATCACTTCCAGGATACCAAGAATTTTTCCTCTGTAGTTTACTCCCACCGGATGCGTAGGAAACCGGTTAGTGAAAACTGGGTTTCGGTACCCAACCCTAGTGTGTGTGTGCCTGTGTGTGTGTTTGTGTGTGCCTGTGTGTGTGTGTGCCTGTGTGTGTGTTTGTGTGTGCCTGTGTGTGTGTGCCTCTGTGTTTGTAGTCTGAGTAGGGAGAACCTTTTAACATTCACTTGCGTTGCATAGCTAGCATGCCTGCATAGTAACCATGCCAATACACACAGTCCCCGCCCACACCGGGGTTAGACCCTAACCCTAACCCCGCCCACACCAGGGTTAGACCCTAACCCCGCCCACACCAGGGTTAGACGCTTACCCCGCCCACACCAGGGTTAGACCCTAACCCCGCCCACACCAGGGTTAGACCCTAACCCTAAGCCCGCCCACACACCAGGCAGTTGCGGTACTGGGAGATCTCCTGAGGGCAGGGTTAGTGTGTGTGTGAGTGTGTGTGTGTGTGTGTGTGGTGTGTGTGTGAGAGAGAGTGTGTGTGTGAGAGAGAGAGTGTGTGTGGTCTCCTGAGGGCAGGGTTAGTGTGTGTGTGTGTGTGTGTGAGAGAGAGAGAGAGAGTGTGTGTGTGGTCTCCTGAGGGCAGGGTTAGTGTGTGTGTGTGTGTGTGTGTGTGTGTGTGTGTGTGTGTGTGAGTGAGTGTGTGTGTGTGTGAGAGAGAGAGAGTGAGTGTGTGTGTGTGTGGTCTCCTGAGGGCAGCCAGACTGACTCATGCAGTCCTGAGGCCACGTCAGCAGGTCTGGGAGCAGCAGATTATCTCCAGACAGAACTAGCTGATCACAGAACTAGCTGATCACCCTGCTTTCTCTCCAGACAGAACTAGCTGATCACAGAACTAGTGTGTGTGGGCCTGGAGGTGGAGGTGTGTGTGTGTAGAGCTGGAGGGGTGTGGGGATGGAGGTGGAGGGGTGTGTGTGTGGAGCTGGAGGTGGAGGTGTGTGTGTGTAGAGCTGGAGGGGGATGGAGGTGGAGGTGTGTGTGTGTAGAGCTGGAGGGGTGTGGGGATGGAGGTGGATGGGTGTGTGTGGAGCTAGAGGATGGACAATAAGAGACAGATATTGGGTAGAGCAGATATGGGTTATAAATGGAGAGAGTTGAATAGAGAGGGGAACTGAAGAGTAGAATGAATCACAAGCAGCATGGAATGAATCACAAGCAGCATGGAATGAATCACAAGCAGCATGGAATGAATCACAAGCAGCATGGAATGAATCACAAGCAGCATGGAATGAATCATAAGCAGCATGGAATGAATCACAAGCAGCATGGAATGAATCACAAGCAGCATGGAATGAATCACAAGCAGCATGGAATGAATCACAAGCAGCATGGAATGAATCACAAGCAGCATGGAATGAATCACAAGCAGCATGGAATGAATCACAAGCAGCATGGAATGAATCCCAAGCAGCATGGAATGAATCACAAGCAGCATGGAATGAATCACAAGCAGCATGGAATGAATCACAAGCAGCATGGAATGAATCACAAGCAGCATGGAATGAATCCCAAGCAGCATGGAATGAATCACAAGCAGCATGGAATGAATCACAAGCAGCATGGAATGAATCACAAGCAGCATGGAATGAATCCCAAGCAGCATGGAATGAATCCCAAGCAGCATGGAATGAATCACAAGCAGCATGGAATGAATCACAAGCAGCATGGAATGAATCACAAGCAGCATGGAATGAATCACAAGCAGCATGGAATGTATGAAACTAGACAGATGACGTGTCCCTGCAGGAGAGAGGGGGGAGGGAGAGGGGGAGGGAGAGAGAGACAGAAGGAGAGAGCAGAGAGAGAGGGATAGAGAGCAGGGGAGAGAGAAAGGGAGACATTTTGAACTTGTCATAACATGTCCCAAGTTTGTGTAGCCACAGAGCCACAGAGCCACAGAGCATGCCCCCAGTATAGGGAATAGTGGGTCCCAATCCAGCAGGAACACGAAGAGCATGGCTGACCCTAACACTCTCTGGAGTCAGGCAGACTCTCCTCCCCTCCTCTCCCTCTCTCCTCCTCTCCCTCTCTCCTCCTCTCCTCCTCTCTCCTCCTCTCCCTCTCTCCTCCTCTCCCTCTCTGGAGTCAGGCAGACTCTCCTCCCCTCCTCTCCCTCTCTCCTCCTCTCCCTCTCTCCTCCTCTCCTCCTCTCTCCTCCTCTCCCTCTCTCCTCCTCTCTCTCCTCCTCTAACCCTCTCTGGAGTCAGGCAGACTCTTCGGGAGTTCAAACACACAGGAAGGGCCATGTGATGATCGCATCCTTCTCTTCTGCTATGTGTGTGTAGTACATGCAGTGTGTCATGGCACATGGGAGGACAGATTGGTTGTTGGAGCTCAATTACACCTTCAGCATTCTGAGAAAATTAGTTACTATAGAAATATGCAATAGACAGGAAGGGGAGGAGTCACTACAGGCCTGCAGCGAATAGGAAGGGGAGGAGTCACTACCGTAGTAACCAGGAAGTGGCTTCCACTAGGACGACCCCCATGTCTCTCCTCTGAAGGTGTCTCTAACAGCTCTGTCTCTCTGCCTGCAGGGAGGAGGTCCAGCCATGTCTCTCTCTCTGAAGGTGTCTCTAACAGCTCTGTCTCTCCTCTGAAGGTGTCTCTAACGGCTCTGTCTCTCCTCTGAAGGTGTCTCTAACAGCTCTGTCTCTCTGCCTGCAGGGAGGAGGTCCAGCCATGTCTCTCCTCTGAAGGTGTCTCTAACAGCTCTGTCTCTCTCTCTGAAGGTGTCTCTAACAGCTCTGTCTCTCTCTCTGAAGGTGTCTCTAACAGCTCTGTCTCTCTGCCTGCAGGGAGGAGGTCCAGCACAACTGTGTACGCTGGAGGAAGAAGTTCTCCTTTGTGTGTAAGATGAGTGCCAGCCCCACTACAGGACTCCTGGACCCCTGCATCTGCAGAGTCTCTGTGCGCAAGGTACCTGCTCCCAGCATGCACCTTGCCTTCCTGCTCCCTCTCATCTTCTTATCTTCTTAAATGCTGTAGTTGTAGCTACGTATCTGCTTGCATTTGTTCACTATAACCTCAGTTATTTTACTGAAAGGGCAGGGAGTAAATTGAACAAGTTTAAATCTATTGAATATATATATCATGTATTAAAAAAATAAACACTGCTCATTGAAACATCTGAACACCAACGCTCTCTCATTTCAGGAACTAAAGGGAGGAAAAGCATTTTCAAAGGTAAGCATTTGACGTAACTTAGGAAACATTTGACACAGCCAGTAACCTAGGGAACAACTGATACCGACAGTAACCTAGGGAACACCTGACCGAGACGCTAACCTAGGGAACACCTGACCGAGACGCTAACCTAGGGAACACCTGACCGAGACGCTAACCTAGGGAACGTCTGACCTCCATCGTGAAGCAGCATTTTACAGTTGCAGCAGGTGTGTGTCTGGGCGGGTTTGTGGTCAACGTGACCAGAGGGAAGGCTACCTATAAACCATGCTTCAATACTAGTCTCTGTGCTTCAATACTAGTCTCTGTGCTTCAATACTAGTCTCTGTGCTTCAATACTAGTCTCTGTGCTTCAATACTAGTCTCTGTGCTTCAATACTAGTCTCTGTGCTTGTGTGTGTACTGTGTGTTATGGAAGCTTGCTGGATGTTATCATTCAGACAGCGCTCTGGCCCCCCTCGCTGATCCCTCCAGGAAGGAGCTGGTTCCAGCTCTGCTGACTCAGTACTGACAGGCAGGACATGTGACATGATGGTGGACAAGGTCTCTGACCTCTCTAGTAGTACCTTACTTTAGTGTAAGAGTCAGGAAGTCTGTTCTCTGTTACAGTCTTCCAGTCAGCAGAACACCATTCTAGTAGTGTTCTAGTTTTATAGTGTTGTACTGTTCTAGTGCTGTAGGGTTGTGGTGACTGTTCTATTAAACGTAATTTAGTGTGTGATATGTTCTAACAGTGGGTACTGGTTCTACTGTGTGTGGTGTGTTGTAAGACTGGTTCTGCTGTGTGTGGTGTGTTGTAAGACTGGTTCTACTGTGTGTGGTGTGTTGTAAGACTGGTTCTGCTGTGTGTGGTGTGTTGTAAGACTGGTTCTGCTGTGTGTGGCGTGTTGTAAGACTGGTTCTACTGTGTGTGGTGTGTTGTAAGACTGGTTCTACTGTGTGTGGTGTGTTGTAAGACTGGTTCTACTGTGTGTGGTGTGTTGTAAGACTGGTTCTACTGTGTGTGGTGTGTTGTAAGACTGGTTCTACTGTGTGTGGTGTGTTGTAAGACTGGTTCTACTGTGTGTGGTGTGTTGTAAGACTGGTTCTACTGTGTGTGGTGTGTTGTAAGACTGGTTCTGCTGTGTGTGGCGTGTTGTAAGACTGGTTCTACTGTGTGTGGTGTGTTGTAAGACTGGTTCTGCTGTGTGTGGTGTGTTTGTAAGACTGGTTCTGCTGTGTGTGGTGTGTTGTAAGACTGGTTCTACTGTGTGTGGTGTGTTGTAAGACTGGTTCTACTGTGTGTGGTGTGTGTTGAAGTTCTGCTTAGGCGACCTTGCAAAGCGTCCCCATGGTTACGTAACAAAGAGAGGATTAACCCTATGCAGCCCAGAGGGTGAACACCTAGAGAGGGTTTATATTCTAATTAGAATACAGGAAAAACCTGATGAAACATGTTATCTATTGCTAATTACATTTTTGAATGACATTTGATTAATTGAACTGACACTTTTATCCAAACAAAACATACAAGAAAGTGCATGTAGAAAGTTGAGGAGAATGTCAAGGATTGGAAGCTCAGACACAGTGTAAAGTAACATCTCAGCTTCCAGACACAGTGTAAAGTAACATCTCAGCTACCAGACACAGAGTAAAGTAACATCTCAGCTACCAGACACAGTGTAAAGTAACATCTCAGTTACCAGACACAGTGTAAAGTAACATCTCAGCTACCAGACACAGTGTAAAGTAACATCTCAGCTACCAGACACAGTGTAAAGTAACATCTCAGCTACCAGACACAGTGTAAAGTAACATCTCAGCTACCAGACACAGTGTAAAGTAACATCTCAGTTACCAGACACAGTGTAAAGTAACATCTCAGCTACCAGACACAGTGTAAAGTAACATCTCAGCTACCAGACACAGTGTAAAGTAATATCTCAGCTACCAGACACAGTGTAAAGTAACATCTCAGCTACCAGACACAGTGTAAAGTAACATCTCAGCTACCAGACACAGTGTAAAGTACCATCTCAGTTACCAGACACAGTGTAAAGTACCATCTCAGCTACCAGACACAGTGTAAAGTACCATTTCAGCTACCAGACACAGTGTAAAGTAACATATCAGCTACCAGACACAGTGTAAAGTAACATCTCAGCTACCAGACACAGTGTAAAGTAACCACATCTCAGCTACCAGACACAGTGTAAAGTACCATCTCAGCTACCAGACACAGTGTAAAGTACCATTTCAGCTACCAGACACAGTGTAAAGTACCATTTCAGCTACCAGACACAGTGTAAAGTAACATATCAGTTACCAGACACAGTGTAGAGTACCATCTCAGCTACCAGACACAGTGTAAAGTACCATCTCAGCTACCAGACACAGTGTAAAGTAACATCTCAGCTACCAGACACAGTGTAAAGTAACATCTCAGCTACCAGGCACAGTGTAAAGTAACATCTCAGCTACCAGACACAGTGTAAAGTAACATCTCAGTTACCAGACACAGTGTAAAGTAACATCTCAGTTACCAGACACAGTGTAAAGTAACATCTCAGCTACCAGACACAGTGTAAAGTAACATCTCAGCTACCAGACACAGTGTAAAGTACCATCTCAGCTACCAGACACAGTGTAAAGTAACATCTCAGCTACCAGACACAGTGTAAAGTAACATCTCAGCTACCAGACACAGTGTAAAGTACCATCTCAGCTACCAGACACAGTGTAAAGTAACACCTCAGTTACCAGACACAGTGTAAAGTAACATCTCAGCTACCAGACACAGTGTAAAGTAATATCTCAGCTACCAGACACAGTGTAAAGTAACATCTCAGCTACCAGACACAGTGTAAAGTAACTTTCAGCTACCAGACAGTGTAAAGTACCATCTCAGCTACCAGACACAGTGTAAAGTAACATCTCTGCTACCAGACACAGTATAAAGTAACATCTCAGCTACCAGACACAGTGTAAAGTAACATCTCAGCTACCAGACACAGTGTAAAGTAACATCTCAGCTACCAGACACAGTGTAAAGTAACATCTCAGCTACCAGACACAGTGTAAAGTAACATCTCAGCTACCAGACACAGTGTAAAGTAACATCTCAGCTACCAGACACAGTGTAAAGTAACATCTCAGCTACCAGACACAGTGTAAAGTAACATCTCAGCTACCAGACACAGTGTAAAGTACCATCTCAGCTACCAGACACAGTGTAAAGTAACATCTCAGTTACCAGACACAGTGTAAAGTAACATCTCAGCTACCAGACACAGTGTAAAGTACCATCTCAGCTACCAGACACAGTGTAAAGTAACATCTCAGCTACCAGACACAGTGTAAAGTAACATCTCAGCTACCAGACACAGTGTAAAGTAACACCTCAGTTACCAGACACAGTGTAAAGTAACATCTCAGCTACCAGACACAGTGTAAAGTAACATCTCAGCTACCAGACACAGTGTAAAGTAACTTTTCAGCTACCAGACAGTGTAAAGTACCATCTCAGCTACCAGACACAGTGTAAAGTAACATCTCTGCTACCAGACACAGTATAAAGTAACATCTCAGCTACCAGACACAGTGTAAAGTAACATCTCAGCTACCAGACACAGTGTAAAGTAACATCTCAGCTACCAGACACAGTGTAAAGTAACATCTCAGCTACCAGACACAGTGTAAAGTAACATCTCAGCTACCAGACACAGTGTAAAGTAACATCTCAGCTACCAGACACAGTGTAAAGTAACATCTCAGCTACCAGACACAGTGTAAAGTAACATCTCAGCTACCAGACACAGTGTAAAGTAACATCTCAGCTACCAGACACAGTGTAAAGTAACATCTCAGCTACCAGACACAGTGTAAAGTTACATCTCAGTTACCAGACACAGTGTAAAGTAACATCTCAGTTATATGTACAATATGCCATTGTCATTGTTACATCTCATTTTCTCCTGTAATATTTTCTCCTCTATTTAAAATACTGTTATTGTCTTTAAAAGCTTCACAAGAAATCAGACAGCAGGGTATTTGTTAATGTAATCTCCCCCTCTCCTTCCCCCTCTCCTTCCCCATCTCTCCCACCTTGCCTCATCTCCATCTCTTTCTCTCCCCCTGTCCCCCCCTCTCCTTCCCCCTCTCCTTCCCCATCTCTCCCACCTTGCCTCATCTCCATCTCTTTCTCTCCCCCTGTCCCCCCCTCTCCTTCCCATCTCTCTCCCCTTGTCCCTCCCTCTCTCTCCCCCTATCCCTCCCTCTCTCTCCCCCCCTCTCCCTCCTTCTCTCTCCCCCCCCTCTCTAGCTTGGCTTTGCTGATCTCAACATGGCAGAGTTTGCAGGCTCAGGCTCTGCTGTGCATTGCTGCATCCTCGAGGGTTACGACACCAAGAACACACGCCAGGACAACTCCATCCTCAAGGTAGGACAGGCAGACAGACAGACAGACAGACAGGTAAACAGGCATACAGACAGTTAGACAGGTAGATCTCATCAGTCAGGTCATCATAGACTGCAGTTGTTCTGTTACTGTGTTTATTTAGTTCAGGTTCTGCCTGCAGCACTTAAGGGTTTGTTAAGTGTTGAGCTTCTACCGTCCTGTGATACTAAACATTTCTCATTCCTCAGGTTACGATTGGAATGACTCTGCTGTCTGGGGACCCCTGCTTTAAAACGTGAGTTTAACTACTTATGATTTGACCTCACGCCAGCTACTGGGCTTGATGGTTAAACGTTCTACAGGGGTTGCTGATCAGAGAGAAACTCAACATGCATCAGAGCATCAGTCAGTGTTAGCATCAGTCAGTGCTGGGCTTGATGGTTAAACGTTCTACAGGGGTTGCTGATCAGAGAGAAAACTATGGGTAACACATCACATGGTTCCTTAACAAATGTTCATCTATTAAAATTGGTACGTTGTGACTTTTGTTAGTCTCTATATATGTACGACCACATACTGATCTACCCACTGCAGTTATAAAGTTTAATAATGCCTGGTCAAAAAGAATAAAGACATTGCTTTGCTTATAACTGTGTCCTGGAATAACTAACTAACATTGATGAAGCAAAGAGAAGGTCTTTGTGACAAAATGGGTGACATAAACTGCAAATGTTTACTATTATATACTATAGTACTAATATACTAGTGTATAATAAACTGCATTGCTTCAGGCCCCCCTGCACTGCCAAGTCCATCTCCTCCTCGGGCCAGGACCCCTCCTTGCAGCTGGCCTGTAAGGGTGAGGGCACCACCACCCCCCCAGCACCAGGGGGCAGCACTGCAGGACGGACACTCAGGGCAAGACCCCCTCCGCTCAACTCTGGTAACTAGGACAGTCTGTTGTGATTACAGGGATGCATCAGTGTTAGCATCAGTCAGTGTTAGCATCAGTCAGTGTTAGCATCAGTCAGTCAGTGTTAGCATCAGTCAGTCAGTGTTAGCATCAGTCAGTGTTAGCATCAGTCAGTCAGTGTTAGCATCAGTCAGTGTTAGCATCAGTCAGTGTTAGCATCAGTCAGTGTGAGCATCAGTCAGTGTTAGCATCAGTCAGTGTTAGCATCAGTCAGTGTTAGCATCAGTCAGTGTGAGCATCAGTCAGTGTTAGCATCAGTCAGTGTTAGCATCAGTCAGTGTGAGCATCAGTCAGTGTTAGCATCAGTCAGTGTTAGCATCAGTCAGTGTTAGCATCAGTCAGTGTGAGCATCAGTCAGTGTTAGCATCAGTCAGTGTGAGCATCAGTCAGTGTGAGCATCAGTCAGTGTGAGCATCAGTCAGTGTTAGCATCAGTCAGTGTGAGCATCAGTCAGTGTTAGCATCAGTCAGTGTTAGCATCAGTCAGTGTGAGCATCAGTCAGTGTGAGCATCAGTCAGTGTTAGCATCAGTCAGTGTTAGCATCAGTCAGTGTGAGCATCAGTCAGTGTGAGCATCAGTCAGTGTGAGCATCAGTCAGTGTGAGCATCAGTCAGTGTGAGCATCAGTCAGTGTTAGCATCAGTCAGTGTGAGCATCAGTCAGTGTGGTTCCAGGTCCTAACTCTGTGTGGTTGCAGGCTTGCCTGGGGAGCAGGACCAGAACATGTCCAGCCCTGACGAGGTCTTCCATTCTGGACACTCACGCAACTCCAGCTATGCCAGCCAGCAGAGCAGGATATCAGGTCAGTCACTTACATCACATGTTCATCTAGTAACGTTTTATTTTAGGTGATCTGGGTGTGAAGTAATCCATCATATGAGATGTGAGGTCATCCAGAATGTGGGATAATTTGGGTGAGAAGTCATCTGGATTTAATGTAAAATAGTTGTGAGGTCATCTGCATGTGAGGTAATATGGATGAGGAGTAATCTGGGTGTGAGGTAAAGCAGGATATGAGATGTGAGGTCCTTCTGAATGTGAAGTAATCTGGGTGTGAGGTGATCTGCATGTGAGGTGATCTGCATGTGAGGTAATCCTGGTCTACCCCCAGGCTACAGCACGGAGCACTCCCGGTCCTCCAGCCTGACAGACCTCACCCACCGCCGCACAGCCTCCAGCAGCAGCAGCACCTCGGGGGGCGTGTGCACCCCCACCCTGACCCTGGCCTCCGCAGATCCCCAGAGCGACCCCCCCCCGGGCGGCCGGAGAGGCCCCCCAGACCCCCCCGCCCTGCCCTGCTCTCCAAAAGACCCTCAAGGTCATCTAACTCTAATTGTAACCCTCGCATGAACTAAGGGATTGTTGTAGCCGTTCTCCATTTTCCAGCACATGTGAATGTGTACCCACCTCGACCTGTGTCAACTACATTATTGCTGGATAGCTCAGTGGTATGTGTGTGTATGGTGGCTCTGCTGGGTCATAGCTTCAGTTAACCCTCTCCTTACCTGACAGGAGGCAGAAGGACTCAGTGGAGAACCACCCCACCTGGGTAGACGACACACGCATCGACGCTGACGATGTCGTGGACAAAATCCTTCAGAGCCAAAACTTTGCTGATGTCAGCAACAACGAAGGTGAGAAGAAGTATAATATCATACATACTGGAAAGTACCAAATAATCCAACTACAAGGTTTATAACAGCCCAGCCTCCTTAGTGCTCCTACCTAACCCCACACTACCTAACCCCACACTACCTTACCCCACAGTACCTAACCCTAACCTCCTCCCTCTGCTTTCAGACAGCAACCTGAGGCTGTTTGTCAGCCGGGATGGGACCACGTCACTCAGCGGAGTGCAGAAGGGCAGCAGGTGAGGCCTGGTGCTGGGGAGGGCCTGGTGCTGGGGAGGGCCTGGTACTGGGTAGGGCCTGGTGCTGGGGAGGTGCTGGGGAGGGCCTGGTGCTGGGGAGGGCCTGGTGCTGGGGAGGGCCTGGTGCTGGGGAGGGCCTGGGGCTGGGGAGGTGCTGGGGAGGGCCTGGTGCTGGGGAGGGCCTGGTGCTGGGGAGGGCCTGGTGCTGGGGAGGTGCTGGGGAGGGCCTGGTGCTGGGGAGGGCCTGGTGCTGGGGAGGTGCTGGGGAGGGCCTGGGGAGGGCCTGGTGCTGGGGAGGGCCTGGTGCTGGGGAGGGCCTGGTGCTGGGGAGGTGCTGGGGAGGGCCTGGTGCTGGGGAGGGCCTGGTGCTGGGGAGGTGCTGGGGAGGTGCTGGGGAGGGCCTGGTGCTGGGGAGGGCCTGGTGCTGGGGAGGTGCTGGGGAGGGCCTGGTGCTGGGGAGGGCCTGGTGCTGGGGAGGTGCTGGGGAGGGCCTGGTGCTGGGGAGGTGCAGGGTAGGGCCTGGTGCTGGGGAGGGCCTGGTGCTGGGGAGGGCCCATTAATATGATGAGGTGTGAGTCACAATAGAGAGGTCGGGTCACATGACAACCTGTCCTGTTTTGTTCTTTCTCCAGGGTGACAGCTGGGGTCTTTGAGCCAGTCGTGATTGAGAGCCATTAACACTGCTGTTAATACTACACCACTCGGTGTCTCCTCCCATCACCTGGTGTAGGAGAAGACACCCTGATGAACACCTGGTGTAGGAGAAGACACCCTGATGAACACCTGGTGTAGGAGAAGACACCCTGATGATCACCTGGTGGAGGAGAAGACACCCTGATGAACACCTGGTGTAGGAGAAGACACCCTGATGAACACCTGGTGTAGGAGAAGACACCCTGATGATCACCTGGTGTAGGAGAAGACACCCTGATGATCACCTGGTGGAGGAGAAGACACCCTGATGAACACCTGGTGTAGGAGAAGACACCCTGATGATCACCTGGTGTAGGACAAGACACCCTGATGAACACCTGGTGTAGGAGAAGACACCCTGATGATCACCTGGTGTAGGAGAAGACACCCTGATGATCACCTGGTGTAGGAGAAGACACCCTGATGATCACCTGGTGGAGGAGAAGACACCCTGATGAACACCTGGTGTAGGAGAAGACACCCTGATGAACACCTGGTGTAGGAGAAGACACCCTGATGATCACCTGGTGGAGGAGAAGACACCCTGATGATCACGGGGCTGGAGATGGAGAGTTGAGGTTTAGAGGGTTAGTGGGTTGGGTTAGGGGGTTAGTGGGTTGGGTTAGGGGGTTAGTGGGTTGGGTTAGGGGGTTAGTGGGTTGGGTTAGGGGGTTAGTGGGTTGGGTTAGGGGGTTAGTGGGTTGGGTTAGGGGGTTAGTGGGTTGGGTTAGGGGGTTAGTGGGTTGGGTAAGGGGGTTAGTGGGTTGGGTTAGGGGGTTAGTGGGTTGGGTTAGGGGGTTAGTGGGTTGGGTGAGGGTTGTTACGTTGTTATGAGATTGATTGTTTGCACATGATCCTGTCATGATGTTCACTTTGTACTGCAGTTCAACATGTTTATTTGAGCACTTAATTTAAAATATTGACTGAACTGGTGGAAGATATTACAGCACTGGCAGCCACTTGATGAAACATGTATCAGTTCAGTGTTGCCGAGTCAGGTCATAAGAAAGGTACAAGCTGCAGTGTTGTTCTGATGTGATGGCTGGCCATATGCAAGCACACAGACATGGTGGGGATTCTTGATTCTCTGCTGTCACTCTATCACCATTAGAGATTGTCTCGGTGCTCTCCTTGAGAGAGTAATGCTGGATGAGAGACCGTAGTGTTGAGCTTGCTCTCCTTGAGAGAGTAATGCTGGATGAGAGACCGTAGTGTTTAGCTCACCAGCTGGTTTGGTGAGCTCAACACTACGGTATTTCAGATCTCAGTAGAGATCTGAGTGGAACGCATGTTAGATCTTATAGTTTAAAAATGTACCCCTCTGATTGTCTGACTACAAAAATACAATGTTATTTTGAAAAATGTAAGTAGTTAGCTGGCTAGGGTTAGGGTTAGGGTTAGCTGGCTAACTCCCCTGTCTCTGCACATGATGGGTCTCAGAGCTGTGGAGGCACCTGCGTGCTGCATGGTGCATGCTGCATGGTGCATGCTGCATGGTGGAGGGTGCATGCTGCATGGTGCATGCTTCACCAATCCCCCACTGTGTCCTCGTCAACAGTGGTTTCAGTCAAAGCTCCCCGATCCGTACAGGGCCGTATCCTCTGAGTGTCTCCATGTGTTTACATGTGTTTACTAACCCTAACCCATGTCTGTTTGCACATGTGTGTATGTTAATGCTTTAAAATACAACTATGTCTATGTGAGCAAAGAATGATTGTGTGTGTAAGCAGATAATTTGCATGTGCAAGTGAGATTTTAAAAAGCAGGTTTTTTCATTTGGTCTGAAAGTTGAAATCAGGGAAATTTACTAACTCTTTGTTTGATTTGTGCCTTCTAAATGTAGGTAATCTTTTTAATATACTTCATTCAATCCCTTTGTCCAATAATAGCTCTCATCTTTAATTATTTGTTTAATCAACAACCAAAGTGTTAAAATGACGCATGTATGACATTTTGCAAACTTGTCTTCTTTATTTGAGTCAGAACACGTCCTTCCTCCTCTAATCTCAGAGAGAACGGACCTGAAAGGACCTGCTGCTTTCTTATTGTTCACTCTTACACCTTCATCATGTGTGTGTATCCTTGTATACAGCAAAAGAAACCACTGAATAAAGTTTGAAATCCTCTTCATTGCATTACCACTCTGGGACACTAGAGACTCCTGACCACAAGAGGAGCTGTTGTGTGAAACTCTGGATTTCAAAATTACTTAAAAAATAAATAATGAAACCACCATATTTGTTTTGGGGTTTTAGAAAAAAAGTAGTTTTCCCTTTTTCTAAGAACAATCTGAACCGAAATAACTTTACTTTTTGTTGTTGTGTTTCCAAATCAGCAGGCTGGTTTACCTTTTTGTTTGTGGTGAAAGTATGGGAAATTGCTATTTATGTGGTATGTATGGTATGGTAAAATTTACATATTCTATTGTGTATTCTCTATACTGTACATACACCCTGAAGATGAAATAATTGTTTCTCTGATACTGTTTTCAGAAAGTGTACGTTTTTTTCCTACATTCTTGACAGTTTGTAATGTGATTTTCTAACAAAATCGTAGTTCTGTCTGGTGTCATGGATGGAACACTACACAGTCTTTTATTTTTGACTACATGATGTACTGAATAGATGTTTCTGCTAGATATTACATTTCCATCTAAAGACAGACTTTATCATTCATTTAAAGTACCTTGGCTTTTTTTATTTGTTTTATCAGTTGATACATTTCCCTTATAACAAAGGTCTATCTCTAACTCAACCCAAATCCTTCACTGGTCATCATTGTAAAGGATTTAATCTATGCACATGTTGAAGACACAGAACTTTACCCAGATTGTAATCTAGATTTTTAATACGTATATTGATAAATATATATAATATATGACATATTTATTATAAAAATCTAAACAGTTAGTGAATTGTATCAATATAAAACTATTAAATTGCTCTGTTTAAAAAATGATTATTTTACATACATTTTAAAAGGCATTTCTCTAAAGTTTCTATTATTTATCCCTGAGGTTTCCTGTCCCTCTAAGAGCAGTGAGACGAGGAGAAGTTGAATTATATTTGTATACAAATAGAAATACTGTATTTGAATGTCCTAGTCTTGATTGTATACGTCTATTGGAAAAGTTAATTTAATATGTTTAATATGTTAAATATGTTTAATATGTTTGGGGAAATAAAAAGGTTGGTAATCTGGAACATTGTTTCTTTATATGTTTCTTTGATTATAACATAATCAAAGTTCAATTTGAAAGTAATGGAAAATTGACCTCATTTTAAGACCCTAGATTTTGAAGAAATACTCCTGAATCAAGCTTTTAATATACTATTGAAACTGCAAATAGTGGTAATGCAGCAGTGTGGTTAAGGTTAACTGAACACCTTAAAGGTATGTTTATGGTATCCTGTGTTAAGATAGTTTAAGAAAAGATACATCTTTTTGTCTCTGACTCACTCGTGAGGCAGGGTTGCACTGTTCTTGGTGACAATAAGCACTTACATTATCTTGTTTCTCAGTATCTTGACTCCAGAACCATGGAGAGCATATGGAGTTCAGCCTTTTCATTATACAGGTTTAAAGTCTACTAAACTACAAGCTGTAGTTTTCGCTGTAATATTGATACAAATGTGAGAAACAGCGTCCCCCAATTTTTGCCTAAACATTTACGCCTCCGGCACGAGTTTGATTGACAGTTGTTTACAGACGATTTGCTGGAACAGGCCAACTTATTTAAACACTTAGCCTATTTACAGTTTATTTACAGTTTTTGTGGAGGCTTTATTTTTCATTTCCATGACTCAACATTACTTCCTAAACTGGGACGGGGTTTAGGATGTTGGTTTTTATGTTGGTAATTTGGTATTTTCTTGGTTTTGGTTTGGAGTGTGGGCCACCGGTCTCACACTCCTGAACAGTAGGTGGCGGTCTCATAAACGTTGGTTGCAACCTGTCACAACTTTAACCAAAGAAGAAGAAAGCAACGTACTTCCTGGTACTTCGTTGTTTTGTAGGCGTGGCCGTGACGCAGACGCTGGTCAAAACTGCATGCATAATAGCGAGCTAACTGATATTATTTTCATCCAAGACGTTTTCAACACAGGAACCTAGCTTCACCTCACGTCATGGTAATTATGTATGTTTTTATTTAGCTATCATCCGAAGATTTGCACTCCACGGTTTTTGTAAAGACTACATCTGTTGATGCAAAACTCTTCTTGACAGTTTCTTAGAGCTAGCTAGCTAATTAGTTGTAGCTAAATCCAATCATTCACTCGCTACCAAGTACTTGCGAATTATAATTGATTGCTTACGAGCTAGCATGATCAATCATAACTTAATTTTAAAGCCAAAACTGGCTCAGATTAGTCAAATAACGTATGGTGTTGTATTCGAACTAGACTAGCTCTACTTGTCTGTGGTGGAACTGTGTCGCGTAGCAAGTTGATGATCAATTTACTGAGCTAACAAGCATCGCTCCTCTCTGTGTAACTTTTATTCAAGACAAAAGCGAGCGGACACAGTCTTTGTAACGTTCCTTGAAGCTATTGCATCGCAGACATGAACTTCACTGAGCCAACGTGTCAGGCCTCGTGTGTGTTTCCAGGCCACGGGGACAGACCAGACCGTGGGCATGACCCTGGTCGGCTTCAGCCTCATCCTCTTCACCTACTACACGGTCTGGGTCATCATTCTGGTATGTAACACACACGTGATCGGTAGCCTACAGTAACATTATCAGTTTACTTCAGTGCTTGTATTAATTGTATCTGCCGGTAGTACTATAACTATCACTACTATAACTAACCCAATACTGCTGGTTGTGTTTTAGCTTTAGGGAAACATCGTTTTTGACCTATTTACCACAGTAAGTTAATCTTGGTTCTGTTGCAGCCCTTTGTGGATGGTGACCATGTTGTACACAAGTATTTTCTTCCGCGGGAGTTTTCTGTTATCCTGCCTGCGATCGCAGCCCTCCTTCTGCTGCTCTTCATTGGTGAGCTGCTCCATCACACAACGTCCTCACAGGAAACAGGAGCTGCTCCATCACACAACATAACAGGAGCTGCTCCATCACACAACATAACAGGAGCTGCTCCATCACACAACATAACAGGAGCTGCTCCATCACACAACATAACAGGAGCTGCTCCATCACACAACATAACAGGAGCTGCTCCATCACACAACATAACAGGAGCTGCTCCATCACACAACATAACAGGAGCTGCTCCATCACACAACATAACAGGAGCTGCTCCATCACACAACATAACAGAGCTGCTCCATCACACAACATAACAGGAGCTACTCCATCACACAACATAACAGGAGCCCGCTCCATCACACAACATAACAGAGCTGCTCCATCACACAACATATCAGGAGCTGCTCCATCACACAACATATCAGGAGCTGCTCCATCACACAACATAACAGGAGCTGCTCCATCACACAACATAACAGGAGCTGCTCCATCACACAACATAACAGGAGCTGCTCCATCACACAACATAACAGAGCTGCTCCATCACACAACATAACAGCTCGCTCCATCACACAACATAACAGGAGCTGCTCCATCACACAACATAACAGGAGCTGCTCCATCACACAACATAACAGGAGCTGCTCCATCACACAACATAACAGAGCTGCTCCATCACACAACATAACAGAGCTGCTCCATCACACAACATATCAGGAGCTGCTCCATCACACAACATAACAGGAGCTCACTCCATCACACAACATATCAGGAGCTGCTCCATCACACAACATAACAGGAGCTACTCCATCACACAACATAACAGGAGCTGCTCCATCACACAACATAACAGAGCTGCTCCATCACACAACATAACAGAGCTGCTCCATCACACAACATAACAGGAGCTGCTCCATCACACAACATAACAGGAGCTGCTCCATCACACAACATATCAGGAGCTGCTCCATCACACAACATATCAGGAGCTGCTCCATCACACAACATAACAGAGCTGCTCCATCACACAACATAACAGAGCTGCTCCATCACACAACATAACAGAGCTGCTCCATCACACAACATAACAGGAGCTGCTCCATCACACAACATAACAGGAGCTGCTCCATCACACAACATAACAGGAGCTGCTCCATCACACAACATAACAGAGCTCGCTCCATCACACAACATTTAACCCAATCGGGTCGTCAGTAGTGTTTAGTTACAGCTTCATATGAGGAAGTACATTCTGAGATTGACACTTGAATTTCTTTCATCATTTGTATTGGTGTTGGAACATAGGTATTTACATGGAAAAAATAGCTCACACAACTGAAAATGTCTTGGAATAAAAAAGGACTAAACTTGCTTACATAGCCAGAATAACCTTCCCTCTCCTCTCTACAGGGACATTTATAGGTGTGGTCACTTGGAAAAATCGCAAACCAAAGAAGGTGGACTAAAGTCAGCATGATGAGGTGTGTCTTGCTGGGCTATTAGAACCTCCTGGATTAGCAGCATTCCCTCGGGGTTAGCGATCTGGCCTGTGCTAGCGGTCTGGCCTGTGTTAGCGGTATGGCCTGTGTTAGTATTCTGGCCTGTGTTAGTGATCTGGCCTGTGCCACCAGCTGAACACTCAAGACCAAGACAACCTAGATAACAGGACAAGGTGACAGGATTTGTTGAAGAACTGCTCAATAATTTTATATCACGTTTGTCCTTCAATAAGAATGCCTACAGTCTTGTTGTGATGGTGTGTACTGAATAATTCTGTCATTAACCACTGATCAGTTAACAATAATAAAGATGATAGAATATAGTAATCATTATTTGTAATCTTTATTATTGTTAATTGATCAGTGGTTGGGTTAGGGTTAGGTTCAGATATATGCTCCACTTGTTAGGACGTGTTATTCTGACCTGACATGCTTCTTTATCAAGTCCTTTTTTTAATTGTCATTATTAATGTGTTTACACTACATGTTAGGACAGTTCATACTTCATTAAAAAACCTTGAATGTAAACACAACTGCAACATCACTTTGACTCAACAGACTCATGAAGTCAGCTCTTATCTTCTTAATGGTCCAAACGTCGTTTTTCTTGTCCAGTCAACTAGCTAATGGGAAACTAAAAGCTAAATTGATAGGAAGCTATATGTTAAACAAATCCCATACTATAGAGAGTCATGTATACTTTGATTACATATAGAAATGGTTCTGTTTCAGCTCTGTTTCAGCTCTGCGTAGAGCATAAGAAAGTCTCTGCTCTGGGCTGGTGGTTTTCAGGGTGAAGTCTGACTGAAGTGAAACTAGGAAGTAAGCTGATATTTGCAAATGGGAAAAATGGTCCTGAGTCATCCTGCAGAAGACAGTTTCTCAATGGGAGGTTTCTGGCACATACACATAGCTTCCAGCCTCACAGAGACAGGAAGTGACATAGCTTACTGTGGTTCATACACATAGCTTACTGTGGTTCATTGAATGCTTGTTTTCAGTGTTATTGCTTTCACACTGGATTGTTGTAGGTGTGTACAGCTTCTCAGTGTTGCATTCTAGTTTGCCATTGATGTAGCTGATCAGAAGGCAAATGCACGTTTATAATTAGGCTACATACAATATTTATTTCTCACTAAGATACTTATTTAGATAATATTTGAAGAATATTCAACTACTGGAGTTTGAAGTAGCCTACACATCCGTATAATGTGTTTGTCAGAATCGTGGATTAGGCTATATCATCACGTCATGAACGTGAGCAGAGCTGTTCCGTGGCGAATGAAGCGGAGTCCAGGACAGATCGATAGATTCCGCTCCGTGTCGCTGCATCTCCGCTTGCGCTCATTCACAGAAACAACGTATTCATTTGGCATGGGAGTACTCTGATAACTCGTATCCTTCTGAAGAGTGAGGCAGGAACGACCTTCATTACCGGCCTCGATGAGTCAAACTGAGGCAAGTATTTGGGATTTTATCTTAGCTATGTCAGCGTCTATGAATGTGTAATAATATATAGGCTACATGAGATTATCATTGACAATCGGATGCTACTATTTACGCGCATGGCGATAAACTTATTTTACGCGAGCGATCGGAACATCACCGGCCACTAGAAGATTTCCATCGGAGGTAGGCTAAATCCACTGAAATGCCCAATATGGACATAATACCATATTCGTGGGTCTAAATGCGATGGTTTAAATTCAGATGATTAGAGTCTGTTGAGTGGTCAGAAGTGACGGTGTCCGGAGATGATGCGGACAGTGGCCTGTCCTAAACAGCCATTCAGACGGGTTCTCCACAGACCATCTGACCCAAACTGAAATCATTGCTCTAACTCCCCTCAGCGGGAATGGATCATATATGGGTTACTTTGATTATAGATCAATAGATGCTACTTAAAGCACAATAGTTATTATTCCACACAGCAACGACTCAATAGTTATAGAATAGATCAATAAAGGTTTTTGCTGATACTTGAGTTAACTGCAACATCCAGGCACTTCACATGATAGAATACTTCTCTTTCCTTAAGTACCTGTTGTCAAGGAGACAAGCTGGTTGATTCATTATCACTGGTTGAATTTACATATCTCATTACGTTGAGAAAACATTTCTGTCAGTAGTTACACCCACCTGCTTATTTCAAACATTGGAAATGCGTTGTGCCAAAGTTAATCAATATCCCGCTGAAACAAGTTTCCACTCTGCACCCAGTAAGCTTCGATAGTGCCACAGCGCTGTCAGGACAGAATGCTTGTTGCCAGGCAGGTTTACATAGCAACACAATTGTTTATTGCTGGGAAGAATACCTAAGACATCTCTAGCTTTGTGCAAAGGGTGAAAACTTCTGTTGTTTGACTTGTGCATACAACATAGAACTCTATAGAGATACTGTTTTGTGAGTGTGTGTGTGTGTGGAGTTATGGTTGTGTTGCAGGTTTAAGTGGTGTGTGTGTGTTGCAGATGGAGATGTCCAGGGCTGCAGGGCTGCCACAGCGCTCCTGCACGGTGAAGAGGAGGCTGTGGGGAGGCCTGAGACAGCAGTGGAAGCTGTTGGGCCTGTTTGAGATCGACCAGCAGCACGACTTCTACAGCCTCACCTGCATGATGAAGGACGGCCTGGCTGCTGCCGTGCAGAACACCATCGACAACCCCACACCTGTGAGTGCTGAGGTGCTTTAGGAACTAAGGAACCATCTTCATGCCTGCTACTGACAACATGCTGCTCGCTTGTAGTGGAAGTCAAACTTGTAATTGTAACATCCTGTAATGGATTTGATCTAATTTAATTGGTTCCCGAGGACAAGAGAGTGCGCAATGAAGCACAATGAAGATGTACCAAGTCAATGTACTATACAGAACTGGTGAGTTACTGTTGGTTACACCGGTTATTGGTCTCCACTCTGGTGGTTTCTGCTCTGGTGGTCTCTACTCTGGTGGTGTCTACTCTGGTGGTCTCTATTCTGGTGGTCTCTACTCTGGTGGTGTCTATTCTGGTGGTCTCTACTCTGGTGGTCTCTATTCTGGTGGTCTCTACTCTGGTGGTGTCTACTCTGGTGGTCTCTACTCTGGTGGTCTCTACTCTGGTGGTCTCTATTCTGGTGGTATCTACTCTGGTGGTGTCTACTGTGGTGGTCTCTACTCTGGTGGTCTCTATTCTGGTGGTCTCTACTCTGGTGGTCTCTACTCTGGTGGTCTCTATTCTGGTGGTCTCTACTCTGGTGGTCTCTACTCTGGTGGTCTCTACTCTGGTGGTGTCTATTCTGGTGGTCTCTACTCTGGTGGTCTCTATTCTGGTGGTCTCTATTCTGGTGGTCTCTACTCTGGTGGTCTCTACCCTACGGGTTCTGGTAGCTTGTTTAGGAGGGCTAGTTCTGGGTATTTGAGCTTGTTAAGCAAGGCTGCTTGCCCTCAGTGGTCCCCAGGCAAGCTAGGGTGTCTGACAAACACCATTGTGTTCTCCACAGAGGAGCAGGGAAACAATACACTGGCTTCTATTAGAGTCAGTAGGGCTCAGCCTCTGTCAGGGTTAGGGTAGAGTCAGTAAGGCTCAGCCTCTGTCAGGGTTAGGGTAGAGTCAGTAGGGCTCAGCCTCTGTCAGGGTTAGGGTAGAGTCAGTAGGGCTCAGCCTCTGTCAGGGTTAGGGTAGAGTCAGTAAGGGCTCAGCCTCTGTCAGGGTTAGGGTAGAGTCAGTAGGGCTCAGCCTCTGTCAGGGTTAGGGTAGAGCCAGTAAGGCTCAGCCTCTGTCAGGGTTAGGGTAGAGCCAGTAAGGCTCAGCCTCTGTCAGGGTTAGGGTAGAGCCAGTAAGGCTCAGCCTCTGTCAGGGTTAGGGTAGAGTCAGTAGGGCTCAGCCTCTGTCAGAGGAACTCATTCACATTAAATTCAAGTGTACAATTACAGATAGTACTTCCCTCTATCAGTCGATGACTATGTACTAACAATTCAGATCTTAGACTGGAGAGATCCACTAGCTATACAATTTTTTTATTACCAGTAAAGCAAAAAACACATTTCCTTATTCCAGATTATGTGAATGGTATTTACCTAAGGACAGTAGCTTTGAGGTAGTATCCATATACAAACATATATAATCTGTTTGCAACAGAAACCTTTAGGTAACATTTTTCTCTGTTTTTAAAATTACTGGCATACACAATACTTCACATATATTGACAAGTCAGGTTGCTCCTATTGACAGTATCAATATATATATATATCAACCTTTGTAAAACAAGATGTTACATTTACTTAGGAATATTATTGTTATTAGAAATGTTAAGTAAGTAAATGTAATCAACATTTTCATGGTGACTGATAAACACACACACACAGACACATACAGACACACACACACATACATACAGACACACACACATACAGACACACACACATACATACAGACACACACACAGACACATACAGACACACACACACACACACGACACATACAGACACACACACACATACAGACACACACACAGACACACACACACATACAGACACACACACCATACAGACACACACACACACACACAGACACACCACATACAGACACACACACAGACACATACAGACACACCACACAGACACACACACAGACACATACAGACACACACACACAGACACACACCAGACACATACAGACACACACACACAGACACACACACAGACACATACAGACACACACACACAGACACACACACAGACACATACAGACACACACACACACACACACACATACAGACACACACTACACAGACACACACACACACACACACATACAGACACACACATACAGACACACACATACAGACACACACGTACAGCACACACACACACACACACACACCACCATGTGATGCTTAGCCGTCCAGGTCCCATTGAAACATGCCTGCTGACTCATCCGTTCTGTTGTCTCTTAGTCATTGTAACTCCTGGACTAACCCTGACCCTACAAACCAAGCCAACAGGAAGCTGGACCACCCCTCACCTCAGATTCTGCCTCCCTCACCTCAGATTCTGCCTCCCACACCTCAGATTCTGCCTCCCTCACCTCAGATTCTGCCTCCCTCACCTCAGATTCTGCCTCCCTCACCTCAGATTCTGCCTCCCACACCTCAGATTCTGCCTCCCACACCTCAGATTCTGCCTCCCACACCTCAGATTCTGCCTCCCACACCTCAGATTCTGCCTCCCTCACCTCAGATTCTGCCTCCCACACCTCAGATTCTGCCTCCCACACCTCAGATTCTGCCTCCCACACCTCAGATTCTGCTTCCCTACAATTTACATCGAATAATTATCGGCATGGACGTTTTCACAATTATTTTAAGTCGAACAACAAACTAATATGAATGTATAACTCTATAAAAGAATGGTGAAGTCTTGTTTTCTCATATTTCCTAATTTCCTACACCGTTACAGATATACACTGACATGCTGTGCCTGCAGGGTGATGTCACATCTGTGATGTCATATCTATTCACTTCCTCTCTTGTCAGGATGAGCTCTCAGAGAAGAATTTCAGATTGGAAGTTACTCAAATACACGAGGTACGTAGAAGCGAGGACCACATCTAACAGAACCTGACCATGCCCCATCAGCCCCTGCCCTAATCCTAACACCAATCTTAATGAATCTCTTCCTGTTTCCTGTTTGAAGGACTTCAGGATGGACACGTTTGCGGGGCCAGTGTTTTCCAGCCTGCGTCGCTCGCTGGGCATGACTGAAGAGGAGTACCAGCACTCACTGTGTTCCAGCGGCTGCTACCTGCAGTTCATCAGCAACTCCAAGAGCAAGGCCGACTTCTTCCTGACGTGAGTCAGCACAAACGCTCTGTCACTCTCTTTGACAGAAACACACAGTCTCACATATACACTCTCTCTCCCTCTCTCTCTCTCACACTCTCTCTCTCTCTCTATCTCTCTCTCGCTCTCTCTCTCTCTCCCTCTCACACTCTCACTCTCTCACTCTCTCACTCTCTCACTCTCTCTCTCTCTTTCTCACATACACACTCTCTCTCTCTCTCTCTCTCTCTCTCTCACACTCTCTCTCTCTCTCTCTCTCTCTCTCTCTCTCTCTATCTCTCTCCCCCTCTCTCTCACACACACACACACACACAATGTTTGTTCACTTGTCTGGCGTTTTGGGATTTATCTCTAGGAATGATAAACGCTTCTTCCTGAAGACTCAGAACAAAAGAGAAGTGAAGTTTCTCCTGTCTAATCTGAGGGTTTACATTGAGCACCTGGAGAAATACCCTCATTCCCTCCTGGTGAAGTTCTTAGGTGAGACAGACTCATGTACATACAGACACACATTTAGAGCATTTATTGAATTTATTTTGTGCTGGCAATTCTTTATACCAGAATTGTCAGAAATGGTTCAGAGTACCCAAACAAAACCCCTCTATCAAATTAAATTAGCTTGAGTAAACTGTTTATGAATCAAACCATTTCATGACTAAGATCATTTTAAATTCTGTGTATTCAAGGTGTTCACATGATTAAAATTCCTCATAGAAAGAAGGTACTGTAAGCTATTTGAGATTTAATTCAATTAAACATGTTTTCAATTTAACAACTAGCCAACTAACTCCCCCGTATTGTCCACAGAAGTATTTTATTGTCATGCAGAGTGTTTTCTACCCAGACGACAGGATCAAGGCCAGGTAAAGACCTCTCTTTTCTGTTTGAGGGAAAAAATCTAATCCTCTGGAATGTGTATCTTCCTCAAGAAGGTGTTGGTGTTTAGTCTGCAGACCTGATCCTGTTGGTGTCTAGTCTACAGACCTGATCCTGTTGGTGTCTAATGGTATTTCAGGTATGATATTAAGGGCTGTGAGGTGAGTCGCTGGACTGAGCCGGCACCAGAAGACAGCCAGGTCATCGTGGTTCTAAAGGACCTGAACTTTGAGGGCCAGTTCATCTCTTTAGGTGAGAGTTGGACTGCTTAACCAAAAAATATGTCGTAAGATCGAATAACATCTTTGATCGAGTTCCATATGAATCCACTTCTTTTAACTGTAACCTCTACGTCACTGTGGAGAAAGCATCATTATTCTTATTCTAGTTTGGCTGTTAATGTAGAATGTAAAAGTATTAACTGCTGGAGTGTTGTCGGTGCACCTCAGACAGCCTTCTTCTAGCTCCTCCTCTCTCTCTCTCTCTCTCTCTCTCTCTCTCTCTGTGTCTCTGTCTCTCTCTCCCCAGCCCAGCAGCGGCCCTGGCTGCTGCGCCAGGTGCAGTTGGACACGTGTTTCCTGCAGCGCCTCAATGTTCTGGACTACAGCCTGCTCCTGGCCCAGCAGCCCCTGCAACAGGACGAGCGGCTGCAGAGCCTCTCGTTCGCCAGCCTCATCATGCGCACCAAGAAGTGAGAACCTCCACACACTCTCTGCTCTTCTACCACTAATGTGTGCTCTAAAGTTGTGAAACTGTACTGTACTTCCTAAAGAGATACATGTCCTGTTGTTACATTTGTAAATGTTGCCTTTATGAAGACGCTTTTCTCCAAAGCAACTTACAAATAGTGCATATAGAGAGTACAGAAGCGCAGATTTCTAATAGGATTATCAAGGAATGGTCTGCTTTTACCAGTCACAGTGCAAATATCCACGTCTCAGCTAACAGGCACAGTGCAACAATAACATTGTACTGTAGTAGTACACAGTGCCACCTGACTGCAGTAGTACACAGTGCCACCTGACTGCAGTAGTACACAGTGCCACCTGACTGCAGTAGTACACAGTGCCACCTGACTGCAGTAGTACACAGTGCCACCTGACTGCAGTAGTACACAGTGCCACCTGACTGCAGTAGTACACAGTGCCACCTGACTGCAGTAGTACACAGTGCCACCTGACTGCAGTAGTACACAGTGCCACCTGACTGCAGTAGTACACAGTGCCACCTGACTGCAGTAGTACACAGTGCCACCTGACTGCAGTAGTACACAGTGCCACCTGACTGCAGTAGTACACAGTGCCACCTGACTGCAGTAGTACACAGTGCCACCTGACTGCAGTAGTACACAGTGCCACCTGACTGCAGTATTACACAGTGCCACCTGCAGTATTACACAGTGCCACCTGACTGCAGTAGTACACAGTGCCACCTGACTGCAGTAGTACACAGTGCCACCTGACTGCAGTATTACACAGTGCCACCTGACTGCAGTATTACACAGTGCCACCTGCAGTAGTACAGTACAGTTACCCTCTTGATCCACTCACAGGTCGGTGATCACAGGCTCCAGCCCCGCCCACTCTGACCCAGGGGCGATCCCAGGGGCGGTGCTGGGGGCAGAGTCAGAGACAGGAAGCTGCTGGGTGACAGGAGCGCAGGCAGGAAGTGACCCGCCCGACGCCCTCCCGAACGCTGCGGAGATGCAGGACTTCCAGGTGCAGAACCGCAGGCTGCTTCCCAGCACCAGGAACCCCCTCCACGTCATCGACGGCCCAGAGCACCGATACTTCCTGGGTATCATCGACATCTTCACGGTCTACAGCTTCAGGAAGCGCCTGGAGCACCTGTGGAAAAGGATGAGGCATCCAGGGCAAACCTTCTCCACAGTCAGCCCCTCCACCTACTGCCCGCGGCTGTGCAGCTGGGTGCAGGACCACAGCCAGTAGAGTCAGAGGATCATAGAGTCAGAGGATCATAGAGTCAGAGGATCATAGAGTCAGAGGATCATAGAGTCATGGAGACAGAGACTCCTCATCTTGCTGCTCTGCCACAGCAGGACAGAGACACAGTAACCCTGACAACATGAAGCTCCACCCTCCCAGACTGCTGGTGTCCCTCTGTGCTTAATCTCCATGTGTCTACATGCTTAAACCCAGAACTACCTCTTAGTGAGACACAAAGATCCTCTGCAGCATACAAGCTTTTCCTAAAGTGTTGAGATTAGAAACACAAATTTACCTGTCAAAATAAAGTGCTGTGATATATACATATAGTTTCCTAATTGGCATTGTGAGGTAATTAATTAATGTTTCATTTACTTTTACCTATAACAAATATGTATTTTATTTACATTTGAATTTGATGAGACACAGTTGTATTCTTTCTTATGAATTTGTTTCTTTTTTATGAACATTGAAGTGTGGCTCCTGGTTTCAGTGTTGTATGTCACCTTGTGACAGTGAATACTCCCCACATATTGTTTATATGCTTTGTGCAAAAAATGGCAAGACTGGAAAGAGGCTGATGAGTTCTTAGTTAAATATAAGATATTCTGCTCATTAACATTGTCAAGACTATGGTCCTGTGGGGTTATCTTCCGGGATATGATTTGAACCACCTTTAGCCTCCGATCCTGGAGAGCATCTTTAGCCTCCGATCCTGGAGAACATCTTTAGCCTCTGATCCTGGAGCATCTTTAGCCTCCGATCCTGGAGAGCATCTTTAGCCTCTGATCCTGGATGATCTTTAGCCTCCGATCCTAGAGAGCATCTTTAGCCTCTGATCCTGGAGAACATCTTTAGCCTCTGATCCTGGAGCATCTTTAGCCTCCGATCCTGGAGAGCATCTTTAGCCTCTGATCCTGGAGGATCTTTAGCCTCTGATCCTGGAGGATCTTTAGCCTCTGATCCTGGAGGATCTTTAGCCTCCGATCCTGGAGAGCATATTTAGCCTCTGATCCTGGAGAACATCTTTAGCCTCTGATCCTGGAGAGCATCTTTAGCCTCTGATCCTGGAGGATCTTTAGCCTCCGATCCTGGAGAGCATCTTTAGCCTCTGATCCTGGAGAGCATCTTTAGCCTCTGATCCTGGATGATCTTTAGCCTCTGATCCTGGAGGATCTTTAGCCTCTGATCTTGGAGGATCTTTAGCCTCTGATCCTGGATGATCTTTAGCCTCTGATCCTGGATGATCTTTAGCCTCTGATCCTGGAGGATCTTTAGCCTCTGATCCTGGAGGATCTTTAGCCTCTGATCCTGGAGAACATCTTTAGCCTCTGATCTTGGAGGATCTTTAGCCTCTGATCCTGGAGGATCTTTAGCCTCTGATCCTGGAGGATCTTTAGCCTCTGATCCTGGGGGATCTTTAGCCTCTGATCCTGGAGGATCTTTAGCCTCTGATCCTGGAGGATCTTTAGCCTCTGATCTTGGAGGATCTTTAGCCTCTGATCCTGGAGGATCTTTAGCCTCTGATCCTGGATGATCTTTAAGCTCTGATCTTGGAGGATCTTTAGCCTCTGATCCTGGATGATCTTTAGCCTCTGATCTTGGAGGATCTTTAGCCTCTGATCCTGGAGAACATCTTTAGCCTCTGATCCTGGAGGATCTTTAGCCTCTGATCTTGGAGGATCTTTAGCCTCTGATCCTGGAGAACATCTTTAGCCTCTGATCCTGGAGAACATCTTTAGCCTCTGATCCTGGAGAGGATCTTTAGCCTCTGATCCTGGAGAACATCTTTAGCCTCTGATCTTGGAGGATCTTTAGCCTCTGATCTTGGAGGATCTTTAGCCTCTGATCCTGGAGGATCTTTAAGCTCTGATCCTGGAGGATCTTTAGCCTCTGATCCTGGAGAGCATCTTTAGCCTCTGATCCTGGAGGATCTTTAGCCTCTGATCCTGGAGGATCTTTAGCCTCTGATCCTGGAGGATCTTTAGCCTCTGATCCTGGAGGATCTTTAGCCTCTGATCCTGGAGGATCTTTAGCCTCTGATCCTGGAGAGCATCTTTAGCCTCTGATCCTGGAGAGCATCTTTAGCCTCTGATCCTGGAAGATCTTTAGCCTCTGATCCTGGAGGATCTTTAGCCTCTGATCCTGGAGGATCTTTAGCCTCTGATCCTGGAGGATCTTTAAGCTCTGATCTTGGAGGATCTTTAGCCTCTGATCCTGGAGAGCATCTTTAGCCTCTGATCTTGGAGGATCTTTAGCCTCTGATCCTGGAGGATCTTTAGCCTCTGATCCTGGAGGATCTTTAGCCTCTGATCCTGGAGGATCTTTAGCCTCTGATCCTGGAGGATCTTTAGCCTCTGATCCTGGAGAACATCTTTAGCCTCTGATCCTGGAGAGCATCTTTAGCCTCTGATCCTGGAGGATCTTTAGCCTCTGATCCTGGATGATCTTTAGCCTCTGATCCTAGAGAGCGATGGCTGATGGATGTTCGCTGGAACTTGTCCTAAAGGTGTTTCAGATGATCTGAATATGTAAAGCACTGGCTACTGACACAATGCATCACATCTGAATGTTAGTTAACACAAAAAATCACACTGAAGTCCAAGACCCAACAAGCTCGTTGTAGGAACCAAAATTGTCTAATAAATGGCTTGCTCCAGAACTTGAATTCCTTTGTGTCGGACGTGTAATTATTGTGTATTGTTGTCAAAGTATTATTGTTATTAGTATTATTGTTATTAGTATTATTGTTATCTAGTTTGATGTAACTGTTTGCTTTAATCTGTTTTACATGTGAATAATACAACATTATTTAATTATGTGTTATGTTAATTCAATGTTGTGAAAGTTCTGCTTAGTAGTAAATACAGCTGCATGCGTGTGCTGCATGTTCCCCAAACATCCTGTTTGTTCTGAGCAGGGGTGCTCCTAAAGCACTCCTAAATTGCATCTCAGCACCCCTAAAAATAATAATAATTTAAAAAGAAATATATATATATATATACCTATATATTGTTTATTATCATTTGATGCTGGTAGTTCATGAAGACAGGGACATCCTTAGTTTTTAAATTCATTCAATATTTTGCATAATAATACATAAATGTATTGAATATTAATTGCAATTCAGTGAAATAAGGGATTTAACACTTTTGCAAGGCCCTGTATTCATGTCACATTCTCATTTGGGGCTGAGCACCCCTAAAGGTCTGATCCTAGAATCGCCCCTGGTTTTGAGAATGAAATACATAAACGAAAACCATTTAAAACTTGTTATATGTTGTTATCTGATTAGGGAAAATACACATATATCTCTACGCTAGCATTTTAATACCAAGCCCAGGGTATGATGAATATGATTCTACTTTAAATGTAGACCATAGTGTGACTCGTCACTGGGTGAGGCTAACTGTATGTTACCGTGGATTGTTGGATGGCTGTAATCGTAACAACAGACGAGGGGGAAATTGCATCGGGTCTCTTTAAAACTAGGGCATGTAGTAGATTACCGACCACATGCAGACGGATTAGGGGTTGGTCGCCAGTGCGTAGGCTACTACATCTTTTAATCGAGCTAAAGGACTCCCTTAGCAGGGGACACTAACAAGCCGATGTTGCGGGAACACAACGTTTGCATAAACTGATACGATGGATTTCAATGTCAAAAAGCTCGCTTCAGACGCAGGGGTGTTCTTTACTCGTGCAGTCCAGGTAGGCTAGAAAACCAGTAGTTGTTTTTAAATCATCCTATTTGTGATAAACTACTGTGATCCGAATCCCTGCGAGTATGAATTTATAGTAGCCTACAGAACTATTTTTAATGGTGATGAATTGGGTAATAACCATGCAAGCGACAATGACATTTAATTGTACAATTCCTGTTAAGGATGTCTCCTGTTAACGGCATTGTAAGCCGATAAAGGCTAGTTAAGCCTGCATCCATTATTGATGGCTATTCCTAACCGTAGAGCCACGGTGTGCATGTGACAGTTACCGTGGAGGAGCTGATGTGTCGCTCCTCGGCTCTATGGAGACAACACCGCGCTGTTCTCATGTTTCATACGAGTTAATACAGTCCTTTACGTAGGTAGTGAAGGGTACTGTCAAATGTATTCTCTTCATTTGTGTCCCTGGAATTGTCATCGAAGTCATTTTGCCATCTCATTGATAACATGCACTCCTGCCTGATCAATACTTTCGGCTAGCGTCTCAGCACCGTGACAAGCCCTGGAGCGGACTCCCGGGGTCAGGCGTGTCCACTGGGTCTGTTCACATCCAGTCATGGTCTCTAATATAACAAATATGGAGCGCTTCATGGACTCAAAATGATTTAGTTTGAGGTGCTTTTTGGACAGGGAGGGATTCATGTGGACTAAAACAGAAGAAAACTCAGACACTCAAACGCCTTCATTTTAAATGTCCATGTTTGGACTATTGGTGACATTGGAGTATTAAAGACCTACTTAGCCTATATCATATTTAGGATTCATAGAGCATACTACTGTACATGATACATAGTCAATGATGGGTGTAAATGCTTTGTGCGTCTGAAGTTCACAGAGGAGAAGCTGGGTCAAGCAGAGAAGACCGAGCTGGATGCTCATATGGAGAACCTGCTGGCTCGAGCAGACTGCACCAAGAACTGGACTGAGAAGATCTTCAGACAAACTGAAGTGCTGCTGCAACCCAACCCAAGTGAGTCACTCTTGAAGCTGGCAGATTCACTGATCCAAATCTGTATCCCGGGTTCCCATATGCCACATATCGCACCTTAACAAATCCACCTCAGTATTTTGTATTTCAAATCTTGTACTTTTTTGTATACATTTCCAGTTATGAAGCATGGAGTATTCATTATCTGATCACAGTAATTAGACATAGTGGAAAACTCTAACCCTTGACTTTGTTATCCTCCATGCTACAGTTGACCACACAGGTACGTTGTTCTGTATTCACGGTGCACAGATCTCCTGATGTATAGAACTGCTCCTTCTAGCCCTACTTCATCCAGGACCAAGTCTGGAGGTCTGTGTACTTACAGCTAGTCTGGAGGTCTGTGTGCCTGCAGCTAGTCTGGAGGTCTGTGTACTTACAGCTAGTCTGGAGGTCTGTGTACTTACAGCTAGTCTGGAGGTCTGTGTGCTTACAGCTAGTCTGGAGGTCTGTGTGCTTACAGCTAGTCTGGAGGTCTGTGTACTTACAGCTAGTCTGGAGGTCTGTGTGCTTACAGCTAGTCTGGAGGTCTGTGTACTTACAGCTAGTCTGGAGGTCTGTGTGCTTACAGCTAGTCTGGAGGTCTGTGTGCTTACAGCTAGTCTGGAGGTCTGTGTGCTTACAGCTAGTCTGGAGGTCTGTGTGCTTACAGCTAGTCTGGAGGTCTGTGTGCTTACAGCTAGTCTGGAGGTCTGTGTGTTTACAGCTAGTCTGGAGGTCTGTGTGCTTACAGCTAGTCTGGAGGTCTGTGTGCTTACAGCTAGTCTGGAGGTCTGTGCAGTTAGCTAGGAGTCACAGAACAAACTTTTAGTTGTTCCCTTTTAGGGGGTAAGGGTGATCTGCAGCCTTTCCTCAACTGTCATCAGGGACCCAGTTAGCCAAACATGAATGCAACACGACTCCATATCTCTGTGTTCAATAGACTCCATCTCTCTGTGTTCAATATACTCCATCTCTCTGTGTTCAATAGACTCCATCTCTCTGTGTTCAATAGACTCCATCTCTCTGTGTTCAATAGACTCCATCTCTCTGTGTTCAATAGACTCCATCTCTGTGTTCAATAGACTCCATCTCTCTGTGTTCAATAGACTCCATCTCTCTGTGTTCAATAGACTCCATCTCTCTGTGTTCAATATACTCCATCTCTCTGTGTTCAATAGACTCCATCTCTCTGTGTTCAATAGACTCCATCTCTCTGTGTTCAATAGACTCCATCTCTCTGTGTTCAATAGACTCCATCTCTCTGTGTTCAATATACTCCATCTCTCTGTGTGTGTGTGTTGACATGCTGTTCCTCAGTGTCCGTGTGCGTGTTTCTTTATGGTAAGCTGCTTGCTGTGTACACTGCCCTGTCAGTCTTCAGCTAAACAGGTGTTCTGATCTACAGTGTTTGTCAGTATTCTCAAAGACAAAACAGACTTTTTGATGAACCCCCTTCCTAATTGTGATTCTGTTCGGTTACATTGTATTGTCTTAATGTTGACTTGTTGGGTTTTTGTTCTACCATAATTTGAGAACTAGTGTCACTGTGTGTGTGTGTGTGTGTTAGGGGTCAGGGTTTATGTGTTATGGGTCAAGGGTAATGGGGTCAGGGGTTCCTGTTTTGAACCCTGCAGCATGTCTATGTCTCTCTGTCTCTCTCTCTCTCACTCTGTCTGTCTGCCCAGGTGCTCGTATAGAGGAGTTCTTCTATGAGAAGCTGGATAAGAAGCTCCCCTGCCGGACTACAAACGGGGAGCTACTGGGCCAGTACATGCTGGATGCGGCCAGGGACTTCGGGCCCGGCACACCCTACGGTACCTGGCTTACATTTGATTCATTTAGCTTTGATCCAAAAGAACACACAGTGATCATGTGACCTGACCAAGGAGCCGTGAGTCTACATGATCTGTAGATCATCTCAGCAGCTCTGCTGGCTGCAGACCTGGTTGTGTGTGTGAACAGGCAGCACTCTGGTTGTGTGTGTGTGTGAACAGGCAGCACTCTGGTCGTGTGTGTGTGTGTGTGTGAACAGGCAGCACTCTGGTTGTGTGTGTGTGTGAACAGGCAGCACTCTGGTTGTGTGTGTGAACAGGCAGCACTCTGGTTGTGTGTGTGTGAACAGGCAGCACTCTGGTTGTGTGTGTGAACAGGCAGCACTCTGGTTGTGTGTGTGAACAGGCAGTACTCTGGTTGTGTGTGTGTGTGAACAGGCAGCACTCTGGTTGTGTGTGTGTGTGAACAGGCAGCACTCTGGTTGTGTGTGTGTGAACAGGCAGCACTCTGGTTGTGTGTGTGTGTGTGAACAGGCAGCACTCTGGTGGTGTGTGTGTGTGAACAGGCAGCACTCTGGTCGTGTGTGTGTGTGAACAGGCAGCACTCTGGTCGTGTGTGTGTGTGTGAACAGGCAGCACTCTGGTCGTGTGTGTGTGTGTGAACAGGCAGCACTCTGGTTGTGTGTGTGAACAGGCAGCACTCTGGTTGTGTGTGTGAACAGGCAGTACTCTGGTTGTGTGTGTGAACAGGCAGTACTCTGGTTGTGTGTGTGAACAGGCAGCACTCTGGTTGTGTGTGTGTGTGTGAACAGGCAGCACTCTGGTTGTGTGTGTGTGTGAACAGGCAGCACTCTGGTGGTGTGTGTGTGTGTGAACAGGCAGCACTCTGGTTGTGTGTGTGAACAGGCAGCACTCTGGTCACGGTGGGAGGGTACCAGCAGAGACTTGGAGGAGCAGAGCGGGAGTTCCTTCAGACTTCAGCCGTCAACTTCCTGACACCTCTCCGCAACTTCCTGGAGGGAGACTGGAGAACTATCTCAGTGAGTTAACCCTAGGTCTAAAACCTGCCCCCTGCCTCCTACTCCCTGCCCCCTGCCTCCTACTCCCTGCCCCCTGCCTCCTACTCCCTGCCCCCTGCCTCCTACTCCCTGCCCCCTGCCTCCTACTCCCTGCCCCCTGCCTCCTACTCCCTGCCCCCTGCCTCCTACTCCCTGCCCCCTGCCTCCTACTCCCTGCCTCCTACTCCCTGCCCCCTGCCTCCTACTCCCTGCCCCCTGCCTCCTACTCCCTGCCCCCTGCCTCCTACTCCCTGCCTCCTACTCCCTGCCCCCTGCCTCCTACTCCCTGCCCCCTGCCTCCTACTCCCTGCCCCCTGCCTCCTACTCCCTGCCTCCTACTCCCTGCCCCCTGCCTCCTACTCCCTGCCCCCTGCCTCCTACTCCCTGCCCCCTGCCTCCTACTCCCTGCCTCCTACTCCCTGCCCCCTGCCTCCTACTCCCTGCCCCCTGCCTCCTACTCCCTGCCCCCTGCCTCCTACTCCCTGCCTCCTACTCCCTGCCCCCTGCCTCCTACTCCCTGCCCCCTGCCTCCTACTCCCTGCCCCCTGCCTCCTGCCCCCTGCCCCCTGCCTCCTACTCCCTGCCCCCTGCCTCCTACTCCCTGCCCCCTATCCCCTGCCCCCTGCCCCCTGCCTCCTACTCCCTGCCCCCTGCCTCCTACTCCCTGCCCCCTGCCTCCTACTCCCTGCCCCCTGCCTCCTACTCCCTGCCCCCTGCCTCCTACTCCCTGCCCCCTGCCTCCTACTCCCTGCCCCCTGCCTCCTACTCCCTGCCTCCTACTCCCTGCCTCCTACTCCCTGCCCCCTGCCTCCTACTCCCTGCCCCCTATCCCCTACCCTCTGCCCCCTGCCTCCTACTCCCTGCCCCCTGCCTCCTACTCCCTGCCCCCTGCCTCCTACTCCCTGCCCCCTGCCTCCTACTCCCTGCCCCCTGCCTCCTACTCCCTGCCCCCTGCCTCCTACTCCCTACTCCCTGCCCCCTGCCTCCTACTCCCTGCCCCCTGCCTCCTACTCCCTGCCCCCTGCCTCCTACTCCCTGCCCCCTGCCTCCTACTCCCTGCCCCCTGCCTCCTACTCCCTGCCCCCTGCCTCCTACTCCCTGCCTCCTGCCTCCTACTCCCTGCCCCCTGCCTCCTACTCCCTGCCCCCTGCCTCCTACTCCCTGCCCCCTATCCCCTCCCCTCTGCACCTTACCTCCTGCCCTCGCCTGATGGTTTCTCCCTCTTGCAGAAAGAGAGGCGTCTCCTTGAGAACCGTCGCCTGGACCTGGACATCTGTAAAGCACGTCTGAAGAAAGCCAAACAAGCAGAGGCCAAAGCTGCGGTAAGCTAAAGCTAACCCTGGACCCCTGCTAACCCTAACCTAACAAGCATTTTATCTAAAATACCAAAGGGGTTAGTATGATGTTTTTGGCTGAAATTTTCAAGGGGGTTAGTATTTGTGTTTTGGATGAAATAACCACAGGGGGTGTTGGCAAAGGGGCTACTATGCGTGTTTTTGCAAAAAAAATACCAATCGGGGAGTATGATTTTATTTTTATTTTTTTAAATGTGTTCCTCTTGTTTTGCCTTTAAATTATTATAACGTTTTTATAGATATGTAGAAGTTGATATAGTCCTTTTTTTTCTTCTTCTGGTCTTCTGTTTGTGTGCTGTTTGTTGAAGCTGCGAGTTTCCCAACCTGACCATGTCCCTTTCTGTCCCCACCTGACCATGTCCCTTCTGTCCCCTCCTGACCATGTCCCTTCTGTCCCCACCTGACCATGTCCCTTCTGTCCCCACCTGACCATGTCCCTTCTGTCCCCACCTGACCATGTCCCTTCTGTCCCCACCTGACCATGTCCCTTCTGTCCACACCTGACCATGTCCCTTCTGTCCCCACCTGACCATGTCCCTTCTGTCCCCACCTGACCATGTCCCTTCTGTCTCCACCTCACCATGTCCCTTTCTGTCCCCTCCTGACCATGTCCCTTCTGTCCCCACCTGACCATGTCCCTTCTGTCCCCACCTGACCATGTCCCTTCTGTCCCCACCTGACCATGTCCCTTCTGTCCCCACCTGACCATGTCCCTTCTGTCCCCACCTGACCATGTCCCTTCTGTCCCCTCCTGACCATGTCCCTTCTGTCCCCACCTGACCATGTCCCTTCTGTCCCCACCTGACCATGTCCCCACCTGACCATGTCCCTTCTGTCCCCACCTGACCATGTCCCTTCTGTCCTCACCTGACCATGTCCCTTCTGTCCCCACCTGACCATGTCCTTTCTGTCCCCACCTGACCATGTCCCTTCTGTCCCCTCCTGACCATGTCCCTTCTGTCCCCACCTGACCATGTCCCTTCTGTCCCCACCTGACCATGTCCCTTCTGTCCCCACCTGACCATGTCCCTTCTGTCCCCACCTGACCATGTCCCTTCTGTCCCCACCTGACCATGTCCCTTCTGTCCCCACCTGACCATGTCTGTCCCCTCCTGACCATGTCCCTTCTGTCCCCACCTGACCATGTCCCCACCTGACCATGTCCCTTCTGTCCCCACCTGACCATGTCCCTTCTGTCCTCACCTGACCATGTCCCTTCTGTCCCCACCTGACCATGTCCTTTCTGTCCCCACCTGACCATGTCCCTTCTGTCCCCTCCTGACCATGTCCCTTCTGTCCCCACCTGACCATGTCCCTTCTGTCCCCACCTGACCATGTCCCTTCTGTCCCCACCTGACCATGTCCCTTCTGTCCCCACCTGACCATGTCCCTTCTGTCCCCACCTGACCATGTCCCTTCTGTCCCCACCTGACCATGTCTGTCCCCACCTGACCATGTCCCTTCTGTCCCCACCTGACCATGTCCCTTCTGTCCCCACCTGACCATGTCCCTTCTGTCCCCACCTGACCATGTCTGTCCCCTCCTGACCATGTCCCTTCTGTCCCCTCCTGACCATGTCCCTTCTGTCCCCACCTGACCATGTCCCTTCTGTCCCCACCTGACCATGTCCCTTCTGTCCCCACCTGACCATGTCTGTCCCCTCCTGACCATGTCCCTTCTGTCCCCTCCTGACCATGTCCCTTCTGTCCCCTCCTGACCATGTCCCTTCTGTCCCCACCTGACCATGTCCCTTCTGTCCCCTCCTGCTTTGCAGGCCGCCCCAGACTTTCAGGAAACCAGGCCTCGAAACTACGTCCTGTCTGCCAGCGCCTCCGCGGTAAGAGAGCCAGCACACACACGCACACACACACACACACACACACACACACACACACCACACACACACACACACACACACACACACACACACACACACACACACACACACACACAGATCCATATAGTATACACACACACACAGATCCATATAGTATACACACACACACACAGATCCATATAGTATACACACACACACACACACACACAGATCCATATAGTATACATACACACACACAGATCCATATAGTATACACACACACACACAGATCCATATAGTATACACACACACACACAGATCCATATAGTATACACACACACACACACACACACAGATCCATATAGTATACATACACACACACAGATCCATATAGTATACATACACACACACAGATCCATATAGTATACACACACAGATCCATATAGTATACACACACACACACAGATCCATATAGTATACACACACACACACAGATCCATATAGTATACACACACACACACACACAGATCCATATAGTATACACGCACACACAGATCCATATAGTATACACACACACACACAGATCCATATAGTATACACACACACACACAGATCCATATAGTATACACACACACACACACACAGATCCATATAGTATACATACACACACACACACAGATCCATATAGTATACATACACACACACACACACACAGATCCATATAGTATACACACACACACACACACAGATCCATATAGTATACATACACACACACACACAGATCCATATAGTATACACACACACACACACAGATCCATATAGTATACACACACACACACACACACACAGATCCATATATATAGTATACACACACACACACAGATCCATATATAGTATACACACACACACACAGATCCATATATATAGTATACACACACACACAGATCCATATATATAGTATACACACACACACACACAGATCCATATATATAGTATACACACACACACACACAGATCCATATATATAGTATACACACACAGATCCATATATATAGTATACACACACACACACAGATCCATATATATAGTATACACACACACACACACACAGATCCATATATATAGTATACACACACACACACAGATCCATATATATAGTATACACACACACACAGATCCATATATATAGTATACACACACACACACACAGATCCATATATATAGTATACACACACACACACACAGATCCATATATATAGTATACACACACAGATCCATATATATAGTATACACACACACACACAGATCCATATATATAGTATACACACACACACACACTCCAGTAGTGGTGACTGGAGGAAAGGTCAGAGAAATGCTTCTTCTTATTATTTGTTTCACTGATCAGACCAATTAGAGGGAAGGTTCTGCCACTATTCTATATTTGTTTATAAACTTGATGTTTCTCACCTCTCTGGCCCAATGCCTCACAGCTAAACAGTGGATGGGAGAGCTGGGATTTCTCAGATACCGCTGGGTCTGAGGAGAGAAAGGTTGTATGTTGTTTTAGAACGCCAGTGTTAGGTAGATGGTGACACCCGCAGTTACAGGATATGATTTTGTAGAGAGTACTAGGGAGTTATGTGTTTGTTTACACGTGGCAGGATCCTAGAAAGCTTGTGAGCTTGTGTCAGTGTTGTGTGTATTCCTCCTCGTGATGTAAACACCCTGATGCTTCCCTTGACTCAGCCAGCGACACTCAGCTCACTGTTGGAACGAGGGAACGGGTCTACTGAGGGAGTCCCCTGGTTTCCATGGTGACTGCAGCTGGCTCAGACCAGCTGTATTTTCGCCCCCCCAGTTAAGGTTTATAAAGGTCTTATGTACTTTCTGAGTACAGATGGATATATGACAATCAATATTTAATTTATGAATCATTCACCATCATGGTTCTGATTAAGACAGCTCGATTTAAGCACTTCACAGCGATGGATGGTACACAAAGGGCTTAACAGATGAAATATGGCAAAGAAATATGGTTATGAAGCATGAAGTGAATATGTCTCCCATCAAAGTCAGTACATGCTGTGTAATATATCTTCTGTGTGTTAAATTATTTCCAACTGCAGACCATGCAGACCATGCAGACCATGCAGACCATGCAGATCATGCAGACCATGCAGACCATGCAGACCATGCAGACCATGCAGACCATGCAGACCATGCAGACCATGCAGACCATGCAGACCATGCAGACCATGCAGACCATGCAGATCATGCAGACCATGCAGACCATGCGACGCAGACCATGCAGACCATGCAGACCATGCAGACCATGCAGACCATGCAGACCATGCAGACCATGCAGACCATGCAGATCATGCAGACCATGCAGACCATGCAGACCATGCAGACCATGCAGACCATGCAGACCATGCAGATCATGCAGACCATGCAGACCATGCAGACCATGCAGACCATGCAGATCATGCAGATCATGCAGATCATGCAGATCATGGTTTAACTCAGAGCACAGTCCTCCCCAGGAGGAGGCCACACCATGACTCAGTTTCCCCCAGACCCCCTCAGACCCCCTCAGACATCCAGACCCCCAGACCCCCTCAGACCCCCAGACCCCCTCAGACCCCCTCAGACCCCCTCAGACATCCAGACCCCCTCAGACATCCAGACCCCCAGACCCCCTCAGACATCCAGACCCCCAGACCCCCTCAGACATCCAGACCCCCCTCAGACATCCAGACCCCCTCAGACATCCAGACCCCCAGACCCCCTCAGACCCCCAGACCCCCTCAGACATCCAGACCCCCAGACCCCCTCAGACATCCAGACCCCCAGACCCCCTCAGACCCCCAGACCCCCTCAGACATCCAGACCCCCAGACCCCCTTCAGACATCCAGACCCCCTCAGACATCCAGACCCCCAGACCCCCTCAGACCCCCAGACCCCCTCAGACATCCAGACCCCCAGACCCCCTCAGACATCCAGACCCCCTCAGACCCCCAGACCCCCTTCAGACATCCAGACCCCCTCAGACATCCAGACCCCCAGACCCCCTCAGACCCCCAGACCCCCTCAGACATCCAGACCCCCAGACCCCCCTCAGACATCCAGACCCCCTCAGACCCCCAGACCCCCTCAGACATCCAGACCCCCTCAGACATCCAGACCCCCTCAGACCCCCAGAGGCCCTCAGACATCCAGACCCCCTCAGACATCCAGACCCCCTCAGACCCCCAGACCCCCTCAGACATCCAGACCCCCTCAGACATCCAGACCCCCAGACCTCCTCAGACATCCAGACCCCCTCAGACATCCAGACCTCCTCAGACATCCAGACCCCCTCAGACATCCAGACCCCCAGACCTCCTCAGACATCCAGACCCCCCTCAGACATCCAGACCCCCTCAGACATCCAGACCCCCTCAGACATCCAGACCTCCTCAGACATCCAGACCCCCTCAGACATCCAGACCTCCTCAGACATCCAGACCCCCTCAGACCCCCTCAGACATCCAGACCCCCTCAGACATCCAGACCTCCTCAGACATCCAGACCCCCTCAGACATCCAGACCTCCTCAGACATCCAGACCCCCTCAGACATCCAGACCCCCTCAGACATCCAGACCTCCTCAGACATCCAGACCTCCTCAGACATCCAGACCCCCTCAGACCCTCAGACCCCCAGACCTCCTCAGACATCCAGACCCCCTCAGACATCCAGACCCCCAGACCCCCTCAGACATCCAGACCCCCTCAGACATCCAGACCCCCTCAGACATCCAGACCCCCTCAGACATCCAGACCCCCTCAGACCCCCAGACCCCCTCAGACATCCAGACCCCCTCAGACATCCAGACCCCCTCAGACATCCAGACCCCCAGACCCCCTCAGACATCCAGACCCCCTCAGACATCCAGACCCCCTCAGACATCCAGACCCCCTCAGACATCCAGACCCCCTCAGACATCCAGACCCCCTCAGACCCCCAGACCCCCTCAGACATCCAGACCCCCTCAGACATCCAGACCCCCTCAGACCCCCAGACCCCCTCAGACATCCAGACCCCCTCAGACATCCAGACCCCCTCAGACCCCCAGACCCCCTCAGACATCCAGACCCCCTCAGACATCCATGTTGACTAAGGCTTTGTTGCCAAGCCCAGGTCATTCATGACAGATACAGCTTTACCAGAACAGCAGACACAACAGCAGTCTCATCCTGGGCTTCTCTAATCTGAGGGGAACACGTGTAGTGTTAAAGGAATTCATCCCAACTTCTCAGAGCTTCCATAGTGTGAAAAGCCATGTCAGTAATGCAGATCATGTTGGGCTGTGCAGGGTGAAGCAGTGAGACTGCTGCATGGTTAGGGTTAGCCATGAATTCTACATATTTGATCAAAGTAAAATAGTTGATTTGTCATTTACAAATCAACCAAATGCAGTCGATAGTTTGTACTTTGTAAATCGTCCAAAAATACCTCCTAAAAGTTACTTGAGGACCCAGTGAGAGAAGTATGATTGTGCATGTAGCTTGGGGTGTGATGTCACCATTGTGGAAATGTTGCTCTGAAAATGTCTCATTTCCTTGTCATGCTGCTTCTCCCAGCTCTGGAGTGAGGAAGTGGACAAAGTAAGTAGTCCTTAAAATACCCTTTAGGTAGGCATGTGTATGTAGACCTCAGGGTTCTATAGGCGTGTGTATGTAGACCTCAGGGTTCTATAGGCCTGTGTATGTAGACCTCAGGGTTCTATAGGCCTGTGTATGTAGACCTCAGGGTTCTATAGGCATGTGTATGTAGACCTCAGGGTTCTATAGGCATGTGTATGTAGACCTCAGGGTTCTATAGGCGTGTGTATGTAGACCTCAGGGTTCTATAGGCATGTGTATGTAGACCTCAGGGTTCTATAGGCATGTGTATGTAGACCTCAGGGTTCTATAGACGTGTGTATGTAGACCTCAGGGTTCTATAGGCGTGTAAGTAAAATGTATGTGTGTGTGTGTGTACATTGGCCCGTGCTCATGCTGGTGTGTGTGTGTGTGTGTGTGTGTGTGTGTGTGTGTGTGTGGTGTGTGTGTGTGTGTGTGTGTGTGTGTGTGTGTGTGTGTGTGTGTGTGTGTGTGTGTGTGTGTGTGTGGTGTGTGTGTGTGTGTGTGTGTGTGTGTGTGTGGTGTGTGTGTGTGTGTGTGTGTGGTGTGTGTGTGTGTGTGTGTGTGTGTGTGTGTGTGTGTGTGTGTGTGTGTGTGTGTGGTGTGTGTGTGTGTGTGTGTGTGTGTGTGTCGGCAGGCGGAGCAGGAGCTGCGTGTCGCCCAGACTGAGTTTGACAGACAAGCGGAGGTGACGCGCCTCCTGCTGGAGGGTATCAGCAGCACACACGTGAGGACCGACCCTCCGAACCCCTAACCCATCACCTTCACCACCACCCCGACCCTCCGAACCCCTAACCCATCACCTTCACCACCACCCCGACCCTCAGGGTCTCAACCCATCACCTTCACCACCACCCCGACCCTCAGGGTCTCAACCCATCACCTTCATCACCACCAAACACTATCACCACCACCACCACCAAACACTATCACCAGCACCACCACCAAACACTATCATCACCACCACCAAACACTATCACCACCACCACCAAACACTATCATCACCACCACCAAACACTATCATCATCACCACCAAACACTATCACCATCACCACCACCAAACACTATCACCACCACCACCAAACACTATCATCATCACCACCAAACACAATATCACCACCACCAAACACTATCACCACCACCACCAAACACTATCATCATCACCACCACCAAACACTATCATCATCACCACCAAACACTATCACCACCACCACCAAACACTATCATCATCACCACCACCAAACACTATCACCACCACCACCAAACACTATCATCATCACCACCAAACACTATCACCATCACCACCACCAAACACTATCACCATCACCACCACCAAACCTTATCATCACCATCACCACCACCAAACACTATCATCATCACCATCACCACCACCAAACACTATCACCATCAACACCTAGGGGTAACACAATATCACGACCATTAATACCATAATTATCACTAATATCATTATCATCATCATCACTAATACCACATTCATCACTAATACCATTATCATCATCATCACTAATACCATCATAATTCTCAAGCTGCTCCAGTCCAGGTGTGTAACGTGAGAGGTGTTCTCCCCCGCCAGGTCAACCACCTGCGCTGCCTGCATGAGTTTGTGGAGGCCCAGGCCACCTTCTACGCTCAGTGTCACCAGGCCATGCAGGAGCTGCAGACGGAGCTGCGCAGGTGAGGCAGCAGACAGGTGACAGGTGACAGGTGACAGGTGACAGCTGACAGGTGACAGGTGACGGCAGACAGGTGACGGCAGACAGGTGACTGCAGACAGGTGACTGCAGATAGGTGACGGCAGACAGGTGAATAATGTCAGCTAGCAGGGGAACTGCAGATGCAGAAGGGTATGCCGTCCACAAATATTTACTTTTACTTAACAGCAACTCTAGTTTCCTTCACATGGCCTATTCTCAGTCCTAATGTTCTGAAAAATCTCCAGAAATTGTACTCAAATAAAAAGTTTTCTTTCTCTCAATTTCTTGCTGTCAGTGCTAATGGAGAAACGTAAGTATTTGTAACCTGAGGCAGCGTCTACCCTCAACCTGGTGTGTTTGTGTGTGATAATGCAGGCACACGAGACATACTTTAGCTAAGGTTCACAAACAACATGTTTAAATTGTATTTATAAAGTGTTTATCAGGTTTAAAAACTCTTGAAAGTTGGGTTTACTCATTGAAAGTCCATTTTGACCATTAAGTGTTTTTAGATGAACTTTTCACGTATTGGTTCTAACCCTAATATGCATTTATACAGTAAGCTGCTTTTACACTGTAAGCATTGTTGTTGTTTTTCTGCTGACTGAAACCGACCAGATTTCCGAACGCGTTCTCGGTGAACCCTTCCACCTCCTGCCCCTCTCCCGTGTCTCCGGCACTGCAGCCGCTAACACCGACGCCCGGCGCTCTGCAGGAGGAGCGACCTGCCACCGGCACACGCAAGGCCAGGGTCCTCTACGACTACGATGGTCACGATGCCTACGAGCTGTCTCTGCTGGCCGATGAGGTAGGTGGGGGATGGGAGGGTAACCCTAGCATGGGGATGGGTATAGCTCAGTGGTAGAGCATGGGGATGGTTGTAGCTCAGTGGTAGAGCATGGGGATGGTTGTAGCTCAGTGGTAGAGCATGGGGATGGTTGTAGCTCAGTGGTAGAACATGGGGATGGGTATAGCTCAGTGGTAGAACATGGGGATGGGTATAGCTCAGTGGTAGAGCATGGGGATGGGTGTAGCTCAGTGGTAGAACATGGGGATGGGTATAGCTCAGTGGTAGAACATGGGGATGGGTATAGCTCAGTGGTAGAGCATGGGGATGGGTGTAGCTCAGTGGTAGAGCATGGGGATGAGTATAGCTCAGTGGTAGAGCATGGGGATGGGTATAGCTCAGTGGTAGAGCATGGGGATGGGTATAGCTCAGTGGTAGAACATGGGGATGGGTATAGCTCAGTGGTAGAGCATGGGGATGGGTGTAGCTCAGTGGTAGAACATGGGGATGAGTGTAGCTCAGTGTAGAGCATTTATTTGACTGCAGATCAAGAGGTTGCAGGGTAACTGTGTGTTTCGTGTGAGTTTTTGGTCCAATCTGACATCCTTGTTTCTCTCAGCTCATCACCGTGTACACTGTGCCAGGCATGGATCCTGATTGGCTGATGGGAGAGAGAGGCAACCAGAAAGGAAAAGTACCCGTGACATACCTTGAGCTGTTGAGCTAGGTCCTTGCACACACACACACCTGGACCTCCCTAGCTAGGTCCTCATTCACAACACACACACTCACAACACACACACACAAACTCACAACACACACACTCACAACACACACACAACCTCACAACACACACACCTGGAGCTTCCTAGCTAGGTCCTTACACACACACACACACGCACAAACACTTGTACTGTTCAGTGTAAACGCTAGACAAGCACTTACCTTTATAAAGTCCTACAGACATACTCTGTGTTCCCAAACATGTACAGAGAGGCAAACAGTGTTTGTCAGATTTAAAGTCTTAATAATTTGTGTTATCAGGTCTCCATGGTTAGGTTTTGAACATTCTAGATGTCATCAATCAAGTGTATTGTAATTAAGTAGTTCAGACGTGTTGATGTTTCTGATTCACCCTCTTGCCCTTCTAACCCTGAAGTCAAGTGGACTCATCACTTGCATCATGTTTAACTCATTTATTTAAAATCAATGTTTGGACAGTTTAATGCTCTAAATACTCTGGCCAGGGTGTGTCCAGAAAGACCTGTCTCCTTTTTTGTTAGTTTATAGTTTAGAAATGTGTTTCCTCATTTGATGTTTTATTGAATACTAAAACAACCCTGTCTGATGCAACACAGCCCTTACCCTAATCCTTTCACATCTGCAAAAAGTCAAATGTCAAGATCAATTATGTTTGTGTGTGTGTTAATGTCTTTGTGTACATATATACCTCAATATCTGCACCCTTTTGTTTGTTTATGCTTAAATGTTGTTATTGTATGAATGAAACCTTAAACAAATAAAAATACTGTTAAAACTGACATTCATGATGTTTGTACTGAAATGGAACATTTATTTTTACGTTTTTTCTTTTTCTCTGAAAGAGAAATGCGAGACTACAAGAGTGCCAGTTTGTGGTCATGTCTCATGTCTCATGACTCATGACTGATACATATTGGGCTGAAATTACCAAAGGGCTAGTATGGGTGTTTTGGATGAAATAACCACTGGGGGTGTTGGCAAAGGGGCTACTATGCGTGTTTTGCCCAAAAAATACCAATCGGGGAGTATAACAGTTTTTTCCCCAAAAAATACGTAAGGGGTTATATGACGTTTTGGCTGAAATTACCAAAGGGCTTAGTATGTGTGTTTTGGATGAAATAACCACTGGGGGTGTTGGCAAAGGGGCTACTGTGCGTGTTTTTGCCCCAAAAAATACAAATCGGGGAGTATGACTGTTTTTTCGGAAAAAAAACGAAAGGGGTTAGTATGACGTTTTTGGCTGAAATTTCCAAAGGGCTTAGTATGTGTGTTTTGGATGAAATAACCACTGGGGGTGTTGGCAAAGGGGCTACTATGCGTGTTTTTGCCCAAAAAAATACAAATCGGGGAGTATGACTGTTTTTTTCCCCAAAAAAACGTAAGGGGTTAGTATGACGTTTTTGGCTGAAATTTCCAAAGGGCTTAGTACTGTGTGTTTGGATGAAATATCCACTGGGGGTGTTGGCAAAGGGGCTACTATGCGTGTTTTTGCACAAAAAATACCAATCGGGGAGTATGACTGTTTTTTCCCCCAAAAAACGAAAGGGGTTAGTATGACGTTTTTGGCTGAAATTTCCAAAGGGCTTGGTATGTGTGTTTTGGATGAAATAAACCACTGGGGGTGTTGGCAAAGGGGCTACTATGCGTGTTTTTGCCAAAAAAATACCAATCGGGGAGTATGACTGTTTTTTCCCCCAAAAAACGAAAGGGGTTAGTATGACGTTTTTGGCTGAAATTTCCAAAGGGCTTAGTAGGCTATGTGTGTTTTGGATGAAATAACCACTGGGGGTGTTGGCAAAGGGGCTACTATGCGTGTTTTTGCCCAAAAAATACCAATCGGGGAGTATGACTGTTTTCTCCGCAAAAAAACGAAAGGGGTTAGTAGTATGACGTTTTTGGCTGAAATTTCCAAAGGGCTTGGTATGTGTGTTTTGGATGAAATAACCACTGGGGGTGTTGGCAAGGGGGCTACTATGCGTTTTTTTGCCCCAAAAAATACCAATCGGGGAGTATGACTGTTTTTTCCCCAAAAAAAACGAAAGGGGTTAGTGTAGGCTATGATGTTTTTGGCTGAAATTTCCAAAGGGCTTGGTATGTGTGTTTTGGATGAAATAACCACTGGGGGTGTTGGCAAAGGGGCTACTATGCGTGTTTTTCGCACAAAAAAAGACCAATCGGGGAGTATGACTGTTTTTTCCCCAAAAAAACGTAAGGGGTTAGTATGACGTTTTTGGGCTGAAATTACCAAAGGGGTTAGTATGTGTGTTTTGGATGAAATAACCACTGGGGGTGTTGGCAAAGGGGCTACTATGCGTGTTTTTCGCACAAAAAAATACCAATCGGGGAGTATGACAGTTTTTTCCCCAAAAATACGTAAGGGGTTAGTATGACGTTTTGGGCTGAAATTACCAAAGGGCTTAGTATGTGTGTTTTGGATGAAATAACCACTGGGGGTGTTGGCAAAGAGGGCTACGGTGTGTGTTTTGCCCAAAAAATACCAATCGGGGAGTATGACTGTTTTTTCCCCAAAAATACGTAAGGGGGTTAGTATGACGTTTTTGGGCTGAAATTACCAAAGGGCTTAGTATGTGTGTTTTGGATGAAATAACCACTGGGGGTGTTGGCAAAGGGGCTACTATGCGTGTTTTTGCAAAAAAAATACCAATCGGGGAGTATGACTGTTTTTTCGAAAAAAAAACGAAAGGGGTTAGTATGACGTTTTTGGCTGAAATTTCCAAAGGGCTTAGGTATGTGTGTTTTGGATGATATAACCACTGGGGGTGTTGGCAAAGGGGCTACTATGCGTGTTTTTCGCAAAAAAAATACCAATCGGGGAGTATGACTGTTTTTTCCCCAAAAAAACATAAGGGGTTAGTATGACGTTTTTGGCTGAAATTTCCAAAGGGCTTAGTATGTGTGTTTTGGATGAAATACCACTGGGGGTGTTGGCAAAGGGGCTACTATGTGTGTTTTCGCCAAAAAAATACCAATCGGGGAGTATGACAGTTTTTTCCCCAAAAAAACGAAAGGGGTTAGTTAGTATGACGTTTTTGGCTGAAATTTCCAAAGGGCTTGGTATGTGTGTTTTGGATGAAATAAACACTGGGGGTGTTGGCAAAGGGGCTACTATGCGTGTTTTCGCAAAAACAAATACCAATCGGGGAGTATGACTGTTTTTTCCCCAAAAAAACGTAAGGGGTTAGTATGACGTTTTGGGCTGAAATTACCAAAGGGCTTAGTATGTGTGTTTTGGATGAAATAACCACTGGGGGTGTTGGCAAAGGGGCTACTATGCGTGTGTTTCTGCCCAAAAAATACCAATCGGGGAGTATGCCTGTTTTTTCCCCCAAAAAACGTAAGGGGTTAGTATGACGTTTTTGGCTGAAATTTCCAAAGGGCTTAGTGTATGTGTGTTTTGGATGAAATAACCACTGGGGGTGTTGGCAAAGGGGGCTACTATGCGTGTTTTTGCCCCAAAAATACCAATCGGGGAGTATGACTGTTTTTTCGAAAAAAAAACGAACGGGGGTTAGTAGCTATGACAATTTTGGGCTGAAATTACCAAAGGGGTTAGTATGGGTGTTTTGGATGAAATAACCACTGGGGGTGTTGGCAAAGGGGCTACTATGCGTGTTTTCGCACAAAAAAATACCAATCGGGGAGTATGACTGTTTTTTCCCCAAAAAATACGTAAGGGGTTAGTATGACGTTTTGGGCTGAAATTACCAAAGGGCTTAGTATGTGTGTTTTGGATGAAATAACCACTGGGGGTGTTGGCAAAGGGCTACGGTGTGTGTTTTTGCCCAAAAAATACCAATCGGGGAGTATGACTGTTTTTTCCCCAAAAATACGTAAGGGGTTAGTATGGCGTTTTTGGGCTGAAATTACCAAAGGGCTTAGTATGTGTGTTTTGGATGAAATAACCACTGGGGGTGTTGGCAAAGGGGCTACTGTGCGTGTTTTTGCCCCAAAAAATACAAATCGGGGAGTATGACTGTTTTTTCGGAAAAAAAACGAAAGGGGTTAGTATGACGTTTTTGGCTGAAATTTCCAAAGGGCTTAGGTATGTGTGTTTTGGATGAAATAACCACTGGGGGTGTTGGCAAAGGGGCTACTATGCGTGTTTTTGCCAAAAAAATACCAATCGGGGAGTATGACTGTTTTTTCCCCAAAAAAACGTAAGGGGTTAGTATGACGTTTTTGGCTGAAATTTCCAAAGGGGTTATTATGTGTGATTTGGATGAAATATCCACTGGGGGTGTTGGCAAAGGGGCTACTATGCGTGTTTTTCGCCAAAAAAATACCAATCGGGGAGTATGACAGTTTTTTTCCCCAAAAAAAACGAAAGGGGTTAGTTAGTATGACGTTTTTGGCTGAAATTTCCAAAGGGCTTGGTATGTGTGTTTTTGGATGAAATAACCACTGGGGGTGTTGGCAAAGGGGCTACTATGCGTGTTTTTCGCCAAAAAAAATACCAATCGGGGAGTATGACTGTTTTTTCCCCAAAAAAACGAAAGGGGTTAGTATGATGTTTTTGGCTGAAATTTCCAAAGGGCTTGGTATGTGTGTTTTGGATGAAATAACCACTGGGGGTGTTGGCAAAGGGGCTACTATGCGTGTTTTTCGCAAAAAAAATACCAATCGGGGAGTATGACTGTTTTTTCCCCAAAAAAACGTAAGGGGTTAGTATGACGTTTTTGGCTGAAATTACCAAAGGGCTTAGTATGTGTGTTTTGGATGAAATAACCACTGGGGGTGTTGGCAAAGGGGCTACTATGCGTGTGTTTTGCCCTAAAAATACCAATCGGGGAGTATGACTGTTTTTTCCCCCAAAAAACGTAAGGGGTTAGTATGACGTTTTTGGCTGAAATTTCCAAAGGGCTTAGTATGTGTGTTTTGGATGAAATAACCACTGGGGGTGTTGGCAAAGGGGGCTACTATGCGTTTTTTTGCCCCAAAAAATACCAATCGGGGAGTATGACTGTTTTTCTCAAAAAAAAACGAACAGGGGTGTTAGGCTATGACGTTTTTGGGCTGAAATTACCAAAGGGGTTAGTATGGTGTGTTTTGGATGAAATAACCACTGGGGGTGTTGGCAAAGGGGCTACTATGCGTGTTTTCGCAAAAAAAATACCAATCGGGGAGTATAACAGTTTTTTCCCCCAAAAAAACGTAAGGGGTTAGTATGACGTTTTGGGCTGAAATTACCAAAGGGCTTAGTATGTGTGTTTTGGATGAAATAACCACTGGGGGTGTTGGCAAAGGGGCTACTGTGCGTGTTTTCTGCCCAAAAAATACCAATCGGGGAGTATGACTGTTTTTTCCCCAAAAATACGTAAGGGGTTAGTATGACGTTTTGGGCTGAAATTACCAAAGGGCTTAGGTATGTGTGTTTTGGATGAAATAACCACTGGGGGTGTTGGCAAAGGGGCTACTATGCGTGTTTTTGCCCCAAAAAATACAAATCGGGGAGTATGACTGTTTTTTCGAAAAAAAACGAAAGGGGTTAGTATGACGTTTTTGGCTGAAATTTCCAAAGGGCTTAGTATGTGTGTTTTGGATGAAATAACCACTGGGGGTGTTGGCAAAGGGGCTACTATGCGTGTTTTTGCACAAAAAAATACCAATCGGGGAGTATGACTGTTTTTTCCCCAAAAAAACGTAAAGGGGTTAGTATGACGTTTTTGGCTGAAATTTCCAAAGGGGTTATTATGTGTGTTTGGATGAAATAACCACTGGGGGTGTTGGCAAAGGGGCTACTATGCGTGTTTTTCGCAAAAAAAATACCAATCGGGGAGTATGACTGTTTTTTCCCAAAAAAAACGAAAGGGGTTAGTAGTATGATGTTTTTGGCTGAAATTTCCAAAGGGCTTGGTATGTGTGTTTTGGATGAAATAACCACTGGGGGTGTTGGCAAAGGGGCTACTATGCGTGTTTTTGCAAAAAAAATACCAATCGGGGAGTATGACTGTTTTTTCCCCAAAAAAACGAAAGGGGTTAGTATGAGTTTTTGGCTGAAATTTCCAAAGGGCTTGGTATGTGTGTTTTGGATGAAATAACCACTGGGGGTGTTGGCAAAGGGGCTACTATGCGTGTTTTCGCAAAAAAAATACCAATCGGGGAGTATGACTGTTTTTTCCCCAAAAAAACGTAAGGGGTTAGTATGACGTTTTTGGGCTGAAATTACCAAAGGGCTTAGTATGTGTGTTTTGGATGAAATAACCACTGGGGGTGTTGGCAAAGGGGCTACTATGCGTGTTTTTGCCCAAAAAATACCAATCGGGGAGTATGACTGTTTTTTCCCCCAAAAAACGTAAGGGGTTAGTATGACGTTTTTGGCTGAAATTTCCAAAGGGCTTAGTAGGCTATGTGTGTTTTGGATGAAATAACCACTGGGGGTGTTGGCAAAGGGGCTACTATGCGTGTTTTTGCCCAAAAAATACCAATCGGGGAGTATGACTGTTTTTTCCCCAAAAAAAACGTAAGGGGTTAGTATGACGTTTTTGGCTGAAATTTCCAAAGGGCTTAGTATGTGTGTTTTGGATGAAATAACCACTGGGGGTGTTGGCAAAGGGGGCTACTATGCGTGTTTTTGCCCAAAAAATACCAATCGGGGAGTATGACTGTTTTTTCGAAAAAAAAACGAAAGGGGTTAGTATGACGTTTTTGGCTGAAATTACCAAAGGGGTTAGTATGTGTGTTTTGGATGAAATAACCACTGGGGGTGTTGGCAAAGGGGCTACTATGCGTGTTTTTGCCCAAAAAAATACCAATCGGGGAGTATAGACTGTTTTTTCCCCAAAAATACGAAAGGGGTTAGTATGACGTTTTGGGCTGAAATTTCCAAAGGGCTTAGTATGTGTGTTTTGGATGAAATAACCACTGGGGGTGTTGGCAAAGGGGCTACTATGCGTGTTTTTGCCCAAAAAATACCAATCGGGGAGTATGACTGTTTTTTCCCCAAAAATACGAAAGGGGTTAGTATGACGTTTTTGGCTGAAATTTCCAAAGGGGCTTAGGTATGTGTGTTTTGGATGAAATAACCACTGGGGTGTTGGCAAAGGGGCTACTATGCGTGTTTTTGCCCCAAAAAATACAAATCGGGGAGTATGACTGTTTTTTCGAGAAAAAAAACGAAAGGGGTTAGTATGACGTTTTTGGCTGAAATTTCCAAAGGGCTTAGGTATGTGTGTTTTGGATGAAATAACCACTGGGGGTGTTGGCAAAGGGGCTACTATGCGTGTTTTTGCAAAAAAAATACCAATCGGGGAGTATGACTGTTTTTTCCCCAAAAAAACGTAAAGGGGTTAGTATGACGTTTTTGGCTGAAATTTCCAAAGGGCTTGTATGTGTGTTTGGATGAAATACCACTGGGGGTGTTGGCAAAGGGGCTACTATGCGTGTTTTTGCAAAAAAAATACCAATCGGGGAGTATGACTGTTTTTTCCCCAAAAATACGAAAGGGGTTAGTATGACGTTTTGGGCTGAAATTACCAAAGGGGTTAGTATGTGTGTTTTGGATGAAATAACCACTAGGGGGTGTTGGCAAAGGGGCTACTATGCGTGTTTTTGCCCAAAAAAATACAAATCGGGGAGTATGACTGTTTTTCTCGCAAAAAAAAACGATGACGTTTTGGGCTGAAATTCCAAAGGGCTTAGTATGGTGTTTTGGATGAAATAACCACTGGGGGTGTTGGCAAAGGGGCTACTATGCGTGTTTTTGCACAAAAAAAATACAATCGGGGAGTATGACTGTTTTTCTCCCCAAAAAAACGAAAGGGGTTAGTATGACGTTTTTGGGCTGAAATTTCCAAAGGGGTTAGTATGTGTGTTTTGGATGAAATCACCACTAGGGGGTGTTGGCAAAGGGGCTACGGTGCGTGTTTTTGCCAAAAAAATACCAATCGGGGAGTATGACTGTTTTTTCGACAAAAAAAGAAGGGGTAGTATGTGTTTTGGGCTGAAATTTCCAAAGGGCTTAGTATGGGTGTTTTGGATGAAATAACCACTGGGGGTGTTGGCAAAGGGGCTACTATGCGTGTTTTTGCCAAAAAAATACCAATCGGGGAGTATGACTGTTTTTCTCCCCAAAAATACGAAAGGGGTTAGTATGACGTTTTGGGCTGAAATTACCAAATGGGCTTAGTATTGGTGTTTTGGATGAAATAACCACTGGGGGTGTTGGCAAAGGGGCTACTATGCGTGTTTTTGCAAAAAAAATACCAATCGGGGAGTATGACTGTTTTTTCGAGAAAAAAAAACGCATGAAGTTTTTGGCTGAAATTTCCAAAGGGCTTAGTATGGGTGTTTTGGATGAAATAACCACTGGGGGTGTTGGCAAAGGGGCTACTATGCGTGTTTTTGCCCAAAAAATACCAATCTGGGAGTATGACTGTTTTTTCGGAAAAAAAACGAAAGGGGTTAGTATGACGTTTTTGGCTGAAATTTCCAAAGGGCTTAGTATGTGTGTTTTGGATGAAAAAACAAGCAAGTCAAAAAGCAAAAGTTGAGTTGTAAGAAGATCCTTAAGCCAGATTTGAACACGTGTGAGGTCATTAAAGAGACCTTTTCTGCAAGGAAAGACCATTGCAGCCTTCCATGGGGTTTGAACCCAAGACCCTTAACGTTTATGGTAGACATGCTTATCTAATGAGCCATCAGGGACACACAGAAGCATGAACTCGTTGAAAATACATCCTTAAGGTGAAGTGTGAGGTCATTAAAGAGACAGTTTCGGCAAGGAAAGACCAACGCAGCCTTCCATGGGACTTGAACCCAAGACCCTTAACGCTCATGGTACACATGCTTATCCACTGAGTCATCAGGGACACAAGGAAACATGAACTCGTTGAAAATACATCCTTAAGGTGAAGTGTGAGGTCATTAAAGAGACAGTTTCTGTAAGGAAAGACCAACGTAGCCTTCCACAGGATTTGAACCCAAGACCCTTAACTTTCATGGTATACATGCTTACCCGCTGAGCCATCAGGGACACAAGCAAATGTAAACTTGTTGAAAATACATCCTTATGGTGTATGTGTGAGAGTATGATGGTGTATGTGTGAGAGTATGATGGTGTATGCGTGAGAGTACGATGGTGTATGTGTGAGAGTATGATGGTGTATGTGTGAAAGTATGATGGTGTATGTGTGAGAGTATGATGGTGTATCGGTATGTGTGAGCGTATAATGGTATATGTGTGAGTGTATAATGGTATATATGTGAGAGTACAATGGTATTATGTGAGGTCATGGCGTGTATGTGAAACCAAGTATTAATAATGGCCTATACGGCCTCTCATAGATAAAAGGCAGGCTGCCACTTGCCTGGCCTGAATGCAGGTGTCATTGTAAAGATCTAATAGTTAATGTACTTGGTGTCATACAACTGAAGAATTGTGTTTTTCCTTCCGATGTTACAACACACAGGTTTCAAATTACATTGATTGAAATTCAATGATAGTTTTACATTGACTTGGGTTTTTTGTTGTTACATTTTCTTATTTTTTCCTGAAATCTAAAGTGTTCAAATCATACAGCCAAACCATCACCAACCTTCATTGACCATGAATGATAACAGCAGTGATCATGTTCACTGACTGACCATGAATGATAACAGCAGTGATCATGTTCACTGACTGACCATGAATGATAACAGCAGTGATCATGTTCACTGACTGACCATGAATGATAACAGCAGTGATCATGTTCACTGACTGACCATGAATGATAACAGCAGTGATCATGTTCACTGACTGACCATGAATGATAACAGCAGTGATCATGTTCACTGACTGACCATGAATGATAACAGCAGTGATCATGTTCACTGACTGACCATGAATGATAACAGCAGTGATCATGTTCACTGACTGACCATGAATGATAACAGCAGTGATCATGTTCACTGACTGACCATGAATGATAACAGCAGTGATCATGTTCACTGACTGACCATGAATGATAACAGCAGTGATCATGTTCACTGACTGACCATGAATGATAACAGCAGTGATCATGTTCACTGACTGACCATGAATGATAACAGCAGTGATCATGTTCACCGACTGACCATGAATGATAACAGCAGTGATCATGTTCACTGACTGACCATGAATGATAACAGCAGTGATCATGTTCACTGACTGACCATGAATGATAACAGCAGTGATCATGTTCACTGACTGACCATGAATGATAACAGCAGTGATCATGTTCACTGACTGACCATGAATGATAACAGCAGTGATCATGTTCACTGACTGACCATGAATGATAACAGCAGTGATCATGTTCACTGACTGACCATGAATGATAACAGCAGTGATCATGTTCACTGACTGACCATGAATGATAACAGCAGTGATCATGTTCACTGACTGACCATGAATGATAACAGCAGTGATCATGTTCACTGACTGACCATGAATGATAACAGCAGTGATCATGTTCACTGCAGCTCTGCTGTTTACTACAGGTGCTGCTGTACCTGGACAGGCTCAATATGTTAATAGTAAATAAAGTTAATGGATGCTTTCAGGAAGTTTGTAGTGAGGAGGTTTGTAGTGAGGAGGTTTGTAGTGAGGAGGTAGAGATGCTTTCAGGAGGTTTGTAGTGAGGAGGTTTGTAGTGAGGAGGTTTGTAGTAAGGAGGTAGAGATGCTTTCAGGAGGTTTGTAGTGAGGAGGTTTGTAGTGAGGAGGTAGAGGGGCTGACAGGAGGTTTGTAGTGAGGAGGTTTGTAGTGAGGAGGTTTGTAGTGAGGAGGTTTGTAGTGAGGAGGTTTGTAGTGAGGAGGTTTGTAGTGAGGAGGTTTGTAGTGAGGGGGTTTGTAGTGAGGAGGTTTGTAGTGAGGAGGTTTGTAGTGAGGAGGTTTGTAGTGAGGAGGTTTGTAGTGAGGAGGTTTGTAGGTCGAGGGGCTGACAGTCTCAAGACCCCTGATGGGGACACCAACATGACCAACATTTGTTACTGTCCAGATTTTGCCTCCAGGCATTTATTTCACTCAAACATTTGAGACAAAGCCAAAAAAATATACATGTCTGTTTACAGTTGAATTAATCCATAATTCTGAAGAGAAATGTTGAGGATGTGTTGCAGTACCCACTACCCCCTCCAGGGGGAGCTCAGGGTCAGTATGCCCCATCAGGGACTCATGGAAGCTGCAAGAGAAAGCGTGTGTGCTCATCAATGAGCCACCTGCAGAAAGACTTGACAACTCTAACTTGTTGAAACTGATGATCTTAGAGCCATTTATATAATAACTGATGATTTTAAACAAATCTGTAAAACTGATAAATGTGAAGTTTTGCTCAAATCTCTGTCTCTTAAAAAGTAAACATTTAAAATACTCACCAATTCAAAGTCATCTACATATGAATATTTATTTTCCTTGTAGAGATTCCGTTTTGTCATACATGTCAGGACGATCAAGTCACAAACCACAGTTACCTGAGAGAGAGGGAGGGAGAGAGACATCAAACCACAGTTACCTGAGAGAGGGGGAGGGAGAGAGACATCAAACCACAGTTACCTGAGAGAGGGGGAGGGAGATCTATACACCTTAGTGACACCTGGAGCCTGTTCCATAATGCGATTTTATGAAAGGACTCAATTTCAGTTGATTCTGCTCAAAGCAAATTCAACATGGTTCAAACTCAGTCACTATGGCAACACATGCTGCTAAACTAACCTAGTTTGGGGCAGTGCCTTCAGGGATATTTCACACGGCTGTGAACATGGTTTTTACAATGGTGGATCAATTTGATCCACGTTCAAACCTTCGGGCTAGTTAAGAACAGAATGCACCCACAAATATCTTGACTACATGAATCTGACTTGAACTAGTCTGATTGCGTGAACTAGAACAGCACACTTCATGCATCCGACTCCTGATTATCACAGAACCAAAACAAAAAGATGTGAATTAAGGGGAACGTTATATGTTTATGATCCTAGAGGAGATGACACTGGGGTCTTACTCACCAAGCCCAGAAGTGCCAGTCCAGCGCCGATGTTCAGCAGTGTTGGAATGATGTTGAACTTCCCAGCCTGAAGCAGGAGCAGTTACCAAGAGATAACATGTAGACCTGTAGTTTACAGACCTACTAACCCCAACACATGTAGACCTGTAGTTTACAGACCTACTAACCCCAACACATGTAGACCTGTAGTTTACAGACCTACTAACCCCAACACATGTAGACTTGTAGTTTACTGACCTACTAACCCCAACACATGTAGACCTGTAGTTTACAGACCTACTAACCCCAACACATGTAGACCTGTAGTTTACAGACCTACTAACCCCAACACATGTAGACCTGTAGTTTACAGACCTACTAACCCCAACACATGTAGACCTGTAGTTTACAGACCTACTAACCCCAACACATGTAGACCTGTAGTTTACAGACCTACTAACCCCATGTAGACCTGTAGTTTACTGACCTACTAACCCCATGTAGACCTGTAGTTTACTGACCTACTAACCCCATGTAGACTTGTAGTTTACTGGCAATACTGAAGGCAGCATTGGGAACCAATAGAAGAAGAACAAATTGAAAAACATATCCACACCCTTACCTGACTAAACACCATCACATCAAACACCCTTACCTGACCAAACACCATCACATCAAAGCGGATTCCAAATCCTTTGATTAGTGTTCTTGTCTCCATGTTATTAATAGTCTTGTAGTACTTAGCAAATCTGTGGGAAAAGCCAGAATTGAATGCTGACTAAACAGCTGACCTTCTGTACTCTCTGCAGTGGGCAGGTGAACAGATACCATTCGGTGTGCAGATATTGAGGAGACTTCATTATTGCATCATTTGTTTTTCGCTTAACAGAGTTTTAGCAAGCTAGGAGTGCTGCTGATCTAGGAAGCAGCAAATTATTTCATGAAGACACTAATAATAACAAAAACAACAATAACAAATTAATTCAGCACACGCTTTAATCCAAATCCCCACTATGAAGGGGGTGGATTTGAACCCAAGAGTTCTGAATCTGCTGTCAGTTGTATACTAGTATGTGGTTAGGGTTAGGGTTAGGCTCAGCCTGGAAACACCTCCCTCGGTACCTGAAGTTGTATCCAGGTGCCACGTTATTCTCTGGGTCCTTGTTGTCCAGACGACGGAAGGTGTACTTGGGCACGCACCGGCTCGCTGGCAAGTCCAGATCACAGAACCAACTGATCTGCACTCCCATGATGCCCCCCTGAGGACACAGCAGGGGCAGTCACAGCGGGACAGGGGCAGCAGGGGCAGTTACAGCAGGACGTGGTGGGGAGCAGGGGCAGGGGAAGCAGGACGTGGTGGGGGGCAGGGGCAGGGGCAGCAGGACGTGGTGGGGAGCAGGGGCAGGGGCAGCAGGACGTGGTGGGGAGCAGGGGCAGTCACAGCAGGGGCAGCAGGACGTGGTGGGGAGCAGGGGCAGGGGCAGCAGGACGTGGTGGGGAGCAGGGGCAGTCACAGCAGGGGCAGGGGAAGCAGGACGTGGTGGGGAGCAGGGGCTTACGTGAACAGCCATGGTCTGAAAGTCCTCCCCAGCCTCCGTGGTCACGTCTCGGAGCCTGAAGATGGGGCAGTCTGGGTCTGTGACTCGGTTGAACACACAATGCTGCAGGTAGGTCTTGTTTACGTGGGGCAAGATATTCCTTCTGCCAGACAAACAACAACAGGAAACAGTGGTACTAGCTTCTGGGCATGTCTAGATCACATGGCGAGCGGATGCCATCTCTGACACACTCAACGAACACCTGTGAAACTGCTATAGCCAACCATGCCAATGTGAAGCTAGTAGCTGGATAGAGCAGGTGGGATACCGATCCTGGTGTATGCTGTGAGTGAGTTTAACCACTTCAACTCAGCTGCATCTGCACCCCATGATCCCACACTCAGTAATCACAGGCTCCACACACAGGCCAGCTGGATGCAAGTGGTTTCATCAATGCCCTCTCAAAGAACATGCACCACACCAACATTCTCACAGCAGTGTTAAGGTAGCGTGTTCAGGTTGACTTCTGCAGCAGCTACTAAAAGATAAATCGACATAACGGGTGATGGTTAACTTGTTGACCTTGTTTTGCAGGTTATAGTCCAGGAAGACAAGACCTCACACCTTGGGTTAGGGTTAGTTAGGGCTAACCCTAACCACACCTCGAGTTTGACATTTTATGAGCCCTCAAAGTAAATGACATACACAGCATCCGGAATTTACAGACAACCCAGGTCTGAGTGCCGGTACTGTGGTAAAGGGTTGGGGTTAGGAGTACTGTGGTTAAAGGTCCCACCGCTCAAGACTGCCCGGTCCCAACACAAGCTCTTCCCCTGTCTGGCCCCCCAGTGGTGGAATCAACTCCCCAACTCCATCAGAGACACTGACTGTCTCCCCACCTTCAAGAATAGGCTCAAGACACACTTGTTCCGGGAATACAACGGTACCTAGGAAAGATCTGCTGGACATGATGTTAGTTTCTTCCAGGATCACAAGGACTCTGACTTAGAGAGCTGCTGCTCTTGTCGGTTAGCTGTAACTGATTACAATTATTGTACTCGCTGTGAGGTAGTTTACTGTTGTTTGCTCGTCCACAGGTGCACTTTTAGATTCATGTTGTCCAATTGTAACTTGTTTAACTTCATGCTCTTATGATTTTTCCCTTTGGCACTTATTTTTGTTTTTTTTCACAATGTATGATTCATGTTTGACTACTTGCAATGTTGGAGATATCTCGTTGTTATGATCAGTGACCTATGCACTTTTGTAAAGCTCTCTCTTGGAAGTCGCTTTGGATAAAAGCGTCTGCTAAATGAATAAATGTAAATGTAAAAAATGTAAATGTAAAGGGTTAGGAGTACTGTGGTTAAAGGAGTGTTAATGACAGTAAGAAGTCTTTGACATGAATCCTGAGTGCACCGTCATGTATCCTGAGTGCACAGTCATGTATACTGAGTGCACAGTCATGAATCCTGAGTGCACAGTCATGTATCCTGAGTGCACCGTCATGTATCCTGAGTGCACAGTCATGAATCCTGAGTGCACAGTCATGTATACTGAGTGCACAGTCATGTATCCCGAGTGCACAGTCATGTATCCTGAGTGCACAGTCATGTATCCAGCTCAAAGCAAGTAACTGAAGCTTGCTGTTGAACTCACTTATTGAAGTTGAACATGGGATAGCGGATGCTGTTCTTAATGAGGACGGTGAAGTTCTCTGCACCTGCCAGCATTGGAGGGCTAAGGGAACAACCAGGGTTGGAAACTAATTAGAACTTAATTAATTATCTACACCAAATTAACATTTGTAACGGAGAATATAAGCCCTTACTCAGGCGGCTGCATGTCCAGCTCCAGAGGACACCAGGCCAGAACCTGGCAGGTCCGAGTCCGAGTCACACTCGAGAACTTTACACATCTCCCTGTCTGGACACCTGCGTTTCTTTACATGATTAATAACAAACAGCAACATATCGAACAGTAACGATACAATCTCCAACAATATCTCCCCAATAACATATAAAGAGTATAACCATAAATGCTCATAAACCTATTTCCTAAACATGGACTGATGGTGGATGAGGTTGTTACCGTCGCCTCTGGTGTTGCTGAAACCAGCCTTGCAGTCCGAGTCGGTGATGCAGTCAAACCCAACATTCGGCAGCTCAAAAGAGAGAAATATCAAACATTTAATGCATATAGAAATGACAGCAGATGATAATACTACAACATCACATAATAAAGTGCAGAAGAAACATTTATTATGTGCAACATCAAACAATGTTGTGGGTCTCTTACAATAACTATAAGTAAGTGAACTGAAACTATAAATGGCACTGTAGGATGGAATGTGGAAATGAATGTTCACTTTCAGATTTGCACTTGTTATTGTGTTGTCTGCGCAACATCAGGGACAGGACCTAAAACATGACAGCTCCATTATATGAGTCATTATTGTTAATCAGTGGTGCTTACTGTTCTTACCTCTGGACAATGAGACTGAGTTTGATTCAAAGTCATGATCACGTTGGTGAGCACAAAGAAGGAACTTTCTTCCTGCAATGAAACACCAAAACACTGAAACACTGACACGCTCTGCTACTGGTAACCTGGAAGAGATTACATGACCACTACTCTCCCTGTTAATGCATTTATGATATTTGCAGTCAATGTCAATTGGATATTACATAGACTAGTCCTCATGGGTAGTGCAGGTGAATAGAGAATACTTTTTTAGTTAAACATGTGGCTCTATATGTTTTCAGTTTGTGGTTTGCAGTAGGAGGGATGGCGGGATACCAAGCTGCAGAAATGGCCCACAGCGTACACTGAACCCCAGCATCCTACAGGGGAGGCTACATAAGGAACTGGCCCAAAACAGTGATACACGCAATGAAACATGCGGTGAAACACACTGGATCCAAGTGTTTGTCCATAATGCGCCACTGAAAGGACCAGCATTGAGAGGTTAAATCATAGAGACCGTACAGACCAGGCCTGTTCCTCATCTTCTACCCATCCTACTGGTACCTGCGGCGGAATGATGTAGTCCGCCACGTCCCAGACACGCAGTCCCAGATCAGACGTGTTGGTTATGGCTACCCCCTTCACCTTGGTCGTGACAGAGCTGAGGACGCCGTCGGTATCCTGGTATCCTTTCTTGAGCACGCAGACATACCTGCACAGGTGTTGATGATAAATTCACTCGAAATAAAACATCAGCATTTAACTGATTCTGGTGAGCGGTAGACATACCCGATCACGTATCCCAACACCAGAGCTTGAATAATTCTGTTGAGGGTCCCAACTTTGGTGCTCCTGATGACGAGAATTTGCGGCGTTGAATACTCAAAAAAACAGCGACAAACGGATGCGAAAAATCCTTTGTTCGTTGTCATATTTGCGTCCTAACTGGCAGCCGGGGACTAGCCTACTGCATCTGCTGTAGTTTGGTTTTGAGAGCTCTCCGCTGTAGCTGTCTCCCGCTAGTCACGCTGTTGACACTAATTAACCTGTTGCATTTTATTCACTTCCTTCTGACACCCTCCTTCTTCCGCATATGTTGGTCAGCGCTTTATCATTAACTCATTAGTAAATACTGGCCATAGTAGTTTTCTAGAACTCATTCTTACACTACATACTGTTTGTGAGAAGTAAATTGACATGATTGACCACAAATTATTACTAATGCTGACTACACCTAAATTACCTGTAGGTGGCAGTAGTTCGGCAACTATCCAGTTACCGAACTACCCAGTTGAGCTTTGTGCAAGCAGGGGCGGTATAAAGGCGGTATATAGGCTAGGGCCGCCTCTGTGTGCAAGCGTCCCTTTGAACAATTTACTTCACTTACACAACACAACTTGCACAACGCACCCTGGACAATTATTTCTATCAAGCTTTTTTATTATATTACAAAAATGTAAATTAAAACCTTCATTCATGATTCACCAAGCGTGCAGTTTATCTTGAATGTTTACTATTACTTATCTTTTAACATAAATAACACAATAGGAAAGCAAGAAAGGAACTTTATTGAGGTTACCAACAAAACACTTTTACAGTCCTAGATCAAAATACAAGACAGTTATTATCTAGCAGAATGAGAAAGGCATCAATTGCCAACATGTTCAAATTTCATCTATCTAACTCTACCGTAAGGATTTCAACACCATTTTTGACCTATGGGGCTGAATCTTACCCTGAGCAGATCCCTTTATCTCCCATGAGAAAACATAAATTCCTGCCAACATGTCACATGACCCATCCAACAATCCTGACCAAACACAACCCTCAGCAATCCACCAGGGGGGGTCATGTGACCAGGCCACTCAGAGGCTAGGGGTAGGGGACAGAGAGTTTGAAGATAAGCAAGTGAATGGTTTACAGTTTACTCTTATAATGGATTATGGTTGTTTTATACTGTATAAAATGCATATGTTGTGTTCCTCTATTCCAGGGGTTCCCAAATGATACAAGCCTGATAACGACCATTCATTTGAATCAGGTGTGTTTGGAGGGACACATCTCAACATGCAGGGCAGGGAGGCCAGAGGAACAGGATTGGGATACCATAATCCTTCAGAAAAATAAGCTGAGGATCTTGGGTCTGAAGGCCTGCATCTTGCTGGCGTCCAACTTCTTGATCATGTCCTGGGCAGCTAGGATGTCTTGGTGGGCCTCATCAAACAGCTCTGCCCCGACCTCCTCTCTCACTCGGTCTCGCCATGCTCTCAGCCTCGCACGGCCTTCAAACACATCCACCCCGGCCCCTACAGGCTGGAGACACACAGGATCTGGGATTTACATTTTCATGAAACGTTCTTATATCACCAATCACAGCGGAAGAATGACCGGCCGTTGATAAATGTGGTGGCTTAATAATCCTCATTTGCATATCGTGCCCCTACATATTCTCAGTTTAAACCCTCAGCCCTCAGCGTTTACAACATGGAGATGCAGAGAAACTTCTCCGACATCAGAATAGTCATCGCAAGTCCAACTGAACCTTGAAAAGATCCCTGCGGCCCCCGAAAGTCCTCTGGTGTCTTCTGCCGCTCAGAATCAGTTCACCCTGAGTTACTGAGTTATCACCTCCACACTGTACCCAGATATCTCACCTTCATCACCTCCACACTGTACCCAGAGATCTCACCTGCATCACCTCCACACTGTACCCCAGATATCTCACCTGCATCACCTCCACACTGTACCCAGATATCTCACCTTCATCACCTCCACACTGTACCCAGAGATCTCACCTGCATCACCTCCACACTGTACCCAGAGATCTCACCTGCATCACCTCCACACTGTACCCAGATATCTCACCTGCATCACCTCCACACTGTACCCAGATATCTCACCTTCATCACCTCCACACTGTACCCAGAGATCTCACCTGCATCACCTCCACACTGTACCCAGATATCTCACCTTCATCACCTCCACACTGTACCCAGATATCTCACCTTCATCACCTCCACACTGTACCCAGAGATCTCACCTGCATCACCTCCACACTGTACCCAGATATCTCACCTTCATCACCTCCACACTGTACCCAGATATCTCACCTTCATCACCTCCACACTGTACCCAGATATCTCACCTTCATCACCTCCACACTGTACCCAGAGATCTCACCTTCATCACCTCCACACTGTACCCAGATATCTCACCTGCATCACCTCCACACTGTACCCAGAGATCTCACCTGCATCACCTCCACTACGGCCACCAGGTCCGCCAGAGAGATGTGCTCCCCTGCTATGAAGGGCCTGTCCTGAAGGAACTTCTCTTCGATGAGGGTGAGCGAGCTGTTCAAGTCCTCCAGAGCAGCATCCATCTTCTCCTTAGGGAGCTCCACACCCATTATCTTTGGAATCATGAGCTACAACAGAAGATATTTACATGAAGATGCATCATTTTCATTTAGAAAAGGGTAGTTAGGATTTCCCCTTGAGGGCCCCGCTATCATTAAGTTTTAGATGTAAAACACACAAGTGATCTCTGATTTCCAGGTAGCAGCAGAGCACACACACAGAAGGAGGTCATCCCAAAGCAGAACCGCATAATTAAAACATTTCCTTTTATTCTCAGACAGAGAGAAATGGCTGATTATTCCCTCACCTTCATCCAAAATATCTTGGAGCCGTGCATTCGGATGGCCATGTGTTGCCAGGACAAGTACTCGTTCACACGTGCACGCTTCTGCAGGTCGGAGGGATACCAATGCTCTGGTGTCCCGAACTTCTCAGCCAGGTACATCATGATGGCAATGCTGCAGATGTTAGCAAGAAGCATTCCACCGTTACATTACCGTCATAATAACTATGAACCATCCCGTTGCTTTTTAGTTTCATCATTGTTTCTGTCGTCAGTCAGAAGTAGGGGTGGAACGGTAGGCTTCACTGAAGTCACGGTTCGGTTCATACGCGGTTCAGACATCATGGTTCTACCGTGAAGTGCAAATCACACCCACTAATATGAGTGCATCCCCCAAATAAAAACACTAGCTCACCTCCCCCCAATACAAAGACACGCTCCCCCAAATGGGAAACTACATAACATTAACTCAAAAACACATTATATTAACGCAAAACGGAAAGGGTTGGTACTACACTTCGTCGCTGAATGGATGCAGTAACTAACAAGAAATAAGAAATTGATCTACAGAAGTACAAAATGCAATAGCCTGCTGAGTTGCGTGCACCAGGACGTAAGCTAAACAGATGGCAAACTCTATATTGTGTTGGAACCAGGGTCAAACTCTATATTGTGTTGGAACCAGGGTCAAACTCCATATTGTGTTGGAACCAGGGTCAAACTCTATATTGTGTTGGAACCAGGGTCAAACTCAATATTGTGTTGGAACCAGGGTCAAACTCAATATTGTGTTGGAACCAGGGTCAAACTCCATATTGTGTTAGAACCAGGGTCAAACTCAATATTGTGTTGGAACCAGGGTCAAACTCCATATTGTGTTGGAACCAGGGTCAAACTCCATATTGTGTTAGAACCAGGGTCAAACTCAATATTGTGTTGGAACCAGGGTCAAACTCCATATTGTGTTAGAACCAGGGTCAAACTCCATATTGTGTTGGAACCAGGGTCAAACTCAATATTGTGTTGGAACCAGGGTCAAACTCAATATTGTAACTTTCCACTCCAAACTGAAGATGTAGTTTTCCGCTCCATTACACACACCACACGCACCACACGCACACACTCAAACTTTAAGATAAAAGGAGACTGACAGTTCCTCAGACATCAGACAGGGATGGGGGGTGGGTCGAAATCTCTGGTGTTCCCTTGTGTGCCTCTGCAGCGCGACCCCCACCCTGTGCGATACTACAATCCGTGTGACACACTTTGCAAAAGGCGTGGGAATTGCCGATGCGGCTTGGAGATAAGAAAAAAAAATTCCTCCGTCCATACAGGCCTATTGTTACATTTGCAGCCATATCTAGTTTCTTTTTTTGCCATAACACAACTTGAGACTTTTCTGCCACTGATTCTTGATTAAAATTCCCCGTCCAATATTTAAATTATCCCATCTACCTGCGCAAATATCAACAGCGCAACTGGGTTGCCAGGTTGAGGTCACAAATGGGTTGAAATGTGTACATATGTATTATGTGAGTAGGATGGGTTTCATGAGGGGCAGTTTTTATGGGCGTATGTGAAGCCCTCTGTGACATGCTGCGTGTAAAAAGGGCTATACAAATACATTTTGATTTGATTTTGATTATTCATATCACGAGGTTTGGCCCATACAAATTACGGGAAGTTTCACGGGAGAAATAACAAAACTGGAGGGGGGTGGGAGACTCCCGGGGAAAACTGGAGTGTTGACAGGTATGGTTACTGTGTTCATGTGGACATTCTCACATTTCAAACCAACTCAGGTTACTGTGTTCATGTGGACATTCTCACATTTCAAACCAACTCAGGTTACTGTGTTCATGTGGACATTCTCACCTTTCAGACTAACTCAGGTTACTGTGTTCATGTGGACATTCTCACCTTTCAAACCAACTCAGGTTACTGTGTTCATGTGGACATTCTCACCTTTCAGACAAGCAGAAGTCTCCGTCTTGTACAGCAGGGACCTTCCGAATCATGTTGATCTTCCCAAAGTCTTCTCCATACTGCTCCCCTGAAGTGGAGAGGACCAGACGTCCAAAACGTGACTGTTCTGTTATAGCCTACTTCTATAATAAGGATTATATGATATCATACTTCTATAATAATGTTATGTAGGCCTAATAATGTTAATGTAATACTTCATGATTCTTGGCACTTGGGTGTGGCCACTAGTCTACGATAGGCTGTGTTTACTTGTGATATGGGCTACCGTCAGAATAATTTGTCTGTCTAATATAAAAGCGACATTTAACATTTCAAGCAGTATTGCTAAGACTATAAAAAAGCGACTATAAAAAGTTTGAGAAAAATACGTGCAAGTTTGCGCAAGTAGGAATTAGCGTAGCCTATACGTCTAACACAGAGTTGAATTAGCTTTTTCTTCTATTGTGCGAAGGTTAACAACAAAAACTGTGAAAACTAACTGAAATGGTCGTGAAATTTATCTGCATACCTTCCATCAGCGAAACCTTTTTAAAATCAAAAGGAATGTTGGTCTTTTTTGCAAAAATATATACCGAACGGCAGGGTTGTGAACAAAGGTCCAAATAAACTTCTAACGCCATTCTGCTTTTGGATTTCTATTCACCAGTAGATTCTATGGATGTTAAGCTCGAAGACGTGCTCACGAAGCGGTATTTGGAAGCAATGGGTACCGATGCAAAGGTGTCGAGCGTCAAATTAGCAAAAACACGTGATCACCCGTCGATGCTTTGGGCGTCACACAATAGTTGTGTTCGAGTTCATGCACCGGCGCTGCATGAAGTCGAACACGCCTCGTGTTGTTCTACACTACGTCTAATAGGATCCGAAACTAATTGTGTTTCATTCAAACGCTTAGAAGACATCAGAAATCACTAATATTCGTAGGTTATAGAGGGGAGACATATTTACGGACACTATAGAATACATTCAGAGCCAGGGTGTTACGTAACACAGAGATAGGCTATACAGATAGATTGCCAGAGCTATATAGGCAGAGATAACACAGGAGCAGCATTGGAGACACCAACCAACGTAACAATCTTGTTAGGCCGGCTCCAGTTTAGGCTGCAAACTGGACAGTCTGGAAAAGGTGGTGGAGAGGACACTGAAGAAACTATTATCCATATTGAATAATCCGGACCACCCTCTCCACCACCTACTGCATGGGGTAGCAGCAGTTCTCTAAGAGATTGCTTCCGCTCCACTGTCACACGGAAAGAAACATATAGCTAGTAGATCATTCCTGTCAACTGTCAACTGCAATAAGACTTTATAATAAATCACCTCTGGCCAAATAACTCATCACAATAACACCCCTGCACTGTTGTTTAGGTTTCGGTTCGTTTTTGTTTCTTTTCGTTTATTAATTTAATTTAATATTTTGTATCTTATTTTATTGTAGGCTAGAATGTGCATCTTTGAAATTATATTCAATACTTTCTATCCCTGTACATGCTCTATCTATCTATGAATGTAAAGAAGCAAAGATGTTACGTTGCGTTGTTTATAATACAACAATATATGATAACATATTTTTGACACTTGCACATTGAAACATTTGTCACATAACCTTTATTTATCAAATTAATGACGATTGAGAGACTAACGTCTCAAGAACTTGACGTCACTCGATTCCTTTAATCTCTCGATACAGTCGCCATACCATGAACTGACCACCAGATGTGCCTTTTGTGCAATAGTTTTACAATAGGAATTAAAAAAACGACAACGCTGGGTGGATATTTGGGATTTTACCTCATCATAAAATAAAAATAGGCTATCCATCACCGAAGGAGTGTAATTGAAGTAGCCTAAACCACACACACACACCACACACACACACACACCACACACACACACCACACACACACCACCCACACACCACCACACACACACACCACACACCACACAGTTTTCCCCCAATGGAACTTCAGATGTGGGGTTGGATGAACATGTAAAATGCACCTCAACACCAGGACAGCAATAGAATAAAACCAACAGCAACCTTTCTGCAATCCGCCCATTTAGCTAGGCTACTTCGAATTTACATTTGAAATTGACATTTTAGGGTTATGTCTCTAGTACAATAGCAGTCTAGTTGATACACACACACATACACCTACATAGTACAGTGCAGCAAATGTCTTTAGAAACATAACACTATTTCGTGGTTGCAGTGAAAGGCTACAACAGGCTCTAAAATACTATATGCGGAAAAAGAGAATCTGTCCTGTCTTCCTCACACACAGACAGACAGTGGACTTCCTCACACACAGACAGACAGTGGACTTCCTCACACACAGACAGACAGACAGTGGACTTCCTGGTGGGATGTAACGACTCACAGAAAGTGAAAGTATTGGTGGTGCGTCGCCTAAAGACTACGGTAAGAATATTTGTAAACATATTTAGTTCGCTTTCAGTTGTATTCAATCCCATTGTTCTAAATACGTTAACACTAACTAAAATATACCCAGTAGGCCTACATAATGAACATTCAAATAACCTATTGTTGACAAAGCTGTTGCATTTTTTGATCAGAACTCAACAATGGCCAGTGCGAAACTGCTGAAAATCTTGCAAGAGTTGACTTCAGATAATATGAAAACATTTAAGTGGCATCTGAAAAATGGTATGGAGGGATTTCCCGCCATCCCAGTGTCCCAGCTAGAAAGCGCGAGCTGCAGGACAGACGTGGTGGATATAATGGAGCAGCGCTACACTCACGAGGGGTCGGTGACAAATCACCCTTCTCATCCTGGAGAAGATGGGACAGATCGATCTTGCTGGAAGGCTTCGAAAGGCTCATGGAGGTAATGTTACAATTACGGAAATGCTGACGGATCAGTCTTCCCTTTACAGTCACTTTTCTTTTTCTGTCTGTAGGCCTACCTCAGCATGTGGTTTCTTAACTTGTAAGCAACACTGAGTGTGGAAAAAGTTGTTATGTAGCCTAACTACACATATTTCTAATTGTTATTTATGTTATTTATTACCTGACTCGCCTAGTGTGGGTGTACAGGCTAAAACAGCACCACCCGACTAATGTTGCATAAGTTTCGATTCTGCCGCCATTACTATTTTTAAAATGTAAGGTAGGCTATATAGAAAGTAGCCTACGATAATTGCGTGAACAATATGTAGGGCCTAGAAGTAGAAAGTCGTCTGGAAAATAATTACTCCAGTAAATATACCCAATATATTTCTACTTAAGTAACTAACTTGACACCTCTGCTAACTTGATGTATTTACATCAGTGAAATATATAATATAAAACATAAAACGAGTGTAAATTCAAGAATTTTTCTTTCGTTTCACAAACCCCAAATATAGTAGAAATAGCCTAACTCAGCAACAAGAGTACATTTCCTCTAAAATTACTGTGTATCTGCAATAAGCCATTTTCTGTGAAGCGCCTGATTTTTTAATTTAACCTTAAATATTAAAAATGATCCTTCCACAACTTCCCCCCCCCTACCCCTTGCCCACCTTCCCTGCCTACATGTATGTTTCTCTGTTGTGATGCCTACATGTATGTTTCTCTGTGGTACAGTCCTGAACCCAGGCCCCCCTCCACCCACCCCCCCTCCCTCTAGACGGGACTTCCTGAGGACCCACAAAGCAGCGCTGGAGACCAGGATCAACAGCCCTGGGACCCTCTTCTGAGGGGTCTGGAGGACAAGAATATCCTGAATGAGGAGGAAAGAGAGGAGATCGAAAGCCAATCCACCTCAACCAGAAGGAACCATGTTCTCTTGACCATGATCTCCAAGAAAGGAGACCAAGCACAGGATCAGTTCTACCAGCTGCTAAAAGCATCCGACCCTTTCCTGGTAGAAGATCTGGAGAAGACATCCTAGGAGGGGACATGAGCTTCTGCATACCGAGGGTTAGGGTTGAAAGGTTAGGGTTGAAAGGGTTGAAAGGTTAGGGTTGAAAGGTTAGGGTTGAAAGGTTAGGTTTGAAAGGGTTAGGGTTGAAAGGTTCATAAATTTGTACAACAGATTAATCGGATTCCAATAAACCACATCCTTCTTATTGTCAAAGAACTGCTGTTTTATGTACCTGCATGACAAGTATCATTCCTTCAAACTCTGCATTTAATTTATAACAATACATACAAAATATATTAGGTTGTTTCATCCCGAAAATAAACAACGTTACGCTTCATCAAATGATCAACAATTAAATTGATGGTTAAATGATCTAGATCAAAAATCTAACACAGATGCCATGGTTCATGTGAAAACTAATTGATAAAATCTCTTAGTGACAAAACAATTTGATTTAGTAATTTAATTCAGTTCCGTTTCCTTCCCACTGACACTGCTTAAGCTGTTCTACAGGAAGCTCATCACAGGAAGCTCATCACAGGAAGCTCATCACCGTTCCTTTCTTTCCGACTTGATGAGGCTCCAACGCATAGAACCTGATCACAATCCTGGAGGATGGAAGATCAGATGTACATTTGACCATTCTGAGTGAGACAATAATAGTGAGACAATAATTCCCCTTGTAAAAGAGTGTCAGGCTGCAGGTGTGTCAGGGTGAACAGACAGGGCACATGGTAAGGAATATATAGGGCCATATAGAATATCTATAAGAACATCTATAAGGCTATAAGTCATTGTAATTCACTGTGAAGCTGGTTGTGCTTAATGAGCTGCTACACATACAGATCTAAAACCTCATTACCTGCCCGATACGTTTCTCTATCAGGACATGTCGTAATCTTCCCATGATGCTCTGAGCTAGCAGGAAACAACCCACACCCTTCTCAGGAAAATCATCTGTTGTTGATTATATCAACAAAGATGGTGAACCAGCAGTTTGTTAGAAGACTACTATTACAGTTGCAGAGGGGTGGAAAACTCCCCAAAAGTAACAACTTTAACTACTATCATCATGGATGAGACAGGACAAAGACCTCAATAATGGGTTTATTTAGAACATTTAGCGAGAATGAAATTATTGCTGGTGGGGAGTGATGCTGTAATTTGGCAAATCACAGATTTCATACTCAACAAGGGAGCTATGCTCAATATACAGGACACACACATAGCTGCACACTCAGCATTCATTTGACATTTTATTCCATAGTTTAGTGCAGAGTTCTAACAGTATTTCGGTGGTTAGAGTCAAGGAACGGTCTGTATTTACCAGTTGCAGTAGTTTAAAAGGACACACAGGCAGTGCTAAACTCAAACGCGAACCTGATCCACTCCCACTTTAACGCAAGTAGGAACACATTTCCCTTTACATTTGCTAATACAGTTATGTAATAGAAACACATCTGACAGAGAGAACTACATAATTCTTAGCGACAACGAACAGCCATACCGGAGAGTGCAACACAGGGACGATATAAGACAACGTACTAACCTGTCCTCTCCAAGTCCGAGTTCTCCCGTTAGGAACTGAAAGATTTTAGCGCTATGGTCCTTGTTCTTCTCGGCCGTGTCTGTGACACCGATGGCGGACACGGACAGTACCACGCACGGGGAGCAAGATCCAGCAATGAGCATCGGCAGTCCAGGTTTCACCACCAACATCATTCTCTGAAAAACACACTGCAGTTACAACCTCTGTCCAGGAACATTCCCAAAACCCTCGAGGTTGCAACTTTGACGCGTGTTTGACGTGTATTTCTCTACCTAACTCGATTAACATTGTTGAAGACATTTAAAATGGGAAGACATGGTAAATAATACTGTTATAGGTGTAAGGGGGTGATAGGCAAAACTCTTTTTAGACTGCTGTCAAGAGTAACAATCATTCCATCTGTAGAGATACTCACATCTTCCGGTTTTCCTAAAGCGGCAGCTGTCATTGAACATAGTTTCTTCAAGAAGTCCTCCGAGAACTTGCTCGCAGGTAAGTTGCTTTCTAAATCTATGAAGGGCATGTTCTGCTCGGGGTTCAGAAGTCCGTCTGAAGGGAGGAACAGTGTGAAATCTGGAAAAGGTCAGCAAAACTAGCGGTTCTTACAAAGCACCGGAAAGCTATTGGATCCCTCGCATGCTCATTGGTGAACAGAGGAACGCCCATCCCTCTCGACCTCTGATTGGACAATCGCCATTGCAGGCTTTTTAGCGTCGCTACGCTCGATGTCATCCAGGTTAATTAAGTTATGTTAAAACAGGTTATGATTCTGTTCTTCAGAATATGATTTTGAGTTTAAATCTACACATTGTGCGTATGAAATAATTATTTTAGGTGCATTTGATCAATGTTTGTAGACAACTTGTGTAGCACCCCTGTGACCGTAGCACACCAGTAAGGGTGGGAATGTACACAGTATCAATGCTTTAAAAGGCCTTCACCCAAAAGGACATTCTTCTAATTGTAGATATTGTATATTGTTGTTAAAGTAGCATACAATCACATATCACTTTAATTCTCTAACTTTGCCATTCAAATGAACTAATACAGTAAATAGCAACTCTTTATTTCACTTTCTCACATACTTTAGCAAAACATCACACAGCATACATTTTATATCAACAAACAAAGATTCTGGTCACACAGACTCGTGTATATGTCCTTGTCACAACAGAAGGTATAGAGTATAGAGAACAGAGGTATAGAGTTCCTGGCTTGTGGCTTCTGTCCAGGTGATCTGCATGGTGCAGGTCCTCTGCCTTCACGTTTACACCAGGGATGTAACTCCTAAAAAGATCCACAAAAAGTTTGCATATAGTTCCACTACAATTCTGAGTATGCAAAGTTTAATTTTTGTCAACATTTCAGTAAAAAGCACAATTGTAAACAATAATCAATAATTCAGATAATTCCAAAAACAGGACGACAAATGATCCCACATAAACCTAACAAGATCATTATCTTGGGACAGCAAATGTAACTAATCAGTTTAACTTTAAAATCTAAATGCTTGCCAACCCTAAAACATTGTCATTGCTACTGATTAACAATAAGTATAGTTTTGAGTTGGTTTAATGTCTACATGTCCTGGCCGACACCGTGTAGTTCCCATGCCGACACCGTGTAGTTCCCATGTGCCCGCGGCCTGCTGCGTATGGTGAGCCGGCTCAGACAGACAGTGTCTTACCATGGGAGTATTTGCACTGTTTGAGCGACTCGTTGAAGCCCTCACACAGGCTGAGATCTGCCTGCGTTGTGGCACAGTCGAGGAACTGCCGGACCTCAAACTGACAGGGCCCAGTCGGGGGGGCCGCGGGCCTTCCCATGACCGACGGCTCCTGGGGACAGGAAGTTGGACATTCAGATATTTATCCAGACCTTAGAAAAACATATTTTCATGCACATGCAACTGGTGTCATTGTCACACATCACTTCCTGTTCTCACTCTGGGGTTTAAACCATCACTACTGCTTCCTGTTCTCACTCTGGGGTTTAAACCATCTCTACTGCTTCCTGTTCTCACTCTGGGGTTTAAACCATCACTACTGCTTCCTGTTCTCACTCTGGGGTTTAAACCATCTCTACTGCTTCCTGTTCTCACTCTGGGGTTTAAACCATCACTACTGCTTCCTGTTCTCACTCTGGGGTTTAAACCATCACTACTGCTTCCTGTTCTCACTACTGCTTCCTGTTCTCACTCTGGGGTTTAACCCTTGTGTTCTCTTCGGGTCATTGTGACCCATCAGTCATTGTAACCCCCCACGTGTTGTGACAACTTTACCTCATTCAAAAATAAAGTGAAGCATTTTCTTTCAACAGTCGGGCTGTCTCACACCCCCCATAGCGCAAATGTTAAAAGAAAATGCTTTTTATTTGTTTTTGTATTGGGTAAAATTGTCGCAGCAGAATGATGGGTCGTTGTGAACCTTCGGGTCATTGTGACCGAAGACAGCACAAGGGTTAAACCATCACTACTGCTTCCTGTTCTCACTCTGGGGTTTAAACCATCTCTACTGCTTCCTGTTCTCACTACTGCTTCCTGTTCTCACTACTGCTTCCTGTTCTCACTACTGCTTCCTGTTCTCACTACTGCTTCCTGTTCTCACTCTGGGGTTTAAACCATCTCTACTGCTTCCTGTTCTCACTACTGCTTCCTGTTCTCACTACTGCTTCCTGTTCTCACTCTGGGGTTTAAACCATCTCTACTGCTTCCTGTTCTCACTACTGCTTCCTGTTCTCACTCTGGGGTGTGAACCAGGGTCCTCACACTCAACAACCACCTTTCACAAACACCGCTTCAGCCACATCAGCCGGAACATTACCCATCACAAGCGCATTGTGCTACATCCTGGTACGAGATGCGCTATATGAATAAAGATTGATTGATTGATTTACTGGAACCCTGTTACCCTTCACTGGAACACTGTCAACCTTCCCTGAGCTGTGCTGATCTGTCTGATCTGTGCAGATGGCACGCTGCCCTGCTGGTAGGTGGTGCTGGGTTAGGGTTAGCTGCCCTGCTGGTAGGTGGTGCTGGGTTAGGGTTAGCTGCCCTGCTGGTAGGTGGTGCTGGGTTAGCTGCCCTGCTGACCTGGTAGGTGGTGCTGGGTTAGGGTTAGCTGACCTGGTAGGTGGTGCTGGGTTAGGGTTAGCTGACCTGGTAGGTGGTGCTGGGTTAGGGTTAGCTGACCTGGTAGGTGGTGCTGGGTTAGGGTTAGCTGACCTGGTAGGTGGTGCTGGGTTAGGGTTATCTGACCTGGTAGGTGGTGCTGGGTTAGCTGACCTGGTAGGTGGTGCTGGGTTAGGGTTAGCTGACCTGGTAGGTGGTGCTGGGTTAGGGTTAGCTGACCTGGTAGGTGGTGCTGGGTTAGGGTTAGCTGACCTGGTAGGTGGTGCTGGGCTAGGGTTAGCTGACCTGGTAGGTGGTGCTGGGTAAGGGTTAGCTGACCTGGTAGGTGGTGCTGGGCTAGGGTTAGCTGACCTGGTAGGTGGTGCTGGGTTAGGGTTAGCTGACCTGGTAGGTGGTGCTGGGTTAGGGTTATCTGACCTGGTAGGTGGTGCTGGGTTAGCTGACCTGGTAGGTGGTGCTGGGTTAGGGTTAGCTGACCTGGTAGGTGGTGCTGGGTTAGGGTTAGCTGACCTGGTAGGTGGTGCTGGGTTAGGGTTAGCTGACCTGGTAGGTGGTGCTGGGCTAGGGTTAGCTGACCTGGTAGGTGGTGCTGGGTTAGCTGACCTGGTAGGTGGTGCTGGGTTAGGGTTATCTGACCTGGTAGGTGGTGCTGGGTTAGGGTTAGCTGACCTGGTAGGTGGTGCTGGGTTAGGGTTATCTGACCTGGTAGGTGGTGCTGGGCTTGGCTGGCTCTGGGCTGCTGCTGCCTCCACTGAAGGCTCCTGTGAGGGCGCTGCCCATCACGCTGCCCAAGGCGGAGCCCACCGCCACGCCCGCTGCTGTGGTGGCCATCTGGGCCATCATGCTGGGCTGCTGGGGGGCGGCCGGGGGCGGCTAGCGCTGCCTGGTGGGCTGGGGCCGGGGCGTAGGACGGAGGTGGGCTGGAAGAGCTGAGAAGAACACAGAAGGGCTTCTTTAGAGGAAGGATACTACACAGGTGTAGGTACAACTTATTATGGCTCGGTATAGCTCCTTACAGCTTCTTATCGCTCGGTTTAGCATGGAATAGCTCAGTGGAAGAGCATTTGACTGCAGAGGCAGGCGTCTGCTAAATGCTAATAATTATTCCACTGTTAACATTCTGTTACACTGTATGTACTTAGAGTCTGGCAAAGCATGACCTCTAAAGAGAGCAGAGGACACTAGATCTAGAACAACTAGATCTGCTGAGCTTATCTAACTGATGTAACATGACATCATCCTGGTCAGCCTCAGCGAGTTACTGCGTAACAGGCACCATCTTGGATGAGGTACATTCATAACATCAAACAACTCATCTCAATCTGAAGACTGATTGTAAAGATTTATATCAAACAACAAGATGGATAGTTATTCTGTTGCCTGTAGATGCATGTGCTTATTTTATATAAGAAGGAACAATCCACATACATTATCATGGAAACTTGGTCTGTCATGTAATTGTGCCAGATTTAGCAGCTACTTTTCCTATGCAGTTCCTGGCAGGCTGATGGCACATAGAACATTATAAGAAAACATGATAAAACAATGACATAACACTACTCTGACACTCAAGACTAAACCATCTCTGACCCTTTACCCACTGTCCTTGGGGTCAAGACCTGAAAAATGACACTTCAACTGTAAAAGGGAGTTTAAAGTCGTATAGGCTACATTATACATGTATAACATAAAACATAAGTGAAAGTATGTATTTACTCTGATATTCCTAAACAACGTAAGTGTGCTTGAATCTGTGGTTTTATAAACAGCCGCCATAGCTAAAGAACATGCATACCGGCGTGTGGAGACAGTTCTTATGATCACATTATAAACATACCTAACTGGAGCTGAAGGTCGACTGCGGCTTCCTCTCGCCATCGCTGAAACAACTAGATATTATTTAAAAAGGAAAGTCTTCTGTCAGGATCAACTTGCCGTAGTTTCTTGAAGATTCGTCTGGAAGCGTCTGGGATTTAACTAGCAGCTCGAGAGTGACAGTGAGCGCACGTGTGTCTGACCTTGTGTGGACAGTTTCCCAACTGCGCATGTGTTTGGCTTTAACTCTTTAAAGCAAACTGTGGACCTTTACTTTTTACGAACATTGTCGACCTGTTTTATTGCCTGAGCATTTCATCTAATAACACTGCATAGTAAAACACTATTTGCATTAGGTAATTCGTTTTTTAATACAAACTTCTAGATGTTTCTCTGCCACGGTCTAGTGCGTAACAGGTCAGGACAACGCAGCTAAATGTAATGCGATTACACAAAGGAATCGGATGACACGCGAGTTGAGTTAATTAAAGAGTTCAAATAAAAAGTCACACTTCCAATCACACTTGCAACATTGGGTCGGTCCGCCCTAACATAGGGTGACTGTGGCCTGTGTGAGATCCATGCGGCATGAGGGGAAGGCTTCTGGTAAATGAATACATGACATTACAGTAGATAGATACTGAGCTATTAGCTGGCGCGGCCTGACAACCTCTTCAGCAGGGGCGTGTCCAGACATTTTTGATATGGGTGGCACCAGTGGGGCACTGACGTATGCAGGGGTGGCCAGGGACGGACTGGGAGTAAAAATAGGCCCTGGACTTTGATCCACACCGGCCCACCAGAACCGGTCCCGTAGGCCTATTCGCCATCACAGCGAGCGCCCTGCTAATGCATGCCAATTCTGTGGCTGATGTGATGTTAGGTAGTTCCACGCTTAATGCGAGCGCGCATAGCGCGCAAGCAATTTTTTTGGGCTGATTTGAGCGAAAAATTGTTTTTGGAGCTTGATGTAAAACAAACAAACCGTATAGCCGTTTGTCCAATTGGCAAACATTGTCTAGTGAAGGTAATTACGTTTACGTTTCTTAGCCTGGTTTTCCATCTTTATATTGTCTCTACTAGCTAGCTTTTGATTTGTCAGTTAGTGCCGCTTACACACAACAGTGACAGCCCGTAAGGGCTGCATACGTTCATTTGGAATAGACCAACCGTCCTGGGGGAAAGGGGGGCCGGCCAACCGTATTGCTGGCCAACCGTGTTGCTGGCTAACCGTGTCGCTCGATCTTCTGCCGACATTTTTATTAGTAGGCTAGTTAAAAAATAAATAAGGCAAGCTGCCCTCCGGCCCAGAAGTGCTTCGGCCCATCGGGAATTCTCCCGGTGCTCCTGATGCTGATGGCCAGTCCGCTACTGGGGGTGGCATGAAGTGTGACCAGGAGCGCCTGCGCACACGCTTGTTAAAGGTACCGGGCGAAGCGAGTCTGCACTGGGGGAAAAAGTTAACAGGCGCGCTCGCTTTGCGCACAAACTACGAGTTTGACAGCGACCTAAATACAATTCTGACCGTCTGGCTGTCTTCGCAATCGTTTTATCTTTAAAACGCTGCCCTCCTTTAGTATTTTCGTGCAGAATTGACCCCTGGGCGAAATTAAGAACATGCTCATCAGACGCAGGTCGACAACAGCTGCAGCAATCGTCAACGGAGGCTGACGGGGACAAGCGGTCTCGCTCAAATAAAAGTTTTTACAGAAACCAAAATAACAATTTGACCGGCTGGTTAACTTGGCATTCCTCGTATCTTCTCAAAGCTGTCCCCCTCTTGTTTTTTGGTTTAAAATTGACCGAGCAGCGTAATTATGAAAATACGATTAATGGGGCTACATACTACTTTAACGCATCTCTGCCTCTCAGGTTTGAGAAGGAACTGCAACTCTAAACAAGAGTGCAGTTTACATTCAGTGCCGTGGCCCGCCTCTGACTGAGCATAGCCAATCATATTTTAAAATATTGGGGTGGCACTTGGGGTGGCCAATCAGATTTCAGGGGTGGCCGGTGCCACCCTAGGCCACTCCCTGAACACGCCACTGCTCTTCAGTGGACAAAAGCTGATCAGAGCTATCAGACCTATTTGGTTTATTGCCCGACATAAAAGTATAATACTGTCTGTCACGCATTTCTTTCTTTCTATGGTTCAGTAGGCGACATGCTCAGTTGGGCCGTGGTGGCGGGGGCTAGTGCACCTCTAGAGGGCGCTCTCAGGCTGCTCTGTTAGGAGAAGCATTTCATAATATGTTATGCAGATGTAATTGCAAAGGGAATTGTGATTGAAATGTAATCAACATTACTATTGTGTTAAATGCAGCCGGTGTTCTTCCAGATACAGCCAGAACCGCGTTCTGTACGCTCACGGCGACACACAAAGGATTCAGGTTTATCTGTTTATAACGGTATAGCTGGTTTAAGCTTTATATGAAACACTGCAGTTGAAATCTTTAGTTTCAGACCTCAAATGTCATGAGGCCTGAAGAGAGGGTTTATCTGACAACAAGTTTGCGTCTGGTGCACCGGAGGACTGGCTGTGAGGCTTCATAGAGTTCTATGAAGTTTCAGAGAGGCTTCATAGAGGCTTCATAGAGGCTTCATAGAGGCTTCAGAGAGGCTTCATAGAGGCTTCAGAGAGGCTTCAGAGAGGCTTCATAGAGGCTTCATAGAGGCTTCATAGAGGCTTCAGAGAGGCTTCAGAGAGGCTTCATAGAGGCTTCATATAGGCTTCAGAGAGGCTTCATAGAGGCTTCATAGAGGCTTCATAGAGGCTTCATAGAGGCTTCATAGAGGCTTCATAGAGGCTTCATAGAGGACCTTAATGGACAGGTCTCTGTAACCATGCTGCCTCCTGGAGAGCATGACTCAGTCTGGGTAATGAGAGAGGCAGCAGGCTGAACACTAACAGTATCATGTTCCCAGAGCGTGTCTAGCAGGAAGTGAGTAACAAGGACAAGGAACATCTGTAAAACATGAGACAAGAAGCAGTCAGCACAAAGATAAACTAACCCTAAACATGAGACAAGAAGCAGTCAGCACAAAGATAAACTAACCCTAAACATGAGACAAGAAGCAGTCAGCACAAAGATAAACTAACCCTAAACATGAGACAAGAAGCAGTCAGCACAAAGATAAACTAACCCTAAACATGAGACAAGAAGCAGTCAGCACAAAGATAAACTAACCCTAAACATGAGACAAGAAGCAGTCAGCACAAAGCAGTCAGCACAAAGATAAACTAAACCTAAACATGAGACAAGAAGCAGTCAGCACAAAGATAAACTAAACCTAAACATGAGACAAGAAGCAGTCAGCACAAAGATAAACTAACCCTAAACATGAGACAAGAAGCAGTCAGCACAAAGATAGTAAACTAAGAAAGGTGTTGATCTTGAGGTGACAACTTGAGTTGCTTTTTGTAGGGTTTTTGTGGGTTAAGGTTTGTGGTTAGAATGACATTGTGTGTGTGTGTGTGTGTAACCCTAACCCAGGTTGGGGGAGCCTGTCTCTGTGTGTGTGTGAGCCAGGTTGGGGGAGCCTGTCTCTGTGTGTGTGTGAGCCAGGTTGGGGGAGCCTGTCTCTGTTATGAGAGGAGGTGCAACACTGGGAGGATATTAGCATAATGTTACATGAAACTACCAGAAACACTTCAGTACATCTGTCTCATCAATATACAGGAGTTTAATACAGGGCTGATAGTTGAATACAGGACTGATAGGCCGCTACAGCTGTAAACTACACAGGGTCAGGGTTACCAGGGTTACAGCTGTTTGAGTCACTGAGTCACTCTTGGAAACCCCCTGTGTTTCTTCCTCCCTGGACGTCTGTACTACAACATTTACTCTGATCTCAGGTGTTTATGTTTGTGTGTGCGTGTATCTGTGTGTGTGAGTGCCTATGTGTCTAGGTGTGTGCGTGTATCTGTGTGTGTGAGTGCCTATGTGTCTAGGTGTGTGAGTGCCTATGTGTGTGCGTGTATCTGTGTGTGTGAGTGCCGATAAAGTTACACACCTTGGAGAGTCTTTGTTAACACACAGCTGGTCCCTTAACACTCAGTCATTTCTCTTTTTTAAGAGCCAGTCATTTGAGGTGACTCTACTTTGTAGTTTTCTTCACATAAAACGCTCTTTGATGGAAGTCTGCCAGCGATGAAACACACAGCTCTGCCTCTGTGTGACCCTAAGTGTCTCCTTATGGGGTCGGAGGTCAGACCCTGTGTCCCCCGACTAGTGCGGAGGGCGTCCGAGAGAGCACAGTGTGTGTATTAGTGTGTGTGTATTAGTATGTCTGTGTGTATTAGTATGTGTGTGTGTATTCATGTCTGAATAAAGTATTTTTTTTTATGGAACCAGACCGTCAAATAAAAATATCTCCTTGGAGATGATGTCCATGGCATACATGCCAAATGTGTTCTCTGATTTCGAACAACGCTTTTTGCATAATTTAATTCGTTTGTAGCCTACATATTTTGTCATTGTCAGCTAATGGCGCATGTGGAGCAGGAAGGGTTAAATCACGTGAGCGCCTGCGAACTTGTCCATAAAGAAGTGCAATTTGAAGAGAACAAAGAAATCTGCAAGTATAAAATCCCCCACGAGACCTTTCCCGTCATTCACAGACTCCAGCGCGCCGTCCGTCTCCCGCTCTCTGTCTGCGGGCTAGATCACACGGACAGTCCGCCAGATCTCTAAACATGATGCTGGGTCCACGCATCGTCTGTAGCATCCTTGCTCTGCATTTCCTGCCCTGCGCTTATTCGGTGCCGGTACCCGCGGGAAAAAGTACCAACAGGTACAGGGAGGTGGTGAGTGAATTTGGATAACAACTCAAATGCGCAGATTTACATTTTCACATGGTTAATTGGTTAGCACATTTCTTTGGTGTATTTTGATTGTTAGCCTAAATTGTTACATTTGTAGAAGATTACCAAAGCAAATCTGTGGATATAAAACGTCATTTCAGTAGCCTAGGTTACAGGTTCGGTCCTATTGTATACTATCAGCACAGGAGTCATTTTTACAGGATGAATCATTTCACCTGGCGACAGGTCTGAGTTAGGTCTATATTCCACCCGATAAAACGGCGGTTGCAGACCGAAGAAGCTTATCAAAAGACAGAAAAAATTGCATTTTGTGTAAGTTTGTTTTGACAGTGTTATTGATGCTGCGTCTTATGGTGAGATTGTATCTCATGTATCTCGATTTTGCTCATGGTCATTTTAAATTAATTTATTTTACTGTATTACTGTATATTCTTAAATCATTGTAAATAGAAAAATGATCACATATCTTAGTCCCTCATTGATACTGTCCAGTTCAACCACAGTTCATGCAAACTGGGACGATGAATGCGCGTTATGTGACTTTGTGACTTTACTTATAGATTTAGATAGTCAGATATATTATAATTAAGTCATTCTTCACTAATTGTAAACCCCTAGTCTCAGAGTATTGAGCAGATATCTACCCTGAGCAGATATCTAGCCTGAGCAGATATCTACCCTGAGCAGAAGCTAAAGAGAAATGTTAGTTTGGGGGTTCGCTGTCTTAACGCGGTGTTCCTCCGTCACTCTGCTGTGAGACCTGAGACGCTGCGTGAGGCGCTGCGCGGTGCTGTTGACAGAGAGGAGGAGGAGGAGGAGGAGGAAGAGGAGGAGGAGGAGATTATGCAGGCAGGGGCAAGTCATCTGGTATCTGCTGAGGGATAACAAACTCTTTGCTGACACAGGAAAAGGGAGAGCACAACATAGCTTAGAAAAACTAGTGAGTGAAAGAGAGAGAGAGAAAGAGAGAGCAAGAGATTAGGCACTTGGTCTTCCTTGAGCACTCTTTACTACAACTTCCATGAACTTTGCCAAACATGGCTACCCCATCTCCATCTCCATCCCCCCTCCTCCTTCCCTCTTTCCTCCCCTCTCCGCCTCCCTGCTCCCTCCTCCCTCTCCACCTCCCTCCTCTTCAACTCTCCTCCCTCTCTTGCCTCCCCCACATCCTACCCTCTCCTCCTTCTCCTCACCCCCCCTCTCCCCAACCCCCCATCCTACCCTCTCCTCACCCCCCTCTCCCCAACCCCCCATCCTACCCTCTCCTCACCCCCCTCTCCCCCATCCTACTCTCTCCTTCAGTCAGCTAAGCCAAACAGGTCACAGAATACTCTTTTCACCCATCAAGACTCGAGTGATGGATATTCCTGAGGAGAGATGAAGTTGTTCAGGCTGCCAGCCTCCCCCGTAGCCAGAGCTGAGATCTGAACATGTCCAATCCTCCCCCGTAGCCAGAGCTGAGATCTGAACATGTCCAATCCTCCCCCGTAGCCAGAGCTGAGATCTGAACATGTCCAATCCTGCAGAGATGAGTGAAGATGAGTGGGCACTTAACTTACTTATCTTATATTAAGTTACTTATCTCATCACTTGGCATCGACAAGATATACCAAGAGTGACATAGTAAAGCATACAAGCTCCAATAAAACTAGTCTAGTCTAATGCTGTTCTAGCATTCCCCTGCCCGGGCTGGCTGAGTGGGAGGAAGGGGACTTCCCAAACACCTGTGTGTGTGTGTGTGTGGGAGAGAGACTGTGTGTGTGCGTGTGTATGTGTGTGAGAGGAGGCGTTTGTGACTGTGTGTGTGTGTGAGAGAGACTGTGTGTGTGTGTGTGTGTGTGTGAGAGAGAGAGAGGAGGCGTTGGTGACTGTGTGTGTGTGTGTGTGTGTGTGTGTGAGAGAGAGAGAGGAGGCGTTGGTGACTGTGTGTGTGTGTGTGTGTGTGTGTGAGAGAGACTGTGTGTGTGCGTGTGTATGTGTGTGAGAGGAGGCGTTTGTGAATGTGTGTGTGTGTGTAAGGAGAGGGACACACTGCTGTACCTGATTTCAGTACAGGGTTAGTGTTGGTCTGGTGTTCAGGGGCTGCATGTTGGTCTGGACATGTTGGTCTGGTGTTCAGGGGCTGCATGTTGGTCTGGACATGTTGGTCTGGTGTTCAGGGGCTGCATGTTGGTCTCTTGCTACGACACGTCTCACCTCAGGAGTTCCCCCTCGCTGAGTCTTCCACCTTCTGGTGTTTAAATCCTGAGGAGTTCATCTGAACATGAGTGAACCTGTTAACGACCCTCCAGTGTACCCAGCTGTGTTCTCAGAGCAGGTAACGACCCTCCAGTGTACCCAGCTGTGTTCTCAGAGCAGGTAACGACCCTCCAGTGTTCCCTGCTGTGTTCTCAGAGCAGGTAACGACCCTCCAGTGTACCCAGCTGTGTTCTCAGAGCAGGTAACGACCCTCCAGTGTTCCCTGCTGTGTCCCCAGAACCGGCACCTGAAGACCTTCCCCTCCAGCCTGAGCAGAGGCCGGCTGCCCCACCCCCAGGACACGCTGCAGGAAGTCCACAGCTCTCTGGAGAAGGCACTTCCTGTCAACGTGACGGGGCTGTGGAAGCGTCCACGCTGTGGCGTCCCCGACCCCCCCCGCCTCCCCCCACCCGGCGACGCGCTCCAGAGGACAGCAGAGACGCAAGCGCTACGTCCTGTTCGGGGGACGCTGGGAGAAGACACACCTGACCTACAGGTAACCCTAACCCTCTCTCTCTCTAACTAACCCTAACCCTCTCTCTCTCTCTCTCTAACTGCTCAGTAGCCCTGACAACAACAGAAGTAACAGTCTGATGTGATTCAGAAATGTTTTACACAGCTGAACTGGGTCCCAGCTGGGGGTGGAGAGGTGTGGCAGGGTCCCAGCTGGGGGTGGAGAGGTGTGGCAGTGGGTCCCAGCTGGGGGTGGAGAGGTGTGGCAGTGGGTCCCAGCTGGGGGTGGAGAGGTGTGGCAGTGGGTCCCAGCTGGGGGTGGAGAGGTGTGGCACTGGGTCCCAGCTGGGGGTGGAGAGGTGTGGCAGGGTCCCAGCTGGGGGTGGAGAGGTGTGGCAGGGTCCCAGCTGGGGGTGGAGAGGTGTGGCAGGGCCGTCATGTCTGGGCTTATCAGGCTTCTGAATAATAATAAATAAACCTGGGTCCTCTCAACACAACGGGACTGGGGGACGGGGGGACTGGGGGACTGGGGGATGGGCGCTAGGCAGGGCTAGGTAGGGCTGGGGTGGGGGTGTGTGTGCAGGGTGGTGCGTTGCCCCTGGCAGTGTTAACGCTGGTGTGTGTGCAGGGTGGTGCGTTTCCCCTGGCAGATGACCCAGGAGAAGGTGCGTCGTGTACTACAGGAGGCACTGCGCGTGTGGAGTGACGTCACTCCCCTCACCTTCGCAGAGGTGGACAGCGGGCAGGCCGACATCATCATCGACTTCAACAGGTAACTAATGGTAACTGTATAAGGACTCCCCGACCTGTAATGTTACAGTTCCCCCCACCCCCCCCCAGGTACTGGCACGGCGACAACCTGCCCTTCGATGGCCCGGGGGGGATTCTGGCCCACGCATACTTCCCCCGGACACACAGGCAGGGAGACATCCACTTCGACTACGATGAGAGCTGGACCGTGGGGAACAGCATGGGTGAGGGCCTCCCACACAGGGCCTCCCACACAGGGCCTCCCACACAGGGCCTCCCACACAGGGCCTCCCACACAGGGCCTCCCACACAGGGCCTCCCACATAGGGCCTCCCACACAGGGCCTCCCACACAGGGCCTCACACACAGGGCCTCACACACAGGGCCTCCCACATAGGGCCTCCCACATAGGGCCTCCCACACAGGGCCTCCCACACAGGGCCTCCCACACAGGGCCTCCCACACAGGGCCTCCCACACTGTCTCCAGGCCGTCCCTGAACACATAGGGCCTCCCACACAGGGCCTCACACACTGTCTCCAGGCCGTCCCTGAACACATAGGGCCTCCCACATAGGGCCTCACACACTGTCTCCAGGCCGTCCCTGAACACATAGGGCCTCACACACTGTCTGCAGGCCGTCCCTGAACACATAGGGCCTCACACACTGTCTGCAGGCCGTCCCTGAACACATAGGGCCTCACACACTGTCTCCAAGCCGTCCCTGAACACATAGGGCCTCACACACAGTCTCCAGGTCTCTGAACACATAGGGCCTCACACACTGTCTCCAAGCCGTCCCTGAACACATAGGGCCTCACACACAGTCTCCAGGTCTCTGAACACATAGGGCCTCACACACAGTCTCCAGGTCTCTGAACACATAGGGCCTCACACACTGTCTCCAGGCCGTCCCTGAACACATAGGGCCTCCCACATAGGGCCTCACACACTGTCTCCAGGCCGTCCCTGAACACATAGGGCCTCACACACTGTCTCCAGGCCGTCCCTGAACACATAGGGCCTCACACACAGTCTCCAGGTCTCTGAACACATAGGGCCTCACACACTGTCTCCAGGCCGTCCCTGAACACATAGGGCCTCACACACTGTCTGCAGGCCGTCCCTGAACACATAGGGCCTCCCACACTGTCTCCAAGCCGTCCCTGAACACATAGGGCCTCACACACTGTCTGCAGGCCGTCCCTGAACACATAGGGCCTCACACACTGTCTGCAGGCCGTCCCTGAACACATAGGGCCTCACACACTGTCTGCAGGCCGTCCCTGAACACATAGGGCCTCACACATAGGGCCTCACACACTGTCTGCAGGCCGTCCCTGAACACATAGGGCCTCACACACTGTATCCAGGCCGTTCCTGAACACATAGGGCCTCACACACTGTATCCAGGCCGTTCCTGAACACATAGGGCCTCACACACTGTATCCAGGCCGTTCCTGAACACATAGGGCCTCACACACTGTATCCAGGCCGTTCCTGAACACATAGGGCCTCACACACTGTCTGCAGGCCGTCCCTGAACACATAGGGCCTCACACACTGTCTGCAGGCCGTCCCTGAACACATAGGGCCTCACACATAGGGCCTCACACACTGTCTGCAGGCCGTCCCTGAACACATAGGGCCTCACACACTGTCTGCAGGCCGTCTCTGAACACATACAGTTCAGCCAACAAGGTCACTGAAAGACATGTTCCTGTTTCTTGTTGAACCCCTCCAACCCTGCAGCATGCTATGCCCAGAGCACTGTTGATAGTTTGAAGCACTAATACCTGTCAATGTGGGTGGGACAACATTTGGCTGCAGATCCACAGGTTACAGGTTCAAATCTCTATTTCTACATCACTTTGGATGGAAGCGTCTGCTAGACGTTATTTAACCTCTGACCCCCAGGCACTGACCTCCTCCAGGTGGCCGCTCACGAGTTTGGCCACGTCCTGGGTCTGCAGCACTCTCTGGAGCCCGGCGCTGTCATGTCACCCTTCTACAGCTTCTCCTACCCACTGGAGCTCAGCCACGATGACAAGCAGGGCATCCAATCCCTCTACGGCCCGCCCCGCCAGCCCCCGCCCCCTATCATAGAGACCAATGAGATTGACACAGGCATGGTGAGGTTTCTGGAAGCTACCTGCATGTTGTTAGCCAGTGATCTATATATGATACTGTATTTAATATTATTATTGATGGACTGTGTCTGGTAGCAGAGGTGTTACGTGCCAGGGAATTACTGGCCGTTCCTTGACTATTTTCTTTTTACATGCACTATTGGTAAAGCATCTGATAACTGAATACAGTGTTTAAAACATGTAAACGTGATCCTACCCCACAGTCTGCAGGGTCTGTGTTCCTACCCCACAGTCTGCAGGGTCTGTGTTCCTACCCCACAGTCTGCAGGGTCTGTGTTCCTACCCCACAGTCTGCAGGGTCTGGGTTCCTGCCCCACAGTCTGCAGGGTCTGGGTCTGTGTTCCTACCCCACAGTCTGCAGGGTCTGTGTTCCTACCCCACAGTCTGCAGGGTCTGTGTTCCTACCCCACCCCCTGCAGGGTCTGTGTTCCTACCCCACAGTCTGCAGGGTCTGTGTTCCTACCCCACCCCCTGCAGGGTCTGTGTTCCTACCCCACAGTCTGCAGGGTCTGTGTTCCTACCCCACAGTCTGCAGGGTCTGTGTTCCTACCCCACAGTCTGCAGGGTCTGTGTTCCTACCCCACAGTCTGTGTTCCTACCCCACAGTCTGCAGGGTCTGTGTTCCTGCCCCACAGTCTGCAGGGTCTGTGTTCCTACCCCACAGTCTGCAGGGTCTGGGTTCCTACCCCACAGTCTGCAGGGTCTGTGTTCCTGCCCCACAGTCTGCAGGGTCTGTGTTCCTACCCCACCCCCTGCAGGGTCTGTGTTCCTACCCCACAGTCTGCAGGGTCTGTGTTCCTACCCCACAGTCTGCAGGGTCTGTGTTCCTACCCCACAGTCTGCAGGGTCTGTGTTCCTACCCCACAGTCTGCAGGGTCTGTGTTCCTACCCCACCCCCTGCAGGGTCTGTGTTCCTACCCCCACAGTCTGCAGGGTCTGTGTTCCTACCCCACAGTCTGCAGGGTCTGTGTTCCTGCCCCACAGTCTGCAGGGTCTGTGTTCCTACCCCACAGTCTGCAGGGTCTGTGTTCCTACCCCACAGTCTGCAGGGTCTGTGTTCCTACCCCACAGTCTGCAGGGTCTGTGTTCCTACCCCACAGTCTGCAGGGTCTGTGTTCCTACCCCACCCCCTGCAGGGTCTGTGTTCCTACCCCACAGTCTGCAGGGTCTGTGTTCCTGCCCCACAGTCTGCAGGGTCTGTGTTCCTACCCCACAGTCTGCAGGGTCTGTGTTCCTACCCCACCCCCTGCAGGGTCTTAACCACAGCTGTTTCCTCTCGTTCCCCAGCCCGACCCGTGCAGGACGGACTTCGACGCCGTGTCCATGATCCGGGGAGAGCTGTTCTTCTTCCGGGGCGGCTACGTGTGGCGTCTCCGAGGGCGGGCGCTGCAGACTGGGTACCCCGCCCACGCCTCCAGACACTGGAGGGGGCTGCCCCAGCGTCTAGACGCTGCCTACGAGGACAACGCTGGGAACATCTGGTTCTTCCAAGGTACTCCCGCTCTCAGATCTACCAGGAATGGAGGGAGGGATAGGAGAGATGGATAGAGAGATGGAGGGATAGGAGAGATGGATGGAGAGATGGAGGGATGGAGGGATAGGAGATGGATGGAGAGATGGAGGGATGGAGGGATAGGAGAGATGGAGAGATGGAGGGATGGAGGGAGAGATGGATGGAGAGATGGAGGGATAGGAGAGATGGATGGAGAGATGGAGGGATAGGAGAGATGGATGGATAATCATTTTCATGATTTCTAACATGCTTTTCCTGTTCATAAACGCATGGACTGTTGTAATACATTCATAAACAGTTTAAGACGACTTCCTCGTGGGACTCTATGAGCATTGTTGCTTTAGGATCACAAAGCTGTCTGTTTGTCTCTCCAGGAGACAGTTACTGGGTGTTTGACGCTGAGAGGAGGATCACGGGGCCAGACTCTGTGAGGAGTCTGGGGCTGCCGGTGTCGGACCTCCAGGCAGCCCTGAAGTGGGACGAGGGCGGGGCCCAGAAGGTGTTCCTGTTCCGGGGTGGGGCGTACTGGCTCTTCAGCCTCCTGGAGAACCGTGTGGAGTCCTCTCACCCCAGCAGCATGGAGGACTGGAGCGGCGCGCCCACGCACATCGACGCTGCCTTCCAGGACACACAGGGTGAGACTGACCTAACCCAGACAGGGTGAGACTGACCTAACCCAGACAGGGTGAGACTGACCTAACCCTAACCCTAACCCTTCCAGGACACACAGGGTGAGACTGCAAGGGGGAACCCTGACCTCAGATATCATAGATCCACTGTGAATTATGGTTTCAAAAACCTGTGTTTTCTGTAGTAAGTTTCTAAAAAACCATACCTTACAACATAAAACATAACACATTATGGTTCAATATAGTTCTGTTTGGTGGTAAAATGTATCCAATATTCAAGAGTTGGTACTGAATCTCCTACCAGGCTATGTCCATTTCCTGCGCGGTCTGCAGTACTGGAAGTTTGACCCCGTGGAGAGGAAGGTTCTGGAAGGATACCCGCGCTACATTGGCATCGACTTCTTTGGCTGTCCTGCCTCCACGTATCACTGAGAACACAGACACGCCTGCCTCCCTGCCTCCACAGACACCCCTGCCTCCCTGCCTCCCTGCCTCCACAAACACTCATAGACTACAGGAACACACCATAACTAAAATCTCAGGAAAAATAATTTGTGTGGACTGTCCAGCATAATGATGCAGATGCATTCCATTAGCAGACACTACACTCTTCACTACAGACCAGATACAGACACTACACTCCTCACTACAGACCAGATACAGACACTACTCTTCACTACAGACCATATACAGACACTACACTCTTCACTACAGACCAGATACAGACACTACTCTTCACTACAGACCAGATACAGACACTACTCTTCACTACAGACCACATACAGACACTACTCTTCACTACAGACCAGATACAGACACTACTCTTCACTACAGACCACATACAGACACTACACTCTTCACTACAGACCAGATACAGACACTACTCTTCACTACAGACCAGATACAGACACTACACTCTTCACTACAGACCAGATACAGACACTACTCTTCACTACAGACCAGATACAGACACTACACTCTTCACTACAGACCAGATACAGACACTACACTCTTCACTACAGACCAGATACAGACACTACACTCTTCACTACAGACCAGATACAGACACTACTCTTCACTACAGACCAGATACAGACACTACACTCTTCACTACAGACCAGATACAGACACTACACTCTTCACTACAGACCAGATACAGACACTACTCTTCACTACAGACCAGATACAGACACTACACTCTTCATTACAGACCAGATACAGACACTACACTCTTCACTACAGACCAGATACAGACACTACTCTTCACTACAGACCAGATACAGACACTACACTCTTCACTACAGACCAGATACAGACACTACTCTTCACTACAGACCAGATACAGACACTACTCTTCACTACAGACCAGATACAGACACTACTCTTCACTACAGACCAGATACAGACACTACTCTTCACTACAGACCAGATACAGACACTACACTCTTCACTACAGACCAGATACAGACACTACTCTTCACTACAGACCAGATACAGACACTACACTCTTCACTACAGACCAGATACAGACACTACACTCTTCACTACAGACCAGATACAGACACTACACTCTTCACTACAGACCAGATACAGACACTACACTCTTCACTACAGACCAGATACAGACACTACACTCTTCACTACAGACCAGATACAGACACTACTCTTCACTACAGACCAGATACAGACACTACACTCTTCACTACAGACCAGATACAGACACTACACTCTTCACTACAGACCAGATACAGACACTACTCTTCACTACAGACCAGATACAGACACTACACTCTTCATTACAGACCAGATACAGACACTACACTCTTCACTACAGACCAGATACAGACACTACTCTTCACTACAGACCAGATACAGACACTACACTCTTCACTACAGACCAGATACAGACACTACTCTTCACTACAGACCAGATACAGACACTACTCTTCACTACAGACCAGATACAGACACTACTCTTCACTACAGACCAGATACAGACACTACTCTTCACTACAGACCAGATACAGACACTACACTCTTCACTACAGACCAGATACAGACACTACTCTTCACTACAGACCAGATACAGACACTACACTCTTCACTACAGACCAGATACAGACACTACACTCTTCACTACAGACCAGATACAGACACTACACTCTTCACTACAGACCAGATACAGACACTACACTCTTCACTACAGACCAGATACAGACACTACACTCTTCACTACAGACTGACACACTCAGTGAGGTCTAGTTTCCTGGCTCGGTTGATTTGACACGTAGCCCTGCTGATTCACATGAAGTCTCATGTTGGCATGACAACACAATGTGCTGTGGTACACCAGTGCTGGACGCTGGTACCTGGTTTGTCCAGTGAAATGTGACAGATAAACTTCATCAAGTTGAGGTTTGATGAGGCCTCATTAGCACTGGTAGTTTAGGCTGTAGGACTGTGGCTGGAGATGTTTCTTACCAGACACTGGTATTTTATCCAAGTGTTTATATCTCAATGTAAACTATCCATCTGTACTTTTTTTTTACCTCAATATATATTTACTGTGTAAATAATTTTCTATTTTTTAATATAAACTCTGTATTCTTTGATACCAATAAAAAACATATTTGATATTTCTGTTTAGTAATCATTTCCTAATAATGTCCTCAAGGGTCAAACTTTCGCTTGCTCTCCTGGGAAGTACCAGAGTAGATTACGGGGAGTTGAACAAACACAACTTAACTGCATTAGATGACAGCGGAGGACAATCTGAAACTCATTCTGCCGAGGTTGACAGGTACAGGTTGTGCTACGTGACAAAACACTGAATCATCCATGAATGAAGCTCTTGTGTTTCTGCTGCTGTGGTTTGGCTTCACCCAGCCACACTGAGCCCACGTGACTTCATGAAACCAGATGGTGCTGATGTCTTCAGTGACAGCCCCCTGCCAACACCACCCACACACAGGGGGGGGGGCAGTTGTCTGGGGTACACAGGGGGGGGGCAGTTGTCTGGGGTACACAGGGGGGGGCAGTTGTCTGGGGTACACAGGGGGGGGCAGTTGTCTGGGGTACACAGGGGGGGGGGCAGTTGTCTGGGGTACACAGGGGGGGGGGCAGTTGTCTGGGGTACACAGGGGGGGGGGCAGTTGTCTGGGGTACACAGGGGGGGGGGCAGTTGTCTGGGGTACACAGGGGGGGGGCAGTTGTCTGGGGTACACAGGGGGGGGCAGTTGTCTGGGGTACACAGGGGGGGGGGCAGTTGTCTGGGGTACACAGGGGGGGGGGCAGTTGTCTGGGGTACACAGGGGGGGGGGCAGTTGTCTGGGGTACACAGGGGGGGGGCAGTTGTCTGGGGTACACAGGGGGGGGGCAGTTGTCTGGGGTACACAGGGGGGGGGCAGTTGTCTGGGGTACACAGGGGGGGGGCAGTTGTCTGGGGTACACAGTGCAGTTCCCTGTTGCATTACTATGTTTAGCCTGTGTTCTGCTCCTCTCTTTCACCAACCGTTTCTGGAGGGGATCCCTCGGTGAATTGCTCCTCCCGAGGTTCCTTCCATTTTTTCTCTTGCATTGAGTTTTTCTGGGAGTTTTTCCTTGTCTTCCTTGAGGGTTTAGGTTGGTTGAGGGGCAGTTCTATGGACGTATGTGAAGCCCTCTGTGACATGCTTGCGTGTAAAAAGGGCTATACAAATACATTTTGATTTGATTTTTTGATTTGCAGGGCAGTGTCTGGGGTACACAGTACAGGGATGGTTTCTGGGGGATTTAAACAATGAAATGCAGAAATAGCTCTTGGTCATTATGTGTGCTGTACCGCATAAAGATGATTGGTTCAAAGAACAGCTGTTTTGTTTTGCACATCTACAGCATCTGGCCTCCATCTATCTAGCCAGTCTTATCACACACTTGTATTAACTTGCACAGCAACTTTGAGACTAGGAATTCATAGTATTATTTACTTTTCCTAAAATGTAACTTTTCTTTTTTAATACACCAGACTATAAGTATGTGTTGGTATTTTGAGGATATCTAGTAGAAGAGCAGATGTAATACATCCCAGTTCAAACATTCAGGAAAATGATTTAGCGGGAGATGACAACACGGTTCGCAGTGTCAGCTTGCCAAGGGACTGTGGTTTGGTGGTAATATGGAGGCCACGCTGAGTTCTGTGTGAACACGTTCCAGATTCAGATCACATAAATATGCCATCTAGCAGGGAACTCGTATCCAACAGAACAGCCTGAATGTGAGTGGGTGGGAGCTGGAGTTGTAATCAGCTTTAACAAGGATCAAAGCTGCATGTCTGTTCAGCTCAGAAAGCATGAAGTCAGCACTTCAGTATGAACGATTCAGTCACGAGGAAGAGACGTAGCGGTGAGGAGAACCAGCCGTGTTTCTGGGAGGGAGAGGGGCCAGGGAGGCTGGGGGGCCAGGGAGGCTGGGGGACAGGGGGCCAGGGGGGCTGGGGGCCTGGAGGCTGGGGGCCTGGAGGCTGGGGAGGCTGGAGGCCAGGGGGCCAGGGGGGCTGGGGGCCTGGAGGCTTGGAGGCTGGGGGCCAGGGGGGCTGGAGGCCAGGGAGGCTGGAGGCCAGGGAGGCTGGAGGCCAGGGAGGCTGGGGGCCAGGGGGGCTGGGGGCCAGGGAGGCTGGAGGCCAGGGGGGCCTGGAGGCCAGGGGGGCTGGGGGCCAGGGGGGCTGGGGGCCAGGGAGGCTGGAGGCCAGGGGGGCCTGGAGGCCAGGGAGGCTGGAGGCCAGGGAGGCTGGAGGCCAGGGAGGCTGGGGGCCAGGGGGGCTGGGGGCCAGGGAGGCTGGAGGCCAGGGGGGCCTGGAGGCCAGGGGGGCTGGGGGCCAGGGGGGCACAGCCCAGACCAGCAGCCTGCTGTGCATCACTGTGGAACCTCGACTGGTGCTGGCCCCCGAGACAGAACATCTCTACAGCCAGTCAGGACTGCAGCCAGTCAGGACTGCAGCGGGCAAGATAACGGGACATACTGATTTAGACATTCAGGGGGAATTGGACCAGTGAACTTTTGACCTGCCACCTAGGAAGGATAAGCATGCACATGGTCACTAAGTTTTATTAAAAAAAGAAACAGGTTTACCATCACTGAAGCTACGTTACAAAACAAGCACAATACAGTTGACCTTTGACCTTGCAAGGCAGGCACAGAGCTCGAGAGTGTTCACACTTTGGAGGAAACAGTCTTGACCCTGTGTGTTACGTAACCCCACTCTTAGGTCCTGCCCGCCCACACACACACACGCGCACACACACACACGCACACACACACGCACACACACACACACACCAGCACACACACGTCAGCCTGTCTGTCCATAAAAACTACAAGAACAAGTTTCCACTAAAACCAGAAAGAGATTTGACTTGAATGTTCAGTATTGCAGGAGTTAGTTATGCAATAAAAGATTCTGGAGACCAGTTAGTAATTAAGATCTAGTGATGCTCTTCAGGTATAAGTTCCAGCTCCAACACCTAGGCAACACTGACAACACCAGCGTTATGCTGTCCAGGAGGGAGGAGCCTCAGGAAACACTTAGTTCTGTCTGATCCTGATCAGGTGCCGCTGGATGTAACTAAATCAGACGTTTATTAACAGTAAATAAGGAGTTCCCTGTGGTCATGAGGCTACTGAGTCCGGTGTGAGCAGGGAGGCCCAGGGGAGGGGGGCAGGGAGGGGGGGGGGCAGGGAGGCCCAGGGGAGGGGAGCAGGGAGGCCCAGGGGAGGGGGGCAGGGAGGCCCAGGGGGGAGGGGGGAGGCCCAGGGGGGAGGGGGGAGGGGGGAGGGGGGGGCAGGGAGGCCCAGGGGGGGAGGGGGGAGGGGGGAGGCAGGGAGGCCCAGCAGGGAGGGGGGGGGCAGGGAGGCCCAGCAGGGAGGCCCAGGGGAGGGGGGCAGGGAGGGGGGGAGCAGGGAGGCCCAGGAGCAGGGAGGCCCAGGGCAGGGAGGCCCAGGGGGGAGGGGGCAGGGAGGGGGGGAGCAGGGAGGCCCAGGGGAGGGGGGCAGGGAGGCCCAGGGGGGGGGGGGGGGGCAGGGAGGCCTTTCCACAGCAGAGTGCAGGAACGTCCTGGAGGACTGCATATGCTCCTCCTCACCAGGCGGGGGCGGTGTTGGCCAGGCGTCTCATGCGCCTGAAATCAAAACATGGTACAACAGGTTACCACAGAAACACATACAGTACTGTAGTGCCGTACAGTAATTTACATGTGATTCATTCAGCAGACAATTGTATCCAAAACAGCAGAAACAGTGTATTTATAAAGCTTAGATGCGGTCTACATTGTGTCTGGTAGCTGAGATGTTACTTTACACTGTGTCTGGTAGCTGAGCAGTTACTCTACACTGTGTCTGGTAAGATGTGGTTATTTTGGACTGTGTGGTAAATCCAGACCAGCTCTGACCACTACAACACTGTTAGAACTCTGTACTTCTGATCGAAGGTTTCTGCTGTACTTCTGATCTGCAGTATCTGTAAGTGTCTGGATGGGGTGAGGGTTGTGATGGTTGTCATGGTTGTGATGGTTGTCATGGTTGTAAGGGTTGCCATGGTAGTGAGGGTTGTCATGGTTGTGAGGGTTGTCATGGTAGTGAGGGTTGTCATGGTTGTGAGGGTTGTCATGGCGAGCCCCACCTGGTGTTCCTGTCCTGGTCTCTGATCTTCTTCTCCATCTCTGCGTCTGTCAGGGTCTCCAGCAGGGGGCACCACTGGTCAGCGTCGCCCGTGTTCCTGATGGCAATCTCCACCGTGGGCAGGGGGTTCTCACTGCAGGAAATGACATCACGGGGACAGGAAGGGGATGTCAGGTCAAGACTGCTTCCGCTGGCACAGGATACTAATGTTGTTTATGAATCCCCATGACAACCCCCCTCCCTCCTGTGGCATCCCCATGACAACCCCCCTCCCTCCTGTGGCATCCCCATGACAACCCCCCTCCCTCCTGTGGCATCCCCATGACAACCCCCCTCCCTCCTGTGGCATCCCCATGACAACCCCCCTCCCTCCTGTGGCATCCCCATGACAACCCCCCTCCCTCCTGTGGCAGGTTCCCAGATAGAGCTTTCAGCTTTACACATGAACATCAAACCCCTGATGACTGATTCAGTCAGAACATCAACACATTAAGCATCTCCCAGGATCAGAGCATTTAGACCAAACAGCTTTAACGGTCCAGGGAGGATGACCCTCCCCGAGGATGACCTCACTGAGGATGACCTCACATGCAGGAGATCCCAGGAGATCTGGCTACAGATCACAAGGTCACAGACCTATATCCCCCCCCCGGAAGTCGCTTAGGATACAAGCGGCTGCTAAACAACACATGATCATTACTACACCATGTTCTGAGTCCTAGTTCAGGGTTCTAGTGCAGCTCGTTACTGGCTGATGTGGTTAAGTCACTGGGATGGCTCATGCAGTACTCCCTGGAGCTGAGATGCAGGAGAGCTTTGGGGGTAGAGAGGGATTCAAGTAATTCAAAAGCATATTGACCTGAAGTCAGACCTACAGGACAGGACAGCAGGGGAGAGAAGAGTAGAACAACACGTTAGCAAATCAGCCATGATGTTAGCACACAACATGTTAGCACAGCAGAGATATTCAGCACTGATGTTAGCTTAGCACAAGCAGAAGTATTCAGCACTGATGTTAGCTTAGCACAAGCAGAGGTATTCAGCACCGATGTTAGCTTAGCACAAGCAGAAGTATTCAGCACTGATGTTAGCTCTTCAACACGGCAGGTTTGGGGCCAGCGTGTTTAGAAAGGTGGAGTGTGGACACTCTGGCCTCTCACTAGTTAATACATGTAGGAGCACCGTGAGGCTTACTTACTTTACCGCTAGAATGTGTCTGTTGCTGGTAATGTGTATATGTGCAAATGTATATGAATGTGAGTGTGTCTGCTAGTGTGTGTGAGTGCTAGTGTGTGTGTGTGTGTGCGCGTGTGTGTGAGTGCTAGTGTGTGCTAGTGTGTGTGGGTGTGTGTGTGTGTGTGTGTGCTACCTGAAGGCATAGGTGCGCTGGTGTGTGTGTGTGTGTGTGTGAGTGCTAGTGTGTGTGTGTGTGAGTGCTAGTGTGTGTGTGTGTGTGTGTGTGAGTGTGTGTGTGTGTGTGTGTGTGCGTGTGTGTGTGTGAGTGTGTGTGTGTGTGTGTGAGTGCTAGTGTGTGTGTGTGTGTGTGTGTGTGTGTGTGTGTGAGTGCTAGTGTGTGTGTGTGTGTGTGTGTGTGTGTGTGTGTGCTACCTGAAGGCGTAGGTGCGCTGGTGTGTGTGTGTGTGTGTGTGTGTGCTAGTGCGTGTGTGTGTGTGTGTGTGTGGTGTGTGAGTGCTAGTGTGTGTGTGTGTGTGTGTGTGCTAGTGTGTGTGTGTGTGTGTGTGTGTGTGTGTGTGTGTGTGTGTGTGTGTGTGTGTGTGTACCTGAAGGCGTAGGTGCGCTGGTGCCAGCTGAGTTGTCCCCGGATGCTGTAGGCGATGGTGGTGACGAACTCCCCCCCCAGGCCCAGCTCGGAACACAGCTTCAGGGCGAAGGTCTCGGGGGAGTTCTCCCTCTCAGACATGTCCCACTCAAACTGGTCCACCAGGGAGATGTTCCCCACATGGATGTTCAGCTGGGGAACACACACACACACACACACACACACACACACACACACACACACACACACACACACACACACACGGTGAGCTGCTGACCAGGACACACAAACACACACCTGGGTGAGTGCTTGAACACCCCCCCTCACCTTGATGATGACCCTCTGGTCAGCCTGTTCCTCCACCCCCCCCCCTCACCTTGATGATGACCCTCTGGTCAGCCTGTTCCTCCAGCACCCCCCCCCCTCACCTTGACGATGACCCTCTGGTCAGCCTGTTCCTCCAGCACCCTCACCTTGATGATGACCCTCTGGTCAGCCTGTTCCTCCAGCACCCCCCCCCCTCACCTTGATGATGACCCTCTGGTCAGCCTGTTCCTCCAGCACCCCCCCCCCTCACCTTGATGATGACCCTCTGGTCAGCCTGTTCCTCCAGCACCCCCCCCCTCACCTTGATGATGACCCTCTGGTCAGCCTGTTCCTCCAGCACTCACCTTGATGATGACCCTCTGGTCAGCCTGTTCCTCCAGCACCCCCCCCCCTCACCTTGATGATGACCCTCTGGTCAGCCTGTTCCTCCAGCACCTCACCTTGATGATGACCCTCTGGTCAGCCTGTTCCTCCAGCACCCCCCCCCTCTGGTCAGCCTGTTCCTCCAGCACCCCCCCCCCTCACCTTGATGATGACCCTCTGGTCAGCCTGTTCCTCCAGCACCTCACCTTGATGATGACCCTCTGGTCAGCCTGTTCCTCCACCCCCCCCCCTCACCTTGATGATGACCCTCTGGTCAGCCTGTTCCTCCAGCACTCACCTTGATGATGACCCTCTGGTCAGCCTGTTCCTCCAGCAGGGTGTCGGTGGGGTGGGACTCGATCTGCTGCCGGATGGCCGAGGCGATGGCTGGCACGAAGGTCAGAGGGTTCAGATCCAGGTCGTCACACAGGATCTCCGCAAACATCTCCGGGGTCATCAACTTCTCTGGGGGGCACACGGGGTTAGGTAACCCGGGGTTACGCTCCACACTGACACACACACACAGCTCAGAGTGACACATGGATTCCTGTTGCTGTGGTTACCGTTCATGTTCCAGGTGAAGGCGTCTCGTAGCTTCTGGCCATCGATCTCCATGTCCAGCCGGATGGGCACCAGCACCTCGGCCTGGGACGCGTTCTCGTGGATCACAGCCGGATCGTGGTCATCAAAACTGAGGACAGGAAACGCTACAACGTTAAACTGAGGACAGACAACGCTACGATGTTTAAACTGAGGACAGACAACGCTACGATGAGATGAGAGAGAGAGAGAGAGCGAGAGGACAGAGATTGGGAGAGAGAGAGGGAGAGGAGAGAGGGAGGGAGAGAGGGAGAGAGAGGCCCTCACCAGAGAGGGAAGGTCCTCTTCTTGTCGCGGCCCATGCGGTTGCGGTTGATGGTGGTGGAGCAGGGCACGGCGTCCAGGTGATGGGAGCTGTTGGGCAGCGTGGGAACCCACTGGCTGCTTCTCTTGGCCTTCTGTTCCCTGCAGGAGACAACATACAAACTTGGACTTCATATGTCTACATGTGTGTTTACATTGTACAGCACATTGTAACTTTTGTTTTGAAAGGCGCTCTTGTAAATCAAGCTGACTTACTTACTCCTACCTGAGGTAGGCAGGTGAGCTCTTACCTGAGGTAGGCAGGTGAGCTCTTACCTGAGGTAGGCAGGTGAGCTCTTACCTGAGGTAGGCAGGTGAGCTCTTACCTGAGGTAGGCAGGTGAGCTCTTACCTGAGGTAGGCAGGTGAGCTCTTACCTGAGGTAGGCAGGTGAGCCCTTACCTGAGGTAGGCAGGTGAGCTCTTACCTGAGGTAGGCAGGTGAGCTCTTACCTGAGGTAGGCAGGTGAGCTCTTACCTGAGGTAGGCAGGTGAGCCCTTACCTGAGGTAGGCAGGTGAGCTCTTACCTGAGGTAGGCAGGTGAGCTCTTACCTGAGGTAGGCAGGTGAGCTCTTACCTGAGGTAGGCAGGTGAGCTCTTACCTGAGGTAGTAGGAAGGTGTGTCTTACCTGAGGTAGGCAGGTGGTTCTGTGCTGATCGACACCGCTTTGTACTTCTCATCGTTGCCATCAAAGATCTCCTCGCATTCTGATGCCTTCAGCAGAGTCACACTGGTGGCTAAAGAACAACAAAGATAAGACCAGTTAATACTGCTGTTGAATCAAGACTGTGAGAAAGCTGTATGACCATTACTACTGACTATAATTTCACTTCAGTTGTTTACTATTCATTACTTTGCTTATTGCTTCTGGGCAACATGGGCTCATATTTGACTTGTGAGTGTAACTGGTATGCAACATGCATCTTTGCTCTCACTGATATAGTATGATGACTATGAAAGATCATAACGACTGCATACTTTCTTATGACCTGTCATTGTTAATTAGTTTACATGAATAGCGGGACTTCTTTTTACTAAAGTATGAATTACTGACCGTGTGATGACGCAACAATTTTCTTTCTTTCCTCCACCGAGGCTAGGCGTCTCCATAGCGATGGGTACCTTTTATACAGCGAGCCCCTGAACATGCGCAGGTAGTTGCCAACCTGAGAGAGGATGGTGACAGGGTTGAAGCGAGCCGTGCTAGAGACTCGTACAACAATGCCTGTTACAGCTACTACTGTTTCTATCAGCAGTCGTTAGGTTTTAATAGTGATGTTATCACAATATCACTGATGGCTAATCCATAAAAAGGGTTACACTTTTAGCAAGCAAGCCACTAAAGCTAGTCATGATCATTGCTAACATAGCTAGTGCTAGCTCTACCAAGTTAAATAACTTTGATGCCCATATTTCTAGACTAGCTGGCTAGCTACTAATTATCTACAGACAAAGTAACATTCTGGATGATTACTTCTGTCATTGCGCTTGTATAGTTATCTAGATAGGCAGTACGGTTGCGCTCGGCAGGTTTGCAAACGGCATCGATGATATACACCTCAGTACGACTTCAGTCGAAATGTAACAAAAAGTCCGCACATGATCTCTTAGCTAGGCAACGTCGGCTAAGAAGCATTATGCTGGTCTTATAATGTGTGCACAACTATCTGGTGTGGCAAAAGCAAAGTTTTAACCAGATGTGTTAAATACTGAAAATACAATGTGAGAGCACCGCAAGCTAGCAGTTTGCTTTGTTGTTAAGCAGATGAAGGCATTGTGAATACTGTAGCAAGCTAAGCTAGCACACTGTTCTTTATGCCAAATATATTTAATTCAAGATGTATATCATACCTCTGATCCAACCATGTAAAAGTCTCCATCTTGTTCTAATTGAAATTTTATCGGTTTCTGCCCAAAGGTTTTGCTTAGTGCCATTTTCACAGAGTAAGTTAGCTAGCTAGTTAGCGTACCAGCTAGCTAACGATCGGTAACAATGCTCTGAGCGCTTGCGCTATCAGAATTTTCTCCTAGCTTGGGCTTTTTCTTCTTCTGAAATGACGGGTTCATGTGCACTACTGACACCTACCGTAAGGGAGGAACAAGACAGTCTACCGTAGCTGAACCTGTGAGCTGAACATGTTAATCACAGCCCCATCTGCAGGTTGGCAGGCCAGCGGTAAACTCTTTCGTGCACAATATTTCCAGAATTGTCAATTACGGACGCGTGTAAAAACCTGTTGAATGGGATATTGTAGTAAAGCCACTAACATTGTTAAATTCATTTAAAGCCCATATAGCAGGTTGATTTTTCCAACGAATTTGCGCTATTTACATGTTGGTTATAAACATTTTAACTGTTATCTATTGTATTTGATGTTGTTGGGTGTCACAAAACGTAATATAATACGAAAAAGTAGGTACTTTTTTGCAATGATTCTTCTTTCCCCCACAATGCATTGCATGACGTCACGTTGGGGAGACGATAGACCAAAGCCCCATTGAAATCAACGAGAGAGATTAACGAAAGAGTGTTCAGCAGTAGATAGTTTATAGATAAATACATAGATAGAATATATAATTAGCATAGATATAAAGATCAAGAGATAGATATATAGATTGCATATATATATATATATATATATATATATATATATATAGAGAGAGAGAGAGAAATAGATAGACAGACAGACAGATGGCATAGCATAGCTAGCTAGCACTAGATAAATAAATAGCTACTAGTACTAGCCTACATATATAGATATAGAGATAAAGCTAGATAGACATATGTATAGGTAGGAAAAATTGTAAACTACTGTGTTTGTGGAGGGTGACAAACTCTCTGTCTGCCCTGGCCCGAGACCGAGAAGCACTGAAAAGCTCGGTGCCGCCCGCCGCAAGCGAGAGCTGGCAACGGTAAGCCTCAGGCTAATGTTTACAAGCTGCAGAGCACGTTAGCTAGCCCCATAACATGAACCCCCCAACTACAGTCATAATCAGTGTGACATTAGAAAAGTCTGAGGCCCCGTCCACACTAACCCGGGTAAATTTAGAAACGCATACATATGTCTCCGTTTGCACTTCCCGGCCACACTAATACGGAGAATTCGGACACTGAAAACGGAGCTTTTCGAATACGCTCCCCTAGCCGGAGACATTTGAAAACGCCAGGTATACGCGTAGTAGTGTGGACGGGGTACACGGAGCTTTTAAGATACGATGACATTAGAAAAGCACATTTCGTGACTCATGAATATGAACCAAAACAAAATTGTTTTTAAGTAGCTATGTCCAAAAGCTAGTCATATCTAGCTAGATAGCGCGCCATGGCTAGTGTTTGGATCACGAGTGATCATCAAACGGCTTTCATAACTGTGTGTGTTTGATTTAGTTTCCCCTTTCCCGATAGAACGTGACTATTACGGAACTCAAAACGTGGAATATCTAATCGGAAAAGTGTACAACGTCGGGGAAAAGATTTAATTAGGGATTGACTTTGGGGGGAGAATTTCACAGGTGGCACTAGTAAATTAGCCCATAGCTAGCATGATGCCTTCTAGATCTAGATAAGAGCTACTTATCTGAACTAACGACATGATAACTGTCACTACTGTAGATATAAAGAAACGTTGACTTTCACTCGGTGCTATTCACTGACAGTAAAACAATGTGTCGTTATTATATGCACTGCTGTCCGTAGACAATCTCCAGCGCTCCTTGCTGCGTTGCCGTTGCTAACTCAGCAGGACACTTCACCAACTCTACACTCATTCTCCTCGGACCATCCATTTAATTGGCTTTGGCGGCCATCAGGTCTAGGCAATTCCTCATTTGACCTCTCTCGTCTATTTGGTTCGATATTATACGGCTGCGGGCCATCGTACATTTTAGTGGTTATTGCCACCTCTTCCTCATCCCAGTTAATTGCCATAGTTCTAGTACTAGACTGAGGCTACTCTCCTCCACGACTCCCCAACGTGACGTCATCGCCGAATTGCGCTAATATGCTAATGCTAACAAAAAAAACGTACAAAACTGGTCTTAAACACCATTTAGAGACACCATTTTGAGATTTCTTGAATAATATACATATCTTGAGTGCTTTATGTACCCATTCATCGACAGTGGTGGTTAACCTGCTATATGGGCTTTAATGGTAAAAAGATAAGGTTGTTTTGTCACATAGTAAGTGTTTATTCAGTGGGGTTTTCTCCAACATTACAAATAGCGCTTTAAGGGGAAAAGCAATATCAAACCGATCGTTTTACAAAAAAGACAGAAACAAATTAAAACAGTTATTATGGGGACGAGTGGACCGGTATAAACTTCATATTTACATATATATTAATTTAGTAATTACATGGGAAAAGAAAAGAAATGTACAATGCTACAAAACATATTTACAAGTTAATAAATAAAGCCGACGTGCACACACACAACACACACACGCATGCGCAACACGCACACACGCACCCGCACGCACGCGCAACACGCACAACAGGAGAAAATGAAAAATCATAAGTACAAAGGATGTTCAATCTTTTATAATACAAAAAATACAAAAACAACATAGAAAAAACATTAAACGTGTAATCGATAGAAAGTACAGAGAGTCTTAAGAGTGGCACAAAGGGTTTGTAGGATGAAGAGTCGCTTCTGACCAGACAGTGCTTCTGACCAGACACTGTATCTGACCAGGAGGTGCTTCTGACCAGGCACTGCTTCTGACCAGGAGGTGCTTCTGACCAGGAGGTGCTTCTGACCAGACAGTGCTTCTGACCAGGCACTGCTTCTGACCAGACACTGCTTCTGACCAGGAGGTGCTTCTGACCAGGAGGTGCTTCTGACCAGGAGGTGCTTCTGACCAGGCAGTGCTTCTGACCAGGCACTGTATCTGACCAGGCACTGTATCTGACCAGGAGGTGCTTCTGACCAGGAGGTGCTTCTGACCAGGCAGTGCTTCTGACGAGGAGGTGCTTCTGACCAGGCACTGCTTCTGACCAGGAGGTGCTTCTGACCAGGAGGTGCTTCTGACCAGACAGTGCTTCTGACCAGGCACTGTATCTGACCAGGAGGTGCTTCTGACCAGGCACTGTATCTGACCAGGAGGTGCTTCTGACCAGGAGGTGCTTCTGACCAGACACTGTATCTGACCAGGAGGTGCTTCTGACCAGGAGGTGCTTCTGACCAGACACTGTATCTGACCAGGAGGTGCTTCTGACCAGACACTGTATCTGACCAGGCAGTGCTTCTGACCAGGCACTGTATCTGACCAGGAGGTGCTTCTGACCAGGAGGTGCTTCTGACCAGACACTGTATCTGACCAGGAGGTGCTTCTGACCAGGCACTGTATCTGACCAGGAGGTGCTTCTGACCAGGCACTGCTTCTGACCAGGAGGTGCTTCTGACCAGGAGGTGCTTCTGACCAGACACTGCTTCTGACCAGGAGGTGCTTCTGACCAGGAGGTGCTTCTGACCAGGAGGTGCTTCTGACCAGACACTGCTTCTGACCAGGAGGTGCTTCTGACCAGGCAGTGCTTCTGACCAGGAGGTGCTTCTGACCAGGCAGTGCTTCTTACCAGGAGGTGCTTCTGACCAGGCACTGCTTCTGACCAGGAGGTGCTTCTGACCAGGCACTGTATCTGACCAGGCAGTGCTTCTGACCAGGCACTGTATCTGACCAGGCAGTGCTTCTGACCAGGCACTGTATCTGACCAGGCACTGCTTCTGACCAGACACTGCTTCTGACCAGGAGGTGCTTCTGACCAGGAGGTGCTTCTGACCAGGCACTGTATCTGACCAGGCACTGTATCTGACCAGGCACTGCTTCTGACCAGGCACTGCTTCTGACCAGGAGGTGCTTCTGACCAGGAGGTGCTTCTGACCAGGCACTGTATCTGACCAGGAGGTGCTTCTGACCAGGCACTGTATCTGACCAGGCACTGTATCTGACCAGGCACTGTATCTGACCAGGCACTGCTTCTGACCAGGCACTGTATCTGACCAGGCACTGTATCTGACCAGGCACTGTATCTGACCAGGCACTGCTTCTGACCAGGCAGTGCTTCTGACCAGGAGGTGCTTCTGACCAGGCAGTGCTTCTGACGCGTGTTCCAGAAGGATCTGTGCAATCTTTGGCCCCTCCCTTTTTACCATGACGACACACAAACAGCAGAAAGTACTTTTGTCTCACACTCAAATACAAACACAATATGCACACACACAGACAAGGTCACACACACACACACATTCACACACACAGACAAAGTACACAATATTACTAACATTTGTGAAACCTGAAATGTTGACATCTTTTTTCCCCAACTGCTCAGATATAACTGATATGCATGGGCAACAGAGACTGACACATATTCTAAACCTCAACTTAGTCTGAAACCAAACATGTGATTAACGTAAACTGAAAAGTTTGATATAAACTGAATATGTTCATTCATAAGTGAGTGAATATTACAAAAAAATCTATACCCATTAATCTCAGATTTGTTCCATCCAACAACCAAACCATGCTTGTTCTTTCATCTCTGGCTTCCTGCAGCGGTGGAGAAGGTTCTGTTTGAGTCTGAGGGTGTTGTCATGGGTTAGGGAGGTAGTTAGCTAACCCTGTTCTCATGGACGGATCCACAGCACCACAGGGACACTAACTGGAGACAAAGTGCTGATATACTGGCAGGGCCAGACCTGCTGGAGACTGGGGGGGAATAGACCAGGAAACTGCTCCCCTCTCTCACACAGAGGACAGAACAATACCCACAATCCCACAGGTGCCAGTGTGATGTCACTGCAGCCCTCTGTGATGTCACTGCAGCCCTCTGTGATGTCACTGCAGCCCTCTCCGGCCTGGTTTCAACTGATACTATGCTCTAAAACAAGGTTAGGTTTTGGAGGGAGATGACCCCTGTCTGACTTCACTGCTGTGCTGCCCCTGGGCCATGCTGCCCCCGGGGAAGCCCATGTTCTCCTATGTGTGGACTACAGGACTACAGGATAGCAGACATGCTGGGGCATCTACAGTCAGTCTGGTCGACAGGAAACAGATTATGGATCGATGGAAAGGTGGTTTGGGTTGGCTTGGCAGACTCAGGTGACCATCTTTTTTTGTTTACACAGAAAACTGGACCACAGACAACTGTTTCAGTACGCAATACAACATTCATGCCCCTCTGTCTCCCCTGTCTCTCTCTCTTTCTCATTCTCTCTCTCTCCCGTCTCTCTCTCTTTCTCCTGTCTCTCTCTCTTTCTCCTGTCTCTCTCTCTCTCTCTCTCTCTCTCTCTCTCCCGTCTCTCTCTCTCCATCTATTGCCCTACTTGTTTGAACAGACATACTCAACATAATTTACCTCACTCCTTCTAAGCTGACAGGAACCCCAGGGTCAGCTGACAGGAAGCAGGATATCTCTGGACTGTTGTCAGGTGGTTCAGGACTCAGAGCTAATAACTTTCTGAAAATATAAGAGCACTATCATCATTTTGTCCATTTACAAACCTTAGTGTTTTCTGACCCACAACTTATGACTGGTTCACTAGTCGCCATGTTGGCTCCAACAGTCTGCACTTTGTTTCCAGTGGCCAGTTTGATAATGCCCAGCACGTCTAGATCACCAGAGCCATGAACCATCCTACCCAGCCCAGAGGCAAGGCCGGCTCCTCAGCTGCAGCCCTGAGGCAAGGCCGGCTCTTCACACATGTGGAGCTAGTTCTCCTACTCTGACTCTAGGCTAACAGAGAGGTGAGACCTGACAAGTGAAGGGTGGTTGGCTAGCTGGCAGCTGTAGCTTTGATAGCACCAACATTTTAGAAAGACAGTTGATGTAAATGCAGATGGCCGCATGGCAGCAGTGTTTGTGGCCATGATGCTCCTTTGTGTCAAAATGAAACCAAGTCTGGAACAGGACAGCGTTCCAGACAGAGGGACGAACGAAGATGGCCATGTGACCAGTCCAGTCCGTATCGGTCTCCATAGTGACGCGTCCCTCTCTACGTCCCTGTAGGAGATCCCTCCACCAGATGGCAGTAAACACAGCTGCATCAACACAGCTGCATCAACACAGCTGCATCAACACAGCTGCTTCCACACAGCTGCATCAACACAGCTGCATCAACACAGCTGCATCAACACAGCTGCTTCCACACAGCTGCATCAACACAGCTGCATCAACACAGCTGCATCAACACAGTGGCATCAACACAGCTGCATCAACACAGCTGCATCAACACAGCGGCATCAACACAGCTGCATCAACACAGCTGCATCAACACAGTGGCATCAACACAGCTGCATCAACACAGCTGCATCAACACAGCTGCATCAACACAGCTGCATCAACACAGCGGCATCAACACAGCTGCATCAACACAGCTGCATCAACACAGTGGCATCAACACAGCTGCATCAACACAGCTGCATCAACACAGCTGCATCAACACAGTGGCATCAACACAGTGGCTGAGTCCACAACTCAGCTTCAGGAGTCCCTCAGAATATCTGAACACACACCAGGTCTGAATACACACCAGGTCTGAATACACACCAGGTCTGAATACACACCAGGTCTGAATACACATCAGTATCTCCAGCTGGCTGCACTGATAAAGAGCCACGTGGGTCCTTGTGTCTGTAAGCTGAGAACGTTGTCTGGCTGTGAGTGTCCTCTCTCCTGCATGAGTCCCTGAAGGCTTGTGGTCGTGACGCTAGGCAGGAGGCTCTGAGGTCATGGTCCCCTCACAGCAGGGGGTCAGGTTCCCCTCACGGCAGACAGAGGGGCTCGGGGGGTTCCAGCAGGGCTGGTGGTTCTTCATGGCCTGGTTAGAAGATACCCTTGGCGATCTTCAGGCCTTTCTGCTTCATGCGAGGCAGTGTGGAGCTGGAGCCGTGCTTGGGCCGGGCCGCCCGGGGAAACCCTCGGCGCTTCAGGACAAAGTCGTAGTTGGCGGACGAGTTCATGGCGTAGAACACGTTGGCGTTGTCAGGGATCTTCAGCTCTGAAGAGGACGGAGGGACGGATATGGTGTTAATACATGATGACACCTTGGCTTGGATCACAAGCATCTTTACCAGTCTGAGGACTGAATCACAACTAGAGTTCACTAAATCAACTAACGTCCAGAACAGATATCCGTTGCTGATAACAGACTTCATTAATAGATTGATGTTGTTATTTATAGATCTATGTTGATAATAACAGATAAATATTGTTAACAGAAATATGGTGTTAATAATCTATGTAATTGACAGAATGTTGTTAATAACAGATATATTTCTTCATAACAAATGGTTGTTGGTACAGTGCCCCCTAGTGGCCAGACCTTTCTCGTCTGAGATCTTCTGCAGCAGCTCGTATTCCTCTGGTCTCTCACGGTCCAGGTTGTGTTTCACCATCGCCTTCCTGATCACTGCCGGAGTCTTGTCCTGACTGGTCACCTGGGGTCACATGAGGCTTGGTCATAAACACCGCCAATTACAACCTAAACAAGATAATCTTTCTCCACAACTTCCTTCCTCACTCTATCTCTTTCCCCTCCCCTCTCCCCCTCTCCTTCCCTCTTCTCCTCTCCCTCTCTCCTCCCTTCTCCCCTCTCCCCTCCTTACCAGGATGCTCTTGTACATGTTCCCGTTGTCTACGTCCAGGCTGACCCGTATGATGCAGCAGTCGTCCACCTGCTGGTTGTAGAGCGGCAGGGAGAGGGAGGAGTAGCTGGACACCCCAGAGACGGAGCGCTTGTGTGAGCGTGAACCTGGCGTGGAGGACATGGAGGAGGAGGACGCACTGCTGGAGCCAGAGCCAGAGCCCAGGCCAGACGCGTCCAGCGACGACAGGGAGGTCGACTCCCAGAACTGGGAGAGGAGAGGGGGAGGAGCTAAGACACACTCACATCCTGGACAACACAGCTGGGTTCTCTTCAACTCTTTCATTCTGCTGTTACATGGAGATGAATGATGGCTAGTGTTTTTTTTACTCTTGATTAGTGTTGACCTCAGGGACCCCACAGAGCAGAGACTCTTGTCTCTCACCTGGACTAAGCTATACTTTATACTCCAAATTAATCAATGGTTGTGATCTTGGACCAAGACCTGGACCTGGGTATCACCAGCCCTGGTCTCACTATCAGATTGTTACCAGAAGTGAATAATCCAAACAACAGCATGTTTCCAGCACACAGGTCTGACCTGACAACTGGTCTCACAACTGACCTGACTTCTATACAGGATGCAAATCCCACCCACAACAACCCCAGAATATTGTATGAAGATGAACTCAGTCGAGACACACCACACACCCACAACCAGAATGTATGAAACCAAACAAAGCTAAATGGATCACTACTGATGAAGCCACTAAGATGTGGATGAAATCACACAAAATGATTCAGCAGAAATCAAAATCCATGGTCAGTTGGGAAGTGAAATGAGTCCAGTTAATACAGGTGAAACAGGAAGTGAAACAGGAAGTGAAACAGGAAGTGAAACAGGAAGTGAAACAGGAAGTGGTACAGGAAGTGGTACAGGACGAGGAGTAAGTACCGTGGGTGCCAGGTCAGGCAAGGGGCCACACTTTCCTAACGCGGAATTGGAATGTTTTACGGAAGGCGTGGAGGTCTACAAAAGGGAATTAAAAGCTGCAGTCACCAGAGGCTCTCAAATGTGGCGCCCCGTGCGGGATGAAGGAGACACTGACTCTACAATGAGGGTCAGCGCTACAGAATGATACGGCTGTTGTTACATCTTCTCAATCTGACGGGATTTTGCATAATGTGCAGGATATAGTATCCTAATGGTGTGCATAGGATTAAACAGTGTTACATTTTATAAATTATGGATCACAAGCTAGAAGACAGCGATTAATAGGAACACACACAAGCACAGATATGTACGTATCTATCTAAGTGTATCTAGTACATAGTTCTACTGGTATGTATTTATCTCAGCGTGTCTTGTATAGTATGTAGTTCTACTAGTATGTGTGTGTGTATGTGTGTATGTATGTGTGTGTGTATGTGTGTGTGTGTGTGTATGTGTGTGTGTATGTGTGTGTGTATGTGTGTATGTATGTGTGTATGTGTGTGTCTCCTCCAGGCCCCCCTCACCTTGCGCTCCGGGGCGTCGGGTGAGTGTGAGATGAAGCTGACCTCTTCCACGTCGGAGCTGCTGGAGCCAGCGGAGGTGACACTCAGGGAGTCTGCCCCCTCCCCCTTCTCCCTCCCCCCCCTCCCCCTTATCCCTCCCCCCCTCCCCTCTTTCCCTGCCCCCCTCCCCTCTCTCCTTCCCCCCCTCCACACCTCCCCCCAGGCATGAGGCGTAGCGCAGCTGGTCGAACGACTTGGAGTGGGAGCTGCTGGATCCGGCCTCGGTACTGGCTGGCTGGCGACTGGAGGGGGTGATGGGGGGGGGGTAGGGGGTGGTGGGGGGGGGGTAGGGGGTGGTGTTAGAGGTGGGGTAGTTGGGTGAGAGGGAGGAAGGGAGGGTTAGAGGAGAAGAGGTAGAAAGAGGATGATAATCAAAAGGACAATATAATAAAATAAAATCCAAATTAAGATTTTCCAGACCAAGTGGCTTTGAATAAACCAGGGAGGGTTTAAGACAGGATGGAGGAGGGAGAGATGACAGGATGAGGGAGAGATGACAGGATGAGGAGGGAGAGATGACAGGATGAGGAGGGAGAGATGACAGGATGAGGAGGGAGAGATGACAGGATGAGGAGGGAGAGATGACAGGATGAGGAGGGAGAGATGACAGGATGAGGAGGGAGAGATGACAGGATGAGGAGGGAGAGATGACAGGATGAGGAGGGAGAGATGACAGGATGAGGAGGGAGAGATGACAGGATGAGGGAGAGATGACAGGATGAGGAGGGAGAGATGACAGGATGAGGGAGAGATGACAGGATGAGGGAGAGATGACAGGATGAGGAAGAGATGACAGGATGAGGAGGGAGAGATGACAGGATGAGGAGGGAGAGATGACAGGATGAGGAGGGAGAGATGACAGGATGAGGAGGGAGAGATGACAGGATGATGAGGGAGAGATGACAGGATGAGGAGGAAGAGATGACAGGATGAGGAGGGAGAGATGACAGGATGAGGAGGGAGAGATGACAGGATGAGGAGGGAGAGATGACAGGATGAGGAAGGAGAGATGACAGGATGAGGAGGGAGAGATGACAGGATGAGGAGGGAGAGATGACAGGATGAGGAGGGAGAGATGACAGGATGAGGAGGGAGAGATGACAGGATGAGGAGGGAGAGATGACAGGATGATGAGGGAGAGATGACAGGATGAGGAGGAAGAGATGACAGGATGAGGAGGCAGAGATGACAGGATGAGGAGGGAGAGATGACAGGATGAGGAGGGAGAGATGACAGGATGAGGAGGGAGAGATGACAGGATGAGGAGGGAGAGATGACAGGATGAGGAGGGAGAGATGACAGGATGAGGAGGGAGAGATGACAGGATGAGGGAGAGATGACAGGATGAGGAGGGAGAGATGACAGGATGAGGAGGGAGAGATGACAGGATGAGGAGGGAGAGATGACAGGATGAGGAGGGAGAGATGACAGGATGAGGAGGGAGAGATGACAGGATGAGGAGGGAGAGATGACAGGATGAGGAGGGAGAGATGACAGGATGAGGAGGGAGAGATGACAGGATGAGGAGGGAGAGATGACAGGATGAGGGAGAGATGACAGGATGAGGATGGAGAGATGACAGGATGAGGAGGGAGAGATGACAGGATGAGGAGGGAGAGATGACAGGATGAGGAGGGAGAGATGACAGGATGAGGAGGGAGAGATGACAGGATGAGGAGGGAGAGATGACAGGATGAGGAGGGAGAGATGACAGGATGAGGAGGGAGAGATGACAGGATGAGGAGGGAGAGATGACAGGATGAGGAGGGAGAGATGACAGGATGAGGAGGGAGAGATGACAGGATGAGGAGGGAGAGATGACAGGATGAGGAGGGAGAGATGACAGGATGAGGAGGGAGAGATGACAGGATGAGGAGGAGAGATGACAGGATGAGGAGGGAGAGATGACAGGATGAGGGAGAGATGACAGGATGAGGAGGGAGAGATGACAGGATGAGGAGGGAGAGATGACAGGATGAGGGAGAGATGACAGGATGAGGAGGGAGAGATGACAGGATGAGGAGGGAGAGATGACAGGATGAGGAGGGAGAGATGACAGGATGAGGAGGGAGAGATGACAGGATGAGGAGGGAGAGATGACAGGATGAGGAGGGAGAGATGACAGGATGAGGAGGGAGAGATGACAGGATGAGGGAGAGATGACAGGATGAGGAGGGAGAGATGACAGGATGAGGGAGAGATGACAGGATGAGGAGGGAGAGATGACAGGATGAGGGAGAGATGACAGGATGAGGAGGGAGAGATGACAGGATGAGGGAGAGATGACAGGATGAGGAGGGAGAGATGACAGGATGAGGGAGAGATGACAGGATGAGGAGGGAGAGATGACAGGATGAGGGAGAGATGACAGGATGAGGAGGGAGAGATGACAGGATGAGGAGGGAGAGATGACAGGATGAGGGAGAGATGACAGGATGAGGAGGGAGAGATGACAGGATGAGGAGGGAGAGATGACAGGATGAGGAGGGAGAGATGACAGGATGAGGGGAGAGATGACAGGATGAGGAGGGAGAGATGACAGGATGAGGAGGGAGAGATGACAGGATGAGGGAGAGATGACAGGATGAGGAGGGAGAGATGACAGGATGAGGAGGGAGAGATGACAGGATGAGGAGGGAGAGATGACAGGATGAGGAGGGAGAGATGACAGGATGAGGAGGGAGAGATGACAGGATGAGGAGGGAGAGATGACAGGATGAGGAGGAGAGATGACAGGATGAGGAGGGAGAGATGACAGGATGAGGAGGGAGAGATGACAGGATGAGGAGGGAGAGATGACAGGATGAGGAGGGAGAGATGACAGGATGAGGAGGGAGAGATGACAGGATGAGGAGGGAGAGATGACAGGATGAGGAGGGAGAGATGACAGGATGAGGAGGGAGAGATGACAGGATGAGGAGGGAGAGATGACAGGATGAGGAGGAGAGAGATGACAGGATGAGGAGGGAGAGATGACAGGATGAGGAGGGAGAGATGACAGGATGAGGAGGGAGAGATGACAGGATGAGGAGGGAGAGATGACAGGATGAGGAGGGAGAGATGACAGGATGAGGAGGGAGAGATGACAGGATGAGGAGGGAGAGATGACAGGATGAGGAGGGAGAGATGACAGGATGAGGAGGGAGAGATGACAGGATGAGGAGGGAGAGATGACAGGATGAGGAGGAGAGATGACAGGATGAGGAGGGAGAGATGACAGGATGAGGGAGAGATGACAGGATGAGGAGGGAGAGATGACAGGATGAGGAGGGAGAGATGACAGGATGAGGAGGGAGAGATGACAGGATGAGGAGGGAGAGATGACAGGATGAGGAGGGAGAGATGACAGGATGAGGAGGGAGAGATGACAGGATGAGGAGGGAGAGATGACAGGATAGGAGAGATGACAGGATGAGGGAGAGATGACAGGATGAGGAGGGAGAGATGACAGGATGAGGATGGAGAGATGACAGGATGAGGATGGAGAGATGACAGGATGAGGAGGGAGAGATGACAGGATGAGGAGGGAGAGATGACAGGATGGAGGATGGAGAGATGACAGGATGAGGGAGAGATGACAGGATGAGGAGGGAGAGATGACAGGATGAGGAGGGAGAGATGACAGGATGAGGAGGGAGAGATGACAGGATGAGGAGGGAGAGACTCACTCGCTCCAACGCTTGATAATCCCTGTGTTCTTCTTGGCCTTCAGAGTGTTGGAGGCAGATTCAGACAGAGGCTCAATCTCACAGGACTGGCTGTAGCTGTGGAGGCAGGGCAGCAGGGGTGGTTAACATGTGTAGCACTCTCTCACTGGACACCCTAAGGGTTAGAAGATCTAGCATTGTGTTCCTACTCTCTCACCTCCTACCTCCTCCCCTCCAACCCCCTACCTCCTCCCCTCCTACCTCCTCCCTCCTCCCTCCTCCCCTCTCACCTCTCTGCCTCGGTGAGTTTGTCCAGGCTGGAGTACCACTCCCTGAAGCGGGTGTTCCTGGTGAAGTTGTAGTTGTTGCAGGCCAGCTGCAGCAGCTTGATCTGGGCGATCACCTCAAACTCCTGCAGAACATCAGGAGGTCACAGGTCAGGAGGTCACAGGTCAGGAGGTCACAGGTCAGGAGGTCACAGGTCAGGAGGTCACAGGTCAGGAGGTCACAGGTCAGGAGGTCACAGGTCAGGAGGTCACAGGTCAGGAGGTCACAGGTCAGGAGGTCACAGGTCAGGAGGTCACAGGTCAGGAGGTCACAGGTCAGGAGGTCACAGGTCAGGAGGTCACAGGTCAGCATCTACAAAAGCAGTAGCCTCAAGGTCCAAATCCTCACAATCATTAATAATAACATAATCAGAAACACAATCTTCTACAAACATGCAGATAAGATTAAATAACCACGACCCATACTGATCAACCTAATGATCAACTCTATAATCTATGGATCTACATCCAGCAGCTCTATAATCTATGGATCTACATCCAGCAGCTCTATAATCTATGGATCTACATCCAGCAGCTCTATAACCTATGGATCTACATCCAGCAGCTCTATAATCTATGGATCTACATCCAGCAGCTCTATAATCTATGGATCTACATCCAGCAGCTCTATGATCTATGGCTCTACATCCAGCATGCTGTGGTCCAGAGCAGCAGGCTACCTTCCTCCTCTTGTCAAAGTTGATCAGCCCTCCCTGTGGGCAGAAGACACAACAACAGAACAGGACGTTTAGAACAACATGACAGTTTTAATATCAGTATGTGACCAGTATCAGTATTATTCTGATCTGATTGTTAGTTGAGACTCACGTCCAGATGGTCCTTCATAGCCGTGTCCATCATCACCAGGTCTGTGAGGAACGTCCCAAGGTAGGGGATGGTGCCCTGCATCACACTCTGACAGAGAGACATACACACACACAGAGACATACACACACACACACAGAGAGACATACACACACACACACACACACACACATACACACACAGAGAGACATACACACACACAGAGACATACACACACACAGACACACACACACACACACACACACACACAGAGAGACATACACACACACAGACACACACACACACACAGAGAGAGACATACACACACACACACACAGAGCAGAGAACTTCACATTAGAATAAAAGATACAAGCAGTTTCCTGCACTGCGTACTAGAGGGCAGTTTGCTCCATAAGGAGCTCATCTGACCGTCTGACCACAGACACAGGCCCCCCCCCCTCTCCCCCCCCTCTCTCTCCTCCAGTGCCTGAGTTAACTCCTCCAGCTCGTCTGATGGTGGTCCTGCTGTCACCAACATGGCTGCTTGTGGTCTGCTATCGTACCCCCCTGCCCCCCCCCTGCGGGCCCCCGTGCCCCCTCTCCTGGCCCCTCTCCTGGCCCCCCTGCCTCCTCACCAGGTGTCTGGGTTGTTGTCTCTTCTGGGCTCGTTTGGGGTTGATCTCCAGAGTGGCAAATTTAGATGTTCCCTCCTGAGCAGAGACAAGAGACACAGGTACAGATAGATACACAGAACATAACATGCTTAAGGTAAGGTGTAAGATCCTCTCTCTCTCACACACACACACACACACACACACACACACACACACACTTGGTACCTTCACCAGTAGCTCTCTGCTCAGCGAGTGGTTATTCTCATCTGAGAAAATCTCCGACAGCTCAAGAAATATCCGGAAGTTCTCCCTGTTAGAGAGAGGAGAGAGAAGAGAGAGAGAGAAAGAGAGAGAATAAAGAAAGAGAGAGAGAGAGAGAGAGAGAGAGAGAGAGAAAGAGAGAGAGGTTTGTTAGACAACACTGCTCAGGTCTGGGCCTTGCACCCAACTAGCTCAACAAAGACCGTAATGTCTGGTAAACCACCCTGAGCTAGCTCCCCTGCTGTGCCACCCTGCTGTGCTACCTAGATACTTCATCCCAGGTCCTCTTGAGCCGGTGAACAGGGTTACACTGCAGAGCTGAGAGGATGGCCCGCAGGGACGAGAAGTTCTTCAGAATACGACACTCCTGAAACAAAATACAAAAGTAACAAATAAAAGCCTTTGTAACCATGACGAGCTTGAGCCAGATGAACACATGACATGATAAAGCTTCAGAGACAATATGAACCATGTAACACCAGCGCCTCACCCTGGCCACATCGATCCAGCGCTCCACCACCTTGGCCCTCTGTGTGGGTTTGAGAACACGGTTCCCCAGGCAGGTGGCGATCACACAGTTAGTGACACAGTTGAACTGGGTGACGGTGGCCCGGATGGTCGGAGCTAGGTGCTCTTTGCCCTTCTTGTCGCGCTGAGACCAGATGCTGCCCAGGCAGTGATATGGAACCACCTTTTTAAAGAGCTCCTGTATAGGAGAGGAGGGGGAGAGAGGAGGGAGAGGAAGGAGGGAGGAGGGAGGAGGGAGGAGGCACCAGGGTTAGGTGGAGAGGGGGGAATGGATCTCAACACTCTTGACAAGCTTGAAAAAATAAACATAAATCCACTGAATGGCTGGAAGTAAAAAAATAAACATCTGGTGTAAAAACAATGAATGGGGCCAGCACCAACACACACACACACTGCTTCATGATGAGTGAAGTTTTAGTGGTGTGAGTAAGGATCTGGCGAGGCTAAGTTCATAACAAGGTGGAGGTTTCTTACTGCATCCATGAGGGTCAACTGCTCAGCCACCACGGTGGGGTCGAAGGTCAGGAAGTCCGGCCGGTAATCCTCAAAGCCATTCTCCTCCAGCAGGGTGAAGGTGTAGGGGCCATGGTCCAGCACTGAGGGGTCACAGCACAGGTCAGAGGTCACACTAGAGATAGTGATCAAGGTCATGCTGGGGGTTGGAGGGCAGGGTGGGAGGTCAGGGTTGGAGGTCAGGGGTTGGAGGTCAGAGGTTAGAGGTCAGGGGTTGGAGGGCAGGGTTGGAGGTCAGGGTTGGAGGTCAGGGTTGGAGGTCAGGGGTTGGAGGTCAGGGGTTGGAGGTCAGGGGTTGGAGGTCAGGGTTGGAGGTCAGGGGTTGGAGGTCAGAGGTTAGAGGTCAGGGGTTGGAGGGCAGGGTTGGAGGTCAGGGTTGGAGGTCAGGGGTTGGAGGTCAGGGGTTGGAGGTCAGGGGTTAGAGGTCAGGGGTTGGAGGTCAGCCTCACCCTCGTGTTGGGGTTCCTGCAGCTGCTGGCGGTGGAAGTGAGCGAGCAGGTTGCAGGCCCGGCGCTCCAGGTCCGAGCCGGGGAAGTTCAGGTGGAGGTAGGAGACGAGGCGGCGGAGGCAGCTGTACTCTGGAGGCTTCCAGAAGTCCTCTGAATACTGATCCAGCCACGCGCCCAGGATGGACGAGATGGTGCTGAGGAAACACACAGGAAGAGTCAGAACACACGGGAAGAGTCAGACGGGAAGAGTCAGACTACACAGGAAGAGTAAGAACACACAGGAAGAGTCAGAACACACAGGAAGAGTCAGAACACACGGGAAGAGTCAGAACACACGGGAAGAGTCAGACTACAACAGGAAGAGTCAGAACACACAGGAAGAGTCAGAACACACAGGAAGAGTCAGAACACACGGGAAGAGTCAGAACACACGGGAAGAGTCAGACTACAACAGGAAGAGTCAGAACACACAGGAAGAGTCAGAACACACAGGAAGAGTCAGAACACACGGGAAGAGTCAGAACACACGGGAAGAGTCAGACTACAACAGGAGAATGTTTCTGTGGTTTATTCTGCGTGGTTTACAGCCTGATATTAATCACACAACCCTGAGGACAGGACAGATATAAATGCCATGTCCTCCCCAGGATATAGGTCAGTTATGTATGTCAGTGATGACGACGTGTGCAATGTGATACAGAGCAGCATTCAAGTTTGAACAATGGATCCAACCCACTGTGGCCTGCCTCTTCAGGCCTGGGCTAACGTAAGATGATCTACATCATATCCTTTCTGTTCTTTACATTTCTATACATGTGCTTGATTTTGGTCTCCTGCAATCTCTGGTGTACTCTTGGGAGCAACTAGTCGCTACAGTTACGGCCTTGTCCCCTACGGTTACGGCCTTGTCCCCTACGGTATAGTCCTTGTCCCCTACGGTTACGGCCTTGTCCACTACGGTATAGTCCTTGTCCCCTACGGTTACGGCCTTGTCCACTACGGTATAGTCCTTGTCCCCTACGGTTACGGCCTTGTCCACTACGGTATAGTCCTTGTCCACTGCGGTTACGGCCTTGTCCACTACGGTATAGTCCTTGTCCACTGCGGTTACGGCCTTGTCCACTACGGTATAGTCCTTGTCCACTGCGGTTACGGCCTTGTCCACTACGGTTACGGCCTTGTCCCCTACGGTATAGTCCTTGTCCCCTACGGTATAGTCCTTGTCCCCTACGGTATAGGCCTTGTCCACTACGGTATAGTCCTTGTCCACTACGGTATAGTCCTTGTCCACTACGGTTACGGCCTTGTCCCCTACGGTATAGTCCTTGTCCCCTACGGTATAGTCCTTGTCCACTACGGTATAGTCCTTGTCCACTACGGTATAGTCCTTGTCCACTACGGTATAGTCCTTGTCCCCTACGGTTACGGCCTTGTCCCCTACGGTATAGTCCTTGTCCACTACGGTATAGTCCTTGTCCACTACGGTATAGTCCTTGTCCACTACGGTATAGTCCTTGTCCACTACGGTATAGTCCTTGTCCACTACGGTTACGGCCTTGTCCCCTACGGTATAGTCCTTGTCCCCTACGGTATAGTCCTTGTCCACTACGGTATAGTCCTTGTCCACTACGGTATAGTCCTTGTCCACTACGGTATAGTCCTTGTCCACTACGGTTACGGCCTTGTCCCCTACGGTATAGTCCTTGTCCCCTACGGTATAGTCCTTGTCCACTACGGTATAGTCCTTGTCCACTACGGTATAGTCCTTGTCCACTACGGTATAGTCCTTGTCCACTACGGTATAGTCCTTGTCCCCTACGGTATAGTCCTTGTCCACTACGGTATAGTCCTTGTCCACTACGGTATAGTCCTTGTCCACTACGGTATAGTCCTTGTCCACTACGGTATAGTCCTTGTCCACTACGGTTACGGCCTTGTCCACTACGGTATAGTCCTTGTCCCCTACGGTATAGGCCTTGTCCACTACGGTATAGTCCTTGTCCACTACGGTATAGTCCTTGTCCACTACGGTATAGTCCTTGTCCCCTACGGTATAGTCCTTGTCCACTACGGTATAGTCCTTGTCCACTACGGTATAGTCCTTGTCCACTACGGTATAGTCCTTGTCCACTACGGTATAGTCCTTGTCCACTACGGTATAGTCCTTGTCCACTACGGTATAGTCCTTGTCCCCTACGGTTACGTCCTTGTCCCCTACGGTATAGTCCTTGTCCACTACGGTATAGTCCTTGTCCACTACGGTATAGTCCTTGTCCACTACGGTATAGTCCTTGTCCACTACGGTATAGTCCTTGTCCACTACGGTATAGTCCTTGTCCACTACGGTATAGTCCTTGTCCACTACGGTATAGTCCTTGTCCCCTACGGTTACGGCCTTGTCCACTACGGTATAGGCCTTGTCCACTAGGCCAAACAGGAGAGATTAATTTATCATACCAGTTTGATTACCTATTGATATTAATATGTTCATTTAGCAGATCCTTTTAAATTAAGTAAAATCCAGGGGGGATTTGAACCGTAATGTTTTTCCACTGAGCTGAAGCCGGCCCATACGTGGTATGCAGACTGCTTAATCACTCTAAAACACAACAAGCAGAGACTGGGGGCCATGAGAGACTGGGGGCCAAACGTACAAGCAGTGGCCATGAGAGACTGGGGGCCAAACGTACAAGCAGTGGCCATGAGAGACTGGGGGCCATGAGAGACTGGGGGCCATGAGAGACTGGGGGCCATGAGAGACTGGGGGCCATGAGAGACTGGGGGCCATGAGAGACTGGGGGCCATGAGAGACTGGGGGCCATGAGAGACTGGGGGCCATGAGAGACTGGGGGCCATGAGAGACTGGGGACCATGAGAGACTGGGGGCCAAACGTACAAGCAGTGGCCATGAGAGACTGGGGGCCAAACGTACAAGCAGTGGCCATGAGAGACTGGGGGCCATGAGAGACTGGGGGCCATGAGAGACTGGGGGCCATTAGAGACTGGGGGCCATGAGAGACTGGGGGCCATGAGAGACTGGGGGCCATGAGAGACTGGGGGCCAAACGTACTTCCTTAGTTCGGTCCGGTCATCATGAGTCAGTCTGTAGCCCTCTGATCCTGGGAGGTGTTGCAGCTTAGCATACCTGGTAAACACATACGTTAGCTTAGCATACCTGGTAAACACATACGTTAGCTTAGCATACCTGGTAAACACATACGTTAGCTAAGCATACCTGGTAAACACATTAGCACAACAAAAGTATTTACCCCTACACACCCACACACACACACTTTCCCCCTAAAAACCCCACTCCCCCCTCCCCCCCCACCTCCCCTTGCCCCCAGAGCACACCTGTTCAGCAGCAGGTCCAACACCTGCTTGGTTGAGGCGAAGGAGCGGTATGTACAGAGGAAGATGGTGACGTAGGTGGAGTCGTTCCCCCGGAAGGCAGCCATCATGTACTCCACCAGCTTCTCCAGCGTCCCCGCCTTGATGGTGCGCACCTTGCACGTCTCGTACAGGCTGAGGGCCACATCTGCGTCCGGGCCCAGCCAGCGCTGCCCCCTGCTGGCCGCCTGGTGCATCTGCAGCTTCCTCAGAGTGATGGAGTACACCGCCCCCTCCTCCACCTCCTCCCCGATCTCCTGCGTCGTGTTCTGAAAGCAGACAAACACAATGTTCACATACAATGTCAAAGTTAAATATCAAATTGTATTATATTGGAGGGCTAAAATAGGAACTTAAGATCACATCAGTGCAACTATTCATGCACTGATTTTATATTTTTTAAAGTATTGAAGTTTGAACTTTTATTGGAAACTCCCCAGTTATTGGTTCAAGTGGGCATGACAGATATTGACCAAAAGTAGCTTGTTTAACCTCTTGTGTTAGTCAATACCCAGTCAGCACATTCCTGTTCAGTCGACATGCACACCTTAGTAATAACAGGGGAAATACCGGTCAAGATAAGTAGAACAAGTAATAGTGAATACAGTGATCTGTGCTGTGCCAGGTATTTAATAACACTATGAATGATTCATTACAGCTGCCACCTATATCACCTGGCAACCCAACACTGCCCCATATCACCTGGCAACCCAACACTGCCCCATATCACCTGGCAACCCAACACTGCCCCCCATATCACCTGGCAACCCAACACTGCCCCCCATATCACCTGGCAACCCAACACTGCCCCATATCACCTGGCAACCCAACACTGCCCCATATCACCTGGCAACCCAACACTGCCCCATATCACCTGGCAACCCAACACTGCCCCCCATATCACCTGGCAACCCAACACTGCCCCATATCACCTGGCAACCCAACACTGCCCCATATCACCTGGCAACCCAACACTGCCCCATATCACCTGGCAACCCAACACTGCCCCATATCACCTGGCAACCCAACACTGCCCCATATCACCTGGCAACCCAACACTGCCCCATATCACCTGGCAACCCAACACTGCCCCATATCACCTGGCAACCCAACACTGCCCCATATCACCTGGCAACCCAACACTGCCCCATATCACCTGGCAACCCAACACTGCCCCATATCACCTGGCAACCCAACACTGCCCCATATCACCTGGCAACCCAACACTGCCCCCCATATCACCTGGCAACCCAACACTGCCCCATATCACCTGGCAACCCAACACTGCCCCCCATAGCACCTGGCAACCCAACACTGCCCCATATCACCTGGCAACCCAACACTGCCCCATATCACCTGGCAACCCAACACTGCCCCCCCATATCACCTGGCAACCCAACACTGCCCCCCATAGCACCTGGCAACCCAACACTGCCCCATATCACCTGGCAACCCAACACTGCCCCATATCACCTGGCAACCCAACACTGCCCCCCATAGCACCTGGCAACCCAACACTGCCCCATATCACCTGGCAACCCAACACTGCCCCATATCACCTGGCAACCCAACACTGCCCCCCATATCACCTGGTAACCCAACACTGCCCCATATCACCTGGCAACCCAACACTGCCCCATATCACCTGGCAACCCAACACTGCCCCCCATATCACCTGGCAACCCAACACTGCCCCATATCACCTGGTAACCCAACACTGCCCCATATCACCTGGCAACCCAACACTGCCCCATATCACCTGGTAACCCAACACTGCCCCATATCACCTGGTAACCCAACACTGCCCCATTCTATTCTAATATTTCACACAATAAAACTGTCCGCTTATTGAAAACAACTGTCATTTGCTCCCACATCAAGGCAAGAGGTCAGCATAACAGACAGCAGTCTGTGATTGGTGGAGGAGGGGAGCTGGGTAACGAACAGCAGTCTGTGATTGGTGGAGGAGGGGAGCTGGGTAACGAACAGCAGTCTGTGATTGGTGGAGGAGGGGAGCTGGGTAACGAACAGCAGTCTGTGATTGGTGGAGGAGGGGAGCTGGGTAACGAACAGCAGTCTGTGATTGGTGGAGGAGGGGAGCTGGGTAACGAACATGATGTTCACTCAGGAGAGGAAGGAATGAGGTAGCTTAAACAACAGCAGCACAACTCACTCACTCGCACACACACACACTCACTCAAACACACACACACTCACACACACACTCACACGCACACTCACACATCCACTTACCATAAACATGTCAACCTCTCTCTCCATAACCCGTACGCTTCCTTTTCATCCTTCAATACCATATACAACCTCTCAACTTCCTCTTGAACTTGGATAACCTGTTCTTTTCGTTCTGAACAGCAGGTCCATGTCTCGTTCTGAACACCAGGTCCATGTCACCAGGTCCATGTCTCGTTCTGAACACCAGGTCCATGTCACCAGGTCCATGTCACCAGGTCCATGTCCCCAGGTCTATGTCACCAGGTCCATGTCACCAGGTCCATGTCCCCAGGTCTATGTCACCAGGTCCATGTCACCAGGTCCATGTCCTGACAGAGGGGTCAGGTTTATTGTCTTCCCTTCTGCTCTTCATTTGTCCCCCTCCGGGTGTAGCAGGTTAAACTCACTCCTCAAGTATGTAACAGGCCACCTGCGTCAACAAATAGCTAGCTTTTCGTTGGCGTAGCTGGTAGTGGTTGCGCTTGGGCTGCCAGAGGTGGCAGGTTTGATCCCAGCGAAGGGCGAACATTGGCCAAGTGTACCTCTGGCAGAGCAAGAGCACGTCTGTTACATACAAACTGGTGCCATCAACGCACGAGGAGTACACAACCGCTACACGTCCCTCTCTCTCCTGGGCCGCTGACTCGAGCAGCTCATCATGAAACATCAGACCAAGGCAGCAACACACCATCACACCTTGGTAAACATGACGGGGATCCAAGCAGCTCAAACTAACTGAGCACGGCATGGTTGTGCTCGGCCGCTTCAGGACACTCTCTGTCTCTCTGTCCCCATCTGAGCTCCGTGCTGACGCTCCAGGCAGGGGCTTCACACGCTTATCAAGAGGAGTTTTCAGGCATTGAAACACGATGCCACTAAGGGTGTGTGTGTGTATTTATTCTGCTGTTTGTGTGTTTTGACTCCAGCCTGCTGGGTGTGTGTTCTCACAGCAGTCTGCTTGGTGTGTTTCTCTAGCTCTGGTGCCTGTGTGCTTGGTGTGTTTCTCTAGCTCTGATGCCCGTGTGCAGGAATCCGAAAGAATAATACCCCTGCATTCTAATACGTCTGCATGAAGGGCAGGAATGAGCGGGGGGGGGGCTGCTGAACAAGGGGTACCACAAGGGTGAGACCAGAGACACAGCCCTCCTCCTGGGTGAGACCAGAGACACAGCCCTCCTCCTGGGTGAGACCAGAGACACAGCCCTCCTCCTGGGTGAGACCAGAGACACAGCCCTCCTCCTGGGTGAGACCAGAGACACAGCCCTCCTCCTGGGTGAGACCAGAGACACAGCCCTCCTCCTGGTGAGACCAGAGACACAGCCCTCCTCCTGGTGAGACCAGAGACACAGCCCTCCTCCTGGGTGAGACCAGAGACACAGCCCTCCTCCTGGTGAGACCAGAGACACAGCCCTCCTCCTGGTGAGACCAGAGACACAGCCCTCCTCCTGGTGAGACCAGAGACACAGCCCTCCTCCTGGGTGAGACCAGAGACACAGCCCTCCTCCTGGGTGAGACCAGAGACACAGCCCTCCTCCTGGGTGAGACCAGAGACACAGCCCTCCTCCTGGGTGAGACCAGAGACACAGCCCTCCTCCTGGTGAGACCAGAGACACAGCCCTCCTCCTGGGTGAGACCAGAGACACAGCCGTCCTCCTGGTGAGACCAGAGACACAGCCCTCTGCACCTAAACCAACCTAAAGCCTCAAAGAGTACAGAGAAAACAACACAACTTGTTCCTCCTCTAAGTCTATAGATATTTTTTGAAGGAGATCTGGCTGTAGAGAGAACAAGCTGGTCAGCTGAATCATCGATCAGAGGGAGAGAGAGAGAGAGAGAGAGAGAGGGAGAGAGAGAGAGAGAGAGGGAGAGAGAGAGAGAGAGAGAGGGAGAGAGAGAGCAGCCACAACCTGAGGAAAACCACTGGACAGGAAACCCGGGGAGGGATGAGTGAGCTCTAGGGTTAGGAGTTACCACTAACCCTACTAGCAGACAGAGATGTTGACGTCTCCACTGTGAACACACAGTGCAGCGCCTCTCCCCATCCCCCATCCCCCAGCCCCCAGCCCCCCAGCCCCCAGCCCCAGCCCCCAGCCCCCAGCCCCAGCCCCCAGCCCTGCGACACCCTTCTCCTCCTGCTGCAAGTCTCCCTCAGCAAACAGCCTTGCTACAGAATCATGGAGGTTAAATATGGGAAGTGTGCAGTGAGGTGTCAGAGTTCTTATACCACCTCTGTGTGTGCAGGACAGGACTGTGTGTGTAGGACAGGACTGTGTGTGGAGGACAGGACAGGACTGTGTGTGCAGGACAGGACTGTGTGTAGGACAGGACAGGACTGTGTGTGTAGGACAGGACTGTGTGTAGGACAGGACAGGACTGTGTGTGTAGGACAGGACTGTGTGTGGAGGACAGGACAGGACTGTGTGTGCAGGACAGGACTGTGTGTAGGACAGGACAGGACTGTGTGTGTAGGACAGGACTGTGTGTAGGACAGGACAGGACTGTGTGTGTAGGACAGGACTGTGTGTGCAGGACAGGACTGTGTGTGCAGGACAGGACTGTGTGTGTAGGACAGAGCAGTGAGATCTCCACTGTAACAACACAGAGCAGTGAGATCTCCACTGTAACAACACAAAGCAGTGAGATCTCCACTGTAACAACACAAAGCAGTGAGATCTCCACTGTAACAACACAAAGCATTGAGATCTGCACTGTAACAACACAAAGCAGTGAGATCTCCACTGTAACAACACAAAGCAGTGAGATATCCACTGTAACAACACAGAGCAGTGAGATCTCCACTGTAACAACACAAAGCAGTGAGATCTCCACTGTAACAACACAAAGCAGTGAGATCTCCACTGTAACAACACAGAGCAGTGAGATCTCCACTGTAACAACACAAAGCAGTGAGATCTCCACTGTAACAACACAAAGCATTGAGATCTGCACTGTAACAACACAAAGCAGTGAGATGTCCACTGTAACAACACAAAGCAGTGAGATGTCCACTGTAACAACACAGAGCAGTGAGATGTCCATTGTAACAACACAAAGCAGTGAGATGTCCACTGTAACAACACAAAGCATTGAGATCTCCACTGTAACAACACAAAGCAGTGAGATGTCCACTGTAACAACACAAAGCAGTGAGATCTCCACTGTAACAACACAAAGCAGTGAGATCTCCACTGTAACAACACAAAGCAGTGAGATCTCCACTGTAACAACACAGAGCAGTGAGATGTCCACTGTAACAACACAGAGCAGTGAGATCTCCACTGTAACAACACAAAGCAGTGCGATCTCCTTCTGATCAGAGACTGGAGGCATGTGGTCAACAACAGAGACTGCTGAGAGAAAACCCAGCGGGGCGATTCGATCCTACATGACTCACAGGAGTTACTCCCCCACACTAAGCTGTAGGCTTTACTAACACACAGGCTGCGTCTGAACTATGTACTCACTGTGGGTGGAGAAAGCAGCCTTTAGGTGTTGCACATCAATCAGAAACATAAATGAAGGTGCGTGCTCAGCGCTCTTGTTACCTCCAACAGTGGCAGATCGGGGTCCAGCTGTGTGAAACTGTGCAGGACCACGGGGCTGACGTCCCCGGCCACCTCGAGCCTCACCCCCTCCCAGATGTGACGGATCCTCCAGGCTGTGTTGTCAAACATCCCATCTGGCCACGGGGCTCCCGTTAGATAAACCATGTGTGTCACGGCTGTACGGCCACGGCAGTAACAATGTCCAAAACAGACCTTTTCACTCCATGAAGGGATACGACTGACACAATGTTTCACACAAAGAGGAAAGCCTGAATCTGTGTGAGTCCTGAAGGCTGAATGGATCCTTCACGTATCATCCAGGCTCTCTCTTCGACTCATCCCCCTCTTCGACTCCTCCCCCTCTTCGACTCCTACCCCTCTTCGACTCCTACCCCTCTTCGACTCCTCCCCCGACAGACAGAACCGCCCCGTTATAAAACTTGTTGTGTCATTTAGCACTAGAGTGTTGGACTAACTCTGACCCTAACCCGCTCTGTAAAGTAGGCCTATAGTAGGCTTTGTCATTAAACTAAACTTAGCTTTGGTTACTATTTATTCATTCCCTCATGTAGGCCTAATCTTGACGTCTGATTCTCGGCAAGAAGCCTACAATTGTTTTTGTGCGTCACAAGACAAATGTCCACAAGGTTACGAGTTAAAAATGATAAAGATGAACCAACTCAAGTAAACAATTCTATGCAAACAAATAATGTTGATAACGGATAATGGCAAAAGCACACGGTTAAAAAAACACATCCCTGATTTTCCTGACTACTGCTGTTTGTCTCTTACAGCAGCCTGTAACTGCTGTTTGTCTCTTACAGCAGCCTGTAACTGCTGTTTGTCTCTTACAGCAGCCTGTAACTGCTGTTTGTCTCTTACAGCAGCCTGTAACTGCTGTTTGTCTCTTACAGCAGCCTGTAACTGCTGTTTGTCTCTTACAGCAGCCTGTAACTGCTGTTTGTCTCTTACAGCAGCCTGTAACTGATCCAAACTTGTAACTGTAAAGAGAATCTGTGTTTAGTGTGTCCAGTACTGTAAGTCAAGCAGACTCGGCCTCAGGCATTCTTCAGCGCTGCTCTACTTTCCACATCTGTTGTGTGTTGTGTGTGGGCAGGGCCATGACACTCACTGCCAGTAAATGGAGAGGGGGAGGAGGGGTGCAGAGAGGGGGAGGAGGGGTGCAGAGAGGGGGAGGAGGGGTGCAGAGAGGGGGAGGAGGGGTGCAGAGAGGGGGAGGAGGGGTGCAGAGAGGGGGAGGAGGGGTGCAGAGAGGGGGAGGCAGACTAATGCAGGGAGAGGAACAAGAGAAACTGGGTTCCTACTGAAATGGTGTCTCTACATTCACAGAGAAGGTGTTTAGAAACCTGTGAAACATTTGTGTCTTTGGCAAACTGCAAATCTCAGAGATCATTTATGCATGTACATGAAAGTGTTTAACATGGAGGTGTTTAACATGGAGGTGTTTAACATGAAGGTGTTTAACATGAAGGTGTTTAACATGAAGGTGTTTAACATGAAGGTGTTTAACATGGAGGTGTTTAACATGAAGGTGTTTAACATGGAGGTGTTTAACATGAAGGTGTTTAACATGGAGGTGTTTAACATGGAGGTGTTTAACATGAAGGTGTTTAACATGAAGGTGTTTAACATGGAGGTGTTTAACATGAAGGTGTTTAATACAGGGAGGACACTGATGGGAACGTGTCTCACTCAGCTGTGATTGGCCGAGGAGTTGGTCACCACTATCCTGAGTCATGACATTTAATTGTCCAGAATGGAACTGTCTGCTCCTGAAAGAGCTGATGCTGTATAAAATGATTTCACAGAATCATAGAACTAACTTGGTTCTCTTTTGCCATCTGAACTACACTGTCTGTGGTAAACAAAGAACAGGATATCGTAAAACCACAGCCTTAATCATACCTAAAGTACAAAAGGTTTTCACTTCAGTGGGTGTGTACTGTAGCGGGACAGCCCCAGACTGGGTCAGCTTTGGGGGGTCTCATCTGAAGAGAAACAGCGACACCTAATGGCCACGAGGAGAAGTGCGCCTGGTCTTTGTCTATCAGCACTTTATTGTCCAGCTCTCACATACAGATTCCGCATGATGAATGCAGATGTTAATGCTCATAACCCTATAATGCTACGTGGATCAGACTAGCTTCCTAGCCAGATGCTACCTCTTCTGGGTGTTTAGCAAGGCCTGGAGTCACAGCTAGAAGTTCTTTTCTCCCTGTTTCCCACACTGGTGTAAACTGGGCTGGCTGCCATGGAGACCACAGCAGGCTTGGCTGTCTGGCCTGTTAGCTTAGCAACACTCTGCCAGCTGAGAGCTACAGCTGAACACAGCCGCCAAGCTGTGCTAGATACTGACAGGCCCAGACACAGGGAGGAGCTGGACACACAAGAGTGCACACACACATTCTCTCTCTCTCTTTCTCTCTCACACACACACATTCTCTCTCTCTCTTCTCTCTCACACACACATTCTCTCTCTCTCTTTCTCTCTCACACACACACATTCTCTCTCTCTCTTTCTCTCTCACACACACATATTCTCTCTCCTCTCTCTCTCTCCTCTCTCTCTCTCTCTCTCACACACACCACATTCTCTCTCTCTCTTTCTCTCTCACACACACATATTCTCTCTCTCTCTCTCTCTCTCTCTCTCTCACACACACACACACTTCTTATAAGCACACTGATCCCCACTACACCCGCTTGAGATGTGGGACAGCTGGTCTACTTCCTGTATCATGTTACTGTAGCCGATAGCCAATGGTTCTCTGTAGTACTCTGTCTCACTCACTCTCTCTCACACATAACACCATCCATAGCAGCAGAGGCAGTGAGATGTAGAGATGAGGTGTAGATAGCACAGGAGGGTTTGGAGGGTTAACATTGTGGTTCTATCAGTTCACACAGTGTGGTTACGCACACGCTCTGCGCTGTTCCCTGGCGTTGAGGCAGAAGAACCTCAGCTTGCGTCCTGACCATGGTGCCATGGCAACCCACCAAGGAGCTGGCCAGGAACCAGACCTTAAGTGATTTGTACCTAAATGTTTTGATCCACTGGCTGACAGTGTTACTATATGATAAAGTAATGTTCCTACGAAACAGTAGTCTAGTCTGTGTCAGTACACTTGAGCATTTATAGTGCCAACATAAACGTCTTAGGCTATAGCCTATCTTACCATACCACTTCTTACCTGTGTATCCAGCATCATCATGTTCTTGGATTCATATCCTCCTCCTTTGCCTGGCAAATCTTGACGTCTTATGAAGCTCTATGACACATAGGCTATGTCGGCCTACACATGTTGCAGAACAACCCAAATCCCACCGACTGCACACTTGAAGCGCGTGGACCTCCAGTCAGCGGGGAATCTCCTGGGTTTAACAGAGCTACACCCTCACAGTACCACAGCGGTGTCCAGGTGTGTGTCATCAAATCCACCTCTGTCAAATGTCAATCTTTAAAATCTGACGGGGCGTTAAGTAAACGCGTTATACAAATGAGTCCGTTTGGAATGTGCTGTCATTAAAAGAATGCTCCCGCATCAAGTAGGCCACATGTGGTTCCCATTCAGGGCAGAAACCCGTCTGTGTGAAGGAGGATGGTGGGGCAGAACCCCGTCTGTGTGAAGGAGGATGGTGGGGTCATAACACGGAGCCGTGGGAAGGCGGATGAACTAATGTAGTTTTACTAAATATCCCAACCGTTTTGTGCTCCCACCGCCACTGATATGTAGGATATCCTCATCCCATCCTCTCATCCTCTCTTTAAAATCAAATGGGCGACACTTCATATGCAGCACGAGCGATTAGGCTACGCCTGTGCGTGATATCATCACCTCACGAGCTCCCAGAGATGCGCCTTAATAATAATAATCGACGCCGCTTTTCCTCGATTCCTTAATTGTTTCGACAGGCCAGTTCGTTTGTGCCAGTTTCAGTCAATTCGTTTGAGGATTGTACAATCCGCCAACGTGCCGTTGGATTCTTCGTATAAGGCCTCTATAAATCTCAGAGGCAGTGGATGTCGGGATGTAGCCTACAAGTGAATAGCCAAACAAACGTGCTTGGAATAGACAAAGCGGTTGATAATCTCTCGCGCACTGTACATCATAACATGCATTAGAGGCCACAGACGACAGGGCGCGATCCCGGTTTCTGGGTCAACGTTTCTAACTGTAGGTTGTGTTTGACTACAAAACCACAGGCCTTTATTAGGCTACGCAAAATGTTGTCAGTAGAAAATATCACCCCACCACTACGCCTGTTTTATTTTATTTTATTATAATATCACTAGTTTTATACTAAGACAACCTAGCCTCATTCTCCGTGCGTTATGCTTGTATCCATGGTTTCCCGTTTTCTATCATGATCAGTCTCAATCCTCGTTGTCTTTTATATCCTGGATGTGGACGTCGTCTCGAACGTCTTGCTCATGTTGCCTCATCGAGCTTCGTCTCCGCCGGGATGTGCAGTCCGAGCCGGGATGTGCAGTCCTAGCTCTTCAGTCCTAGCTCTTCAGTCCTAGCCGGGATGTGCGGTCCTAGCTCTTCAGTCCTAGCTCTTCAGTCCTAGCTCTTCAGTCCTAGCTCTTCAGTCCTAGCTCTCAGCTCTTCAGTCCTAGCTCTTCAGTCCTAGCTCTTCATGATACCTCTGAGGTGTTGGCCGTTCAGCGGAGGAAGAAATACCGACCCATAAATAGAGCGGCGAGAGAGACTCGTCTCTGTCGTCGCATATAATAGCCGAAACCTGGGCGAAAATGATCAAATAAACCACACAATCCCTCCAATCGACAGCAATCGATTTTAGTAGGCTACATGAAATCGGTCGGCTGTGGTCCACCAACAAGCCTCGCGGCAATGATGAGACCAGGGACCCGGTCCGGGGTGACCCTTCAGATATCTGCCGGTCTACCCACCCTATTCTGTACCTACCCTGCCAAGCAAATCACTGCAGCCCAGTTGGTCATTTACGAACCCGGAGGAACGCAAATAAAACGTAGGCTACATTCTCAAACATTATTCCAACAGTTTGGTAGATCCAGTTCAGAATGGATTAAATCTGTGGCTCTCCGTCAGTCCGTGCTCGAGGATGAATCCTAGACCGAACAGGCGAGATATTCGACGCTAGGCTCCCTTCTGCGTGCGCAGCCTTAAAGGGCAGATTTGACCTCGATTTGAAACGGCTCCGTTACAGTGTTGATGCTTATCTCGACTGGTGCCTATAGTTTATATTATTCTGCCTCTAAACGGACCTAAAATAATTCACAAAACAGTCGTCTAAATATAGTCAACCCTGTTAGTGATATTTATAAATTAGCTACACAACTGTCGTCCCATGCCCCTATAGGCTACCGGGGACGTTGTTCCGGAGCGCGTCATTGAGCTGGCAGATTTAAGACGTGCAGCGGAATGAAGAACGACTCCAGACCGTTACGTAGCCTACCGAGACAAGGACGATCATTCTCGAGAAGTAGGCTACGCTATTCGTTTGCTGGTCAACAATGTCATGTTTACTGTCGTAGCTTGCATGTAGGCTACACTATAGCGTAAAACTGATCACATAGGCTAGTTGAATCGCCGAAATGCATCCTAAACAAGTTCAGCATGAAACTCAAACCTGACAAGACCCTGGGCCTGCCACGGAGTACGTGGGAAAGGAAACCATGTTGACATGCACACCTCACAAGGTAGTAATCATTATAACAATGAACACCATTCACGCGGTTTTCACAGGTAAGGCAGATGTATTAAACCCTAACATGAGTTGAAACCACTACACTTGAAGGGCATATTTATATTGAAGATTGACATGAGCCTGTTTTCTAAAACATCATCATGAAACAATCACAATATAGACTTGTTGAAATAATCGTTTATATATTTAATGTGTAAAACATGTAAATAACGGCTTTAATAGATACAGTATGTAGCCATACACACAGTCACACACACACAGTCACACACACACAGTCACACACACACAGTCACACACACAGTCACACACACACAGTCACACACACACAGTCACACACACACAGTCACACACACAGTCACACACACACAAAGGGAAACAGCACTAACTAAAGAGTGATATGGTGTTTTCACCAGCCTGAAAGAGCAGCTTCCCTTCTGGAACATGTTCAGCGAGAAAGACAAGTTAAACATCAGCAATGCGACGATCCTTAAAAAACGACATACACACATAAAACAACTGACAATCAATATAGTCATTTATGCGGACAACAGTCATTCACATCCTTTTCTGCAGCATACCACAACCATAAAATAAAAAAGAAACAATCGTCAACAAACAAGATATTCAAAAATAAGTATGCTTCAATATTTTTACCACAGATATTGTACTGTGTGATGGTAAACATTAGTTACACAGAAGTCAAGTCTTGATTCACACCCTCAACACACCATCTCATGGAGGTCTTTCAGACTCATTACATCATAATACATCTTTTGTTCAAATAGGGGGAATCTGAAACCACTATGACCCTCTGATATGCAGTCAAATGCTCTGGCACCAAGTTCTACCCACATCCATATAACCCTCTCTGTCCATATAACCCTCTCTGTCCATATAACCCTCTCTGTCCATATAACCCTCACTGAACTGAAACATTTGAACAACCTCCTTTTACTGAAGCAAGCCTCACCCAGGAGTCTGACAGACTGATGACAGACTGATGACAGACTGATGACAGACTGATGACAGATTGATGACAGACTGATGACATACTGATGACAGACTGATGACAGATTGATGACAGATTGATGACAGACTGATGACAGACTGATGACAGACTGATGACAGACTGATGACAGACTGATGACAGACTGATGACAGACTTATAACAGACTGATGACAGACTGATGACAGACTGATGACAGATTGATGACAGACTGATGACAGACTGATGACAGACTGATGACAGACTTATAACAGACGGATGTTGTGGCATCAAAAGAACCTTCAAAAGAACCTTCTTCAGGACACACGTGTGTGTGTGTGTGTTCCTACGGAGTGCGTGTTCCTACAGCGTGTGTGTTCTTAGGGCACCCCTGTCTCTCCCAGGCCACCTGTCTTGGCCTGGCCCCTCCCTCTCCTCCCAGGCCCCTCCCTCTCCTCCCAGGCCCCTCCCTCTCCTCCCAGGCCCCTCCCTCTCCTCCCAGGCCCCTCCCTCTCCTCCCAGGCCAGCAGAGGCTCTCTCACATGACAGTCTTCAACTAGCACACGTTCTTGTCCTGCACCCGCAAACTCCCATAGCAACAAGCCTGAGGAGCTCCCATAGCAACAAGCCTGAGGAGCTTCCATAGCAACAAGCCTGAGGAGCTTCCATAGCAACAAGCCTGAGGAGCTTCCATAGCAACAAGCCTGAGGAGCTTCCATAGCAACAAGCCTGAGGAGCTTCCATAGCAACAAGCCTGAGGAGCTTCCATAGCAACAAGCCTGAGGAGCTCCCATAGCAACAAGCCTGAGGAGCTTCCATAGCAACAAGCCTGAGGAGCAGGGCAGGGGACAGGAGGGAGTTCTTCACTGTGTACAAACACCATAACCACCCCCACACCTAACCCTGATCTAAGCTCAGGTATATGAGGCCTACGCAGCCTCATGGGAACCAGGTCCCAGCTTCCACCACAGACCTCCTGGCAGCTGCAGACCGTCTGGGGTTTGGAGAAACACTAAACCAGCACAGGAGAGTTGTGCTCAGCGTGTCTCTGGGCCACGACCGGCAGGCTGGCCAACATCTCCTGCACCTAGGTTACTGTCATATTCCCAGCCTATAGCTGGGACAAAACTAACAGTACAGAACTAGTATTTAAAGCTGCGACAGATCTTAATATCTTAGACAACCAGCATCACAACCTCCCAGACCGCTAGTCTACCACTGTAACAGGGCGGTGGATAAGAGGTGCACCTCCACTAACACACCAATCTGCTTCTGAGCTGAGACCATTAGTCAGCTGACAGGATCACCTGGAGATGAAGACCACGACTGCTTATAACCAGGGATCACTGGATCACTGAAGCCCTGGATCACTGGATCACTGGAGCCCTGGATCACTGGATCACTGGAGCCCTGGATCACTGGAGCCCTGGATCACTGGAGCCCTGGATCACTGGAGCCCTGGATCACTGGATCACTGGAGCCCTGGATCACTGGATCACTGGAGCCCTGGATCACTGGAGCCCTAGATCACTGGATCACTGGATCACTGGATCACTGGATCACTGGAGCCCTGGATCACTGGATCACTCACACGACCAACCATGTGTGTCACTGGCCAGATACTGCTAGGCTTCACTATATGGCAACATGGCACTAGACAACAACAATCCAAATTGAATCCAAATGTTTAAAGGGTGAATTAATCTCAGTGTTGTGAAGTAACTGTTGCTGTTTAAAGTAATAAAAAAAGCACTGATTTTAAGTAGGCAACATCGTAATTTTAGCACAAAAATGACCAATTATTATCTGCAAAGATACACTTAGAGCGAACAGCATCTCCTGGGACAACTGACAGGACGTAGATGATGATCACTTCCTGTAAGATGATGATCACTTCCTGTAACATCGACTGACAGGACGTAGATGATGATCACTTCCTGTAACATCGACTGACAGGACGTAGATGATGATCACTTCCTGTAACATCGACTGACAGGACGTAGATGATGATCACTTCCTGTAACATCGACTGACAGGACGTAGATGATGATCACTTCCTGTAACATCGACTGACAGGACGTAGATGATGATCACTTCCTGTAACATCGACTTCAGACAGAGAAACATTCAACTTAAATACAGAAAGTTCATATTCTACAAACCTGGTAGCACTTCATTCATGGTATTAATGAAACCTTCATTCCAGTTAGCATGAAAATATCTGGTCATTGGCCATTTCTGGTATGACTGGTTAAAATGGCAAACATTATATTGAGTAGTTCAGAGTTCAACATTCAAAAATAAACTAATAGTATTCCATCATTTATCAAACTCAAAATACACAGTATTTCAAGTAAGAACAATCCCCTTCTCAGCGCCAGACCCTCCTGCCCCCCTGCCCTCCAACCTTCCTTCTTGGTTTGTCACAATGAATACAAGTTAACATTTATGAAGCAAAAAAGTACATTTCCAATATATTTAAAAGAGAGATCTTCCAAAGACGTGACACCACACAGGCCAGGAAGACGGCCATGTTGGATCTGTCCACTTCCTGGGATGACAGTCCTCTTCCTGAACTGTGCTCAGGTCCCCCCCCCAGCCCCGTCTCCTCTGCCCCCTGAGTGCATACATAAACAAGGCCGTCTCCAGGGGGACGGAGGTTTGTGTTCTCTGATGGTGAACCTGGGGCCGAGTGCAACTCCCAGAATGCACTGGGGGCCTGTCAGCTCTAGTTACCAGCTTCCAGACTCCTCCCCCTGGCTCCTCCCCCTGGCTCCTCCCCCTGGCTCCTCCCCCTGGTCGGCTCGGTGGGAGGTGACCGCTAGGAGCCCGTCTGCAGCTCCTTGGCCTTGGTCAGGATGGTGTGGACGTCAGAGATGGGGTAGTCCTGGGGAGAAGTTACAAAGCTGGTCAAACACCCCGAAACACCTACCACCTACATCACCTACCCCGCTCTGCTGGCAGACCAGCGCCCTGGGAGGGGGAGGAGCCCTACCTGCAGCAGCCTCATGTTGATCGTGAAGTCTCCAACCAGTAGCTGATCACGGATCAATCTGCAACAACAGGAACACGTTTACCCTGGAAATATCTCCCTTCTACTGGGAAAACACAACAAGGCTCCTAACCTGCTATGTTCATACTGAGAGCACTCACTCACTCACTCACTCACACACTCACTCACACACACACTCACTCACTCACACACTCACACACACACTCACTCACACACTCACTCACACACTCACACACTCACTCACTCACTCACTCACACACACACTCACTCACTCACACACTCACTCACTCACACACTCACGCACACACGCACTCACTCACTCACTCACGCACTCACACACAGTCACTCACTCACTCACACACTCACTGCACTCACACACTCACGCACTCACTCACGCACTCACGTCACTCACTCACACACGCACGCACTCACTCACTCACACACTCACTCACTCACTCACTCACACACTCACTCACTCACGCACTCACGCACTCACTCACACACTCACACACTCACTCACGCACTCACACACGCACTCACGCACTCACTCACTCACGCACTCACTCACTCACGTCACACACGCACGCACACACTCACTCACTCACACACTCACTCACTCACGCACTCACTCACTCACGTCACACACGCACACACTCACTCACGCACGTCACGCACCACACACTCACTCACTCACGCACTCACTCACTCACGCACACACTCACGCACGCACTCACTCACTCACACACTCACGCACTCACGTCACACACTCACTCACTCACTCACTCACTCACGCACACACTCACTCACTCACGCACACACGCACTCACACCACGCACTCACTCACTCACACACTCACACACGCACACACTCACTCACACACTCACTCACTCACTCACTCACACACTCACTCACACACTCACACACTCACTCACACACTCACTCACTCACTCACTCACTCACACACACACTCACACACTCACTCACACACTCACTCACTCACTCACTCACTCACACACTCACGTCACTCACACACTCACTCACTCACTCACTCACACACACACTCACTCACTCACTCACTCACTCACACACTCACTCACTCACACACTCACTCACTCACTCCACACACTCTCACTCACTCACTCACACACACACACTCACTCACTCACTCACACACTCACACACTCACTCACTCACTCACTCACTCACACACTCACTCACTCACACACTCACTCACTCACACAGGTCCCTCTGAAACTATCATGGTTTAGTGTCTCAGAGACAAAGTGTTGGTGGTTGGAATCTGAACCTGGCTACTGTGTAGTGATTGGACAGCCGACTGGCTAGCGTGTCCTGATTGGTGTGGGACTGACGTGAGCATGGCGCAGCAGACCAGGATGAGGAAGTTGAAGCGGTCCTGGTCGGAGAACAGAGAGTCCCAGATCCTGATGACGTCAGGAAGCAGGAACTCCTGAGACAGCAGCAGAGTCAGCCAGCGGAACGTGAAGTACTGAGGCTTGATGTTCTGCTCTTGCTGGGGGAGAGAGAGAGGGAGAGGGAAGGGAGTACAGGGAGGGAGAGAGAGGGAGAGAAGGGGGGGGAGGAGAGAAGGGGGAGAGAGAGGGGGAAGGTAGTACAGGGAGGGAGAGAAGGGGGGGAGGAGAGGGAGAGAAGGGGGGGAGGAGAGGGAGAGAAGGGGGGGAGGAGAGGGAGAGAAGGGGGGGAGGAGAGGGAGGTTAGCAGACAATTTTATCAAAAGCAACATACAAATAGTCCCGCAGAAAATAATCACATCTAATACATTCATCTTATACATTCATTATTCTTATATTTGGGTAATCTGAAGCTCTGACCTATTGAAGTGAAATACCCTGAAACTAGGGCTGGGCGATATGGGTCAAAAATAATCACGATATGTATATTTCCATTGGATAAGGATAAGAAGACGATAGAGCACAGATCTGTAGTCGTAGACAAACCCTCTCACCAGTTTCAGATAGAGTTCCATGTCCTTGTCCTTCAGCATGGAATACACACTCTCCATCTTGTAGGTGATGCCACACTGGGAGTCGTCCAGACTCTTGATGAAGTTGTCCCTGTTCTCTGACATCAGGTTGGTGAAACAGAAGAAGGTGTCTGCCTCTGCGTGTTCTGAGCAACACAACATCACACGTGTTCATCATCATCATCACGTGTTCATCATCATCACGTGTTCATCATCACACGTGTTCATCATCATCATCACGTGTTCATCATCACACGTGTTCATCATCATCATCACGTGTTCATCATCACACGTGTTCATCATCATCACGTGTTCATCATCATCATCACGTGTTCATCATCACACGTGTTCATCATCACACGTGTTCATCATCATCATCACGTGTTCATCATCACACGTGTTCATCATCATCACGTGTTCATCATCATCACGTGTTCATCATCATCACGTGTTCATCATCACACGTGTTCATCATCATCATGTGTTCATCATCATCACGTGTTCATCATCACACGTGTTCATCATCACACACGTGTTCATCATCATCACGTGTTCATCATCACACGTGTTCATCATCATCATCACGTGTTCATCATCATCACGTGTTCTTCATCACACACGTGTTCATCATCATCATGTGTTCATCATCACACACGTGTTCATCATCATCACGTGTTCATCATCATCACACGTGTTCATCATCATCACGTGTTCATCATCATCACGTGTTCATCATCATCACACGTGTTCATCATCATCATCACGTGTTCATCATCAAACGTGTTCATCATCATCACGTGTTCATCATCACATGTGTTCATCATCATCACGTGTTCATCATCACACGTGTTCTTCATCATCACGTGTTCATCATCACACGTGTTCATCATCATCACGTGTTCATCATCACACGTGTTCATCATCATCACGTGTTCATCATCATCATCACGTGTTCATCATCATCATCACGTGTTCATCATCATCACGTGTTCATCATCACACGTGTTCATCATCATCACGTGTTCATCATCACACGTGTTCATCATCATCACGTGTTCATCATCACACGTGTTCATCATCATCACGTGTTCATCATCACACGTGTTCATCATCATCACGTGTTCATCATCACGTGTTCATCATCATCATGTGTTCATCATCACACGTGTTCATCATCATCACGTGTTCATCATCATCACGTGTTCATCATCACACACGTGTTCATCATCATCACACGTGTTCATCATCACACACGTGTTCATCATCACACGTGTTCATCATCATCACGTGTTCATCATCACACGTGTTCATCATCACAAACGTGTTCATCATCACACGTGTTCATCATCACACACGTGTTCATCATCACACGTGTTCATCATCACACGTGTTCATCATCATCACGTGTTCATCATCATCACGTGTTCATCATCACACGTGTTCATCATCATCACGTGTTCATCATCATCACGTGTTCATCATCACACACGTGTTCATCATCATCACGTGTTCATCATCATCACGTGTTCATCATCACACGTGTTCATCATCATCACGTGTTCATCATCATCACGTGTTCATCATCACACACGTGTTCATCATCATCACACGTGTTCATCATCACACACGTGTTCATCATCACACGTGTTCATCATCACACGTGTTCATCATCATCACGTGTTCATCATCATCACGTGTTCATCATCACACACGTGTTCATCATCATCACGTGTTCATCATCACACGTGTTCATCATCATCACGTGTTCATCATCATCACGTGTTCATCATCATCACGTGTTCATCATCACACGTGTTCATCATCATCACACGTGTTCATCATCATCACGTGTTCATCATCATCACGTGTTCATCATCACACATGTGTTCATCATCATCACGTGTTCATCATCATCACGTGTTCATCATCATCACGTGTTCATCATCATCACGTGTTCATCATCATCACACGTGTTCATCATCATCACGTGTTCATCATCATCCACACGTGTTCATCATCACACTCATCCCCGAGCTCACCTTTCCACTCATCGTTGGGGTCTGTGGCGAAGGTGTAGTAGATGGGCCCCACGACCTCGTTCATGCCCTGGACGTAGGCGATGCCGGGGTTGAGCTTGGCGTAAATGAAGAGGATCCTCTCCACCACCTCCCAGTGCGCCTCGAAGCCCCGGGGCAGCACAGAGTACTCATTAGAGGGGTACAGGAAGAGGGCCTTGCCTGGAGAGCTCATCTGGAGGGGGGTACAGATGTAATATGTTAGACAGGTTTCTGCACTGGTTACTGTGGCATTCCTGATTGATGCTTTAGAAAAGCCTGGTCGTTTATCAAGGGAAATGTATTTACTGCTAATAAGTATATTCAACATTCGAGTAAATTAATTCATTAAAAATACATTCTTATTATAAATGTTTAGGAAGGCCTTAAAGCTCCCACTGACGTTGGTGACTCCACTGCGTGTGCGGTCCACCGTCTGGGCCTTGAGGGTGGTCTGCTCCACCCTCCTCCTCAGAGTCTCATACTCGTTCTGGGGGTCGAGGATCAGCTGGCAGGGGTAGTCTGTCGGCCGCTGGAAGAACGCCATGTCTGGATAAAGACGCCTTGCAGCGGGAACACAACGTCACGTCAGTCTGGGAGGTGTTAACACCCTGCCTGGGAGCTGAGATGGAACTTTACAGGAGAACCTACCGGACATCTTTATCAATCTGCAGGAGAACCTCGTTGTCTTTGAAGTAGTTGTTCCACCTGCTGTCTGGGTTTGGGTTGAGTGGCTGAGGAGCACGAAGAACACCGGAGGAGGAAGAGAGAAACAGCGCTGAGCACATTTTCAACTAGACATACCTTCAAAATGTTTCCATAGCTTTCCATTTGTGACAAAAGTATAACATTGCTACAATTTCCAAGAGTATATTCCTTACAATTGTGCCTTAAATTCTTCTGAATGATTTCCAATGCTTCTGCATTCTTCTCCCTACAGCTTGGTGAACACTATAAGGCACTACAGGGTTAGGGTTACTATAAGGCACTACTCTGGGTTTGTCACTCACGTGGTCCTCCATGGTGACGTCCTCCCGGAACAGCCCCAGGTTGGCTTTGGCGATGCCCGGCTGGATGATCATCTCCCTCAGGAACTGTTCGTACCCCTCCCTGGACATGAAGGAAACACACTGTCACCTCCCACAGGAAGTACGCCTCCCTGGACATGAAGAAACACACTGTCACCTCCCCCAGGAAGTACGTCTCCCTGGACATGAAGGAAACACACTGTCACCTCCCACAGGAAGTACCCCTCCCTGGACATGTAGGAAACACACTGTCACCTCCCTGGACATGAAGGAAACACACTGTCACCTCCCACAGGAAGTACCCCTCCCTGGACATGAAGAAACACACTGTCACCTCCCACAGGAAGTACACCTCCCTGGACATGAAGGAAACACACTGTCACCTCCTTCAGGAAGTACCCCTCCCTGGACATGAAGAAACACACTGTCACCTCCCACAGGAAGTACACCTCCCTGGACATGAAGGAAACACACTGTCACCTCCCTCAGGAAGTACGTCTCCCTGGACATGAAGAAACACACTGTCACCTCCCTCAGGAAGTACCCCTCCCTGGACATGAAGGAAACACACTGTCACCTCCCCCAGGAAGTACGCCTCCCTGGACATGAAGGAAACACACTGTCACCTCCCACAGGAAGTACCCCTCACACTGTCACCTCCTTCAGGAAGTACGTCTCCCTGGAGATGAAGGAAACACACTGTCACCTCCTTCAGGAAGTACCCCTCACACTGTCACCTCCCACAGGAAGTACGCCTCCCTGGAGATGAAGGAAACACACTAGGTGCGTTCGACATGTACTGCGGCTGCATGAAACGACCGGCGAGAGTAGCCGTTTGCAGTCGGGGAGGAGTTGAAAACGGCTCTGTGAAGTTGGACATTCCAGCTTCTCGTGGTTTGCTGCGTTTATGTCAGTCATGGCCGATCAAACGCTGTTTGCTTACGTTACTTTATTTATAATTAAACTTAGTCTTTCCGTTAGTAGAAGAGGTGGCCCAAAACCCTTTCTTCAACAAATGTTTTATTCAATCAAATTGTTTGGTCCGGATTTGAGCATTGGCGAAACTGAAGGTGTCAGAATAATTACAAAACAAGCGTCAAAGTTGTCGTGTGGGAGTCTGGCCAATCATGAAATAGCTGTGTCGTCATTTGAAGCCGTGCAGTTGCTCTTGAGAAAATGCGCTCGGCTACACAGCTGGCAGTTCTCGAATCGATCTCACGGTACTTTGATGGCTACGTCACAGTGACCTAGCCTCGGCGCCGTCTCAAGTCGGACAAAAAGTCTAACCAGAATTCACTGTTTCAAGTCAGCCGCCTGCAGCCAGCTGCAGCGCTGCATGAAACGAGGTCATGTCGAACGCACCTACTGTCACCTCCCACAGGAAGTACGCCTCCCTGGACATGAAGGAAACACACTGTCACCTCCCTGGACATGAAGGAAACACACTGTCACCTCCCACAGGAAGTACCCCTCACACTGTCACCTCCTTCAGGAAGTACGCCTCCCTGGACATGAAGGAAACACACTGTCACCTCCCTGGACATGAAGGAAACACACTGTCACCTCCTCAGGAAGTACGCCTCCCTGGACATGAAGGAAACACACTGGAACCAAGCTCTCCAAGCTCATCCTGGAGTTTACTTTCCATGTGCAGAATTTGCAGGTCGATCTGGACATGAGTTTCTGCTAAGTGAATCAAATGTAACGTAAAACAAGGTGGTTCCTGTTCTCTCCTCCTGTCTGCTGGAGCTGTGCGGTCAGGAGAGACCAGCTCCTCTGTCTCTCAGGGTCTCAATGACCAGGAGAGACCAGCTCCTCTGTCTCTCAGGGTCTCAATGACCAGGAGAGACCAGCTCCTCTGTCTGCTGGAGCTGTGTGGCCAGGAGAGACCAGCTCCTCTGTCTGCTGGAGCTGTGTGGCCAGGAGAGACCAGCTCCTCTGTCTGCTGGAGCTGTGTGGCCAGGAGAGACCAGCTCCTCTGTCTGCTAGAGCTGTGTGGCCAGGAGAGACCAGCTCCTCTGTCTGCTGGAGCTGTGCGGCCAGGAGAGACCAGCTCCTCTGTCTGCTGGAGCTGTGTGGCCAGGAGAGACCAGCTCCTCTGTCTGCTGGAGCTGTGTGGCCAGGAGAGACCAGCTCCTCTGTCTGCTGGAGCTGTGCGGCCAGGAGAGACCAGCTCCTCTGTCTGCTGGAGCTGTGTGGCCAGGAGAGACCAGCTCCTCTGTCTGCTGGAGCTGTGCGGCCAGGAGAGACCAGCTCCTCTGTCTGCTTCAGCTGTGTGGTCAGGAGAGACCAGCTCCTCTGTCTGCTTCAGCTGGGCGGCCAGGAGAGACCAGCTCCTCTGTCTGCTGGAGCTGTGTGGCCAGGAGAGACCAGCTCCTCTGTCTCTCAGGGTCTCAATGAACAGGACAGTTGTACCTCTAACTCAGTTAGGCCTCATCAGTGAACTGCATGACCCAGTCCTGCACATACCCAGCCTTGTCTCAGGGAGGAATTCCTCCCAACATTGACGTCATCCAGCACAACAACAGAACCCTTACTGAGGAGTAGCTTGGTGCTGCTGCAGTAAACCTGCAAGACTGCAGTAAACCTGCAAGACTGCAGTAAACCTGGTGCTGCTGCAGTAAACCTGCAAGGCTGCACATATCTGGAGAGACGAATGAGGACTGTAAAGAAGACTGACTTACCTCTGCTTTTTCAGAGATGAGTCCCATGTTGTTTGGTCCAAAGGCAGGTAGTTCAGAAGGATCTGTACAGCATGTGCCACCAGTCAACATGGTTATCAATATCATTATTGACAATCTACAAAACATAGACAGCTGAACTTGTGTTGTCAATTTAAAACTGCCTAAAACCTGTCACTGTTCAGTGGCTTCCTGCTTTAGGAACAGACTGAATCCAGCTCTCCCAATTGGAAAGTTAGAGGCATATTTTACAAAGAAGTTATTTACAAAGCTCTTTTTAAGAGAACTTACTTTCCAGCAGAGTGCTCGAATGCCTCCTTCAAATGGGATTCCTGAGAGTTACAAACATACAATTTAATAATGGAAATTTAGCAAAGGAAAAACGGAACTGCCCAAACATTGTTGTGAAAGTAATCCAACCCACCGCTGAAGCACAGTTCTCTGAGAGACGTCAACTCAATCTTGTCTTCACTCAGCGCCACCTTGAACTCCTGGATCCTGAAATTAACAATAAAATCATTAACTTTATAGACTCATCTGCTGTTTCATGGGTCTAAAGGGGTCTCAGGTAGACAGGTGACATGACAGGTAGACAGGTGACATGACAGGTGTGCAGTCCTCAGCTTCCATGGCCCTGTAGCGTACACTCACACTATATAAACCCTGTAGCTGGATAAACAACGTACACTCACACTATATAAAACCTCATGTAAGGCAGTTCTCTTTAGCCCAGTGTCTAACCCTTCAGACTCTATAGGACTGGTGGCACAGCTCCACAGGGTAGTCAAAGTTAAGCTTTAACTGAGACAGCAAAGCACTTCTTCTCGAGTTAAAAAGTTAATGATGGGATGAGTATGCGTCTTGTGGGCCCTCTGTGTCTGTGTAACCTTGCATACAGGGAGACATGTTAAACAGGACGTGTTCTAGTTCAATACATGGCTGCAAGGAGATTCTCCTGACACAACAGTTCACTGCAATCTAGTCACGAGTCACCAGCACTACCTTGACAGAGCCTAAACATCCAACCCAAGGTACGGTCAAAGGGCGTCAGTTCTAGGCACTCTTGCTCTACGCTTCTAAATTGACTAGACTTGCACTTATTGCCCTCCTCCATGAACTGGCCTTTGTCTCACTATCCCAGAGAAGACCTGAACACCAGCAGGCTCAGGGCTGAATTAACACGAGCATCAGACCAGCCATTCCCGACCGGCGTCACCTGCAGCCCGGCTGACTAGAAGCAGCAAATGGCATTCTCAGCTTCAAGCCAGCGCTGCATGAAGTCGAACACAGTCGAACTCAGCTATCAGCTCTCAGCTATCTTTGCTAAATGAGTCAAAAAAGATGTATAATAGATTTCACATCATTGGCAATGTGTTATCCGGAAATGCAGTGCAACTACTTCTTTGGAAAAATTAGATTTGTTACGTCTATATAGGCCTACGTTATCTATATGCATAATTCGTAACTTTATTAATGTGGCCAAACGTTTAATTCAAGCTGAAGTAGTTGACAAAGGAAGATAGCCATCTAACGACTGGCACTATTAGTCAACATGTCATTTAACAAGCTCTTACTCGCTGCAAATAAAAAAATTGCCATATCAATGAAAATGTATTAATTTGTATGGCTGTAGTAACGCTGCTGTAAAATAGCGCTAGCGAGCTAGCAGAACCAAAGCGAATACAACATTCATGTTAAATCAGTTTTGAACAGCACAACAAAGAATAGACATGTAAGGACACCCCATTGTCCCCTAATGACAGCAGTAGTTCAATATGACATTAAATCGAGTTGGGGGGTGAAGGGTGTATTTTTAACAATTCAAAAAGGCCAGGACTATCACAACGTTAGCCTGCTCGTAGCAAGCACACTTTGTTAGCCTCGGTTCCCAGTTTCAAACACGGAACCATCATCCACCGTATCTACGATGGATCACAGTATTCGATAATAAAAAAATACGTACCAGCTAATCCTATATATGATGTGACATAAGCAACAACTGTTAACTGCAACTTGTCTCACCTGTTTTTGTAAGAACTCGACATGTTAGAATCCTGCTGCGTGTTACAACAAAAATAGTCCGATGAGGATACAATCACGCGCCTCCCATCAAGCCTCCTGATTCTAACGTAACTCACATGATGAAAACATTTCCGGCAATAAAAAGTCAAACATTTTGGCTTCACGCAGGAGATCTTACAAGATAGAGTCTGCACCCCCTTTTAGTTTGATAATGTTTTCTTTTGGACTCCAGTGTCTTTAACCAATGCTATAGTAAATCCTACTTGTGAGACAGTAATTCATTACTATTAGATAAGACATATTAATAATTTGCTACTCTACATCATCTAAGTCATTTCGATTGTAAGACTTAATTATGAGACAGTTTGTCGTTATGTTTGTTGACAAATATGGTTCATCATAAAGATAGTATTTTTATACAATTACATTGTAATGGTTAGAGAATACATAATTGTTGTGAGATTTTAAGATTTAATTGTGAGATAAGTTTGAATGATTCACTTGAAATGAGTCATCCTTAGAGGAGTGTACATATATATATATAAAGGCCTTTATATATGGGATTGTAAGTCTTTTTATCCGTAACCGTTCCTTAAAAAAATCAGCATGTCAGACCCTGACCCGGAAGTGCTCCGGTATTGTTGCCCAACTGAAGAAGTCTGCTTTCTTCATTCGCAACATCAGTGGGTTTTAATGGGAATCAGTTACACACTGTCTAAAGATTGCAGATTCTAAAGTAGGTATTTCGTTCGATTGTGTTCGTGTAAAATTGATTGTCAAAGTTTGAAAATGTTGAAAGGATTCTTGAAGTGGTAGCTACTAGTAGCTTGCTGCTAGCTAGACTAGTTAGCTAGGTAGCTCCCGTCAGCTTTGGTAGCATTAGCTGCCTTAGCTTGGTTTGATGGGCTTGTAGTGGCTCTAGTGACTTAAAATTAACTAGGCAGCTGTATTGTTTTTTCGACAAAATGTGTAGCGTTGGGTGAACTATTTTAGGATAGCTACAACATCTTCGCGGCGCTGGAAGTTGTTGGAAGTTTTGTCGATTCAATGATATCGAAGTGAGTCCCTCAGCGCCGTCAGTGAACAAGAGGTGCTTGACTCGAGCTTGATGCGTGTTGTTAGATGCGCATTACTGATTGCATATCAACATGATGGTTAGATAAGAGGTTTATTGCGCATCAGATTATTAAGTGCTTTTTGTTTTTTTTCTGAAGAATAACCCAACCAAGCCGAGGAGGCTTGAACTGAACTGCGCATCTCGGTAACCAGTCGCAACAGAGAAGTAGCTAACTAGCTAGCCTAGCTAGCTTTCAGCTGCACCAACAACAACACGCCGGCATGTACAATCCTCACCACCATCACCAGCAGCAGCAGCAGCAACAACAGCAACAACAGTTTCACCAACATCTACGACAGCTACAGCAACTATTCCAACAGCAGCCTCCTCCGCCCCCGCCCCCGCCTCCTCCACCACCTCAACCCCCACCGTCGCACCATGTCGCTCATCACCACCACCAAGCAGGACGGTAAGCCTCAGAACTCGAGGTCGGTGATCAACAGGCCCCTCTTTCTCCTAGTTTTGGCAGGTGCAACAAATGTCAACGCATTGTATACACAATACTTAAAAAAAACCTTATATCCACTTCAAACCACTTCATATCTCAAGTAGATGAGTATTTGTTTCACTAGCTGTTAATGTTTTGCCAGCATGCTTGCTCATGTTCTCCCATGTCTCTGGTTTTGGAGCAGACCCATGACGGTGTCCCCCCAAGGCCCACCTCCCCCCCGGATGGTGAACCTCTGCCAGGCCACCCAGACCACCATCCTGGCCCCCAACCCCATGCTGCAGGGAGCCCTGCTCATGCAGCAGATGCAGGGTAGGTCTGCTAACCCTAGGTCTCCTGTCATCATCCTCACATAGAGCTGGATGTCAAGTGTTGATCATGGTTACTGATTAGTCTGTGTTGTAGCAGTGGGCTGTTCTCCAACGTCACTTTGTATGCATCTAAAACATCTCCCCTCTGTGTCTCTCCCCCCTCCCCTCCGCCCTCCTCCCCTCTTCTCCCCCCTCCCCTCTGTGTCTCTCCCCCTCCCCTCCGCCCTCCTCCTCCAGGGAACATGCGGGGGTTTGCCATGGGGGGGCAGCAGTTCCGCCAGTTCTTCACGGGGGCGCGTGGCTCCCTCCTGGGGCCTGTCCCCATGGGCGTGGCCATCAAGACCCCCCACATGGGCTTCCCTGCCCGCCACTTCCACCCCCATGCTCGCTACTACAACAACAACATGGTAAACATGGCCACCAGCCCAAACCTCTCCTGTCTGTCCTAGTATTGTGTGATGTGATGGTGTTGTGGTGAGCTGATGGTGTTGTGGTGAGGTGCTGATGGTGTTGTGGTGAGGTGCTGATGGTGTTGTGGTGAGCTGATGGTGTTGTGGTGAGCTGATGGTGTTGTGGTGAGCTGATGGTGTTGTGGTGAGCTGATGGTGTTGTGGTGAGCTGATGGTGTTGTGGTGAGCTGATGGTGTTGTGGTGAGGTGCTGATGGTGTTGTGGTGAGCTGATGGTGTTGTGGTGAGGTGCTGATGGTGTTGTGGTGAGGTGCTGATGGTGTTGTGGTGAGGTGCTGATGGTGTTGTGGTGAGGTGCTGATGGTGTTGTGGTGAGGTGCTGATGGTGTTGTGGTGAGCTGATGGTGTTGTGTGAGCTGATGGAGGTGCTGATGGAGGTGCTGATGGTGTTGTGGTGAGCTGATGGTGTTGTGGTGAGCTGATGGTGTTGTGTGAGCTGATGGAGGTGCTGATGGAGGTGCTGATGGTGTTGTGGTGAGCTGATGGTGTTGTGTGAGCTGATGGAGGTGCTGATGGTGTTGTGTGAGCTGATGGAGGTGCTGATGGAGGTGCTGATGGTGTTGTGGTGAGGTGTTGTGTGAGCTGATGGAGGTGCTGATGGAGGTGCTGATGGTGTTGTGGTGAGGTGTTGTGGTGAGCTGATGGAGGTGCTGATGGAGGTGCTGATGGTGTTGCAGGAGTATATCTCCCGGCAGGGGGGCAGGAAGCGTGACAGCGAGCAGCGAGCCTCCGGCAGCTCAGACTCACTTCCTGCCAGCAGCGCTGATGCACTTCCTGCCAGCAGCGCTGATGCACTTCCTGTGGCAGCCGGCTCTGTGGGGGGGAGCAGTGACCACACCCTCGGAGGTAGGGTTATCCTCAGCTGTCCTCTACCCCCTCCCCTATCTCACCCCCCTCCCCTATCTCACCCCCTCCCCTATCTCACCCCCTCCCCTATCTCACCCCCCTCCCCTATCTCACCCCCCTCCAGTATGTGAGCAGGAAGCATGAACTAGCCTCGTCTACACTGTGGAACTGCTACATGTGAAAGAACAATACTCCTATGTGCAGCTGAGACAGGAAGTCTGTGTTCCGCGTGTCTTAGTTTCCTGTTTCCCTCCAGGTGGAGGAGTGGGGGGGTTAGACACACCCCCTGAGCCCCCCGAGGAGGAGCCGGCCCTGAAGAAGCTGCGGACAGAGGGGTGAGTGGGAGGCTGGACTCCATTACCCATGAGTCCATTACCCATGAGTCCATTACCCATGAGTCCATTACCCATGAGCCATTGTTTTGTAGTTGTAACTTGCTCATGAACACCATGTTCCTGTACTCTTTCTTACTTCCTGTACCGTTTCTTTCTGTCTCCCTCAGCTCAGAGGAGCCTGTGGAGCGGTCCACTGTGCAGACAGCGGGGGTGCTGGGTGGTGTGGAGTGTAAGAGCCCAGCAACAGACAGCCAGCCTGGAGGTGAACACACCCTTCTCTAGTTTTGGACTCTTCCAAGACTCCTCAGTTCAGAACCTTCATACTCTCAGGATCTGATCATTAAAAACATATAAATTAACTTGTTAATCTCTCCACTTTGGATAACAGCTTCTGTTAAAGTCACACATTGTTAATACAAATCTATGTAGTAATGTGAAGAAACTACAACGGATGTTGTAATGTAAGATGTGAATGTGGTTGTGTGGCGTGAGACTTGGATGACCAGTCTGGAGGTAAACTCCCCCATGTCTCCTCCCCAGACTGTGAGCTCCTGGAGGAGGGAGGCAGCACCGCCGAGGCTGCAGAGGCCCTGGAGGAGAGCAGGGCTGTGGAGGAGAGCAGGGCTGTGGAGGTGAGGAGGGCTGTGGAGGTGAGGAGGGCTGTGGAGGTGAGGAGGGCTGTGGAGGTGAGGAGGGCTGTGGAGGTGAGGAGGGCTGTGGAGGTGAGGGGGGCTGTGGAGGTGAGGAGGGCTGTGGAGGTGAGCAGGGCTGTGGAGGTGAGGAGGGCTGTGGAGGTGAGGAGGGCTGTGGAGGTGAGCAGGGCTGTGGAGGTGAGCAGGGCTGTGGAGGTGAGGAGGGCTGTGGAGGTGAGCAGGGCTGTGGAGGAGAGGAGGGCTGTGGAGGTGAGGAGGGCTGTGGAGGTGAGGAGGGCTGTGGAGGAGAGCAGGGCTGTGGAGGTGAGGAGGGCTGTGGAGGGCTGTGGAGGTGAGGAGGGCTGTGGAGGAGAGGAGGGCTGTGGAGGAGAGGAGGGCTGTGGAGGTGAGGAGGGCTGTGGAGGAGAGCAGGGCTGTGGAGGTGAGGAGGGCTGTGGAGAAGAGCAGGGCTGTGGAGGTGAGGAGGGCTGTGGAGGAGAGCAGGGCTGTGGAGGTGAGGAGGGCTGTGGAGGGCTGTGGAGGTGAGGAGGGCTGTGGAGGTGAGCAGGGCTGTGGAGGTGAGGAGGGCTGTGGAGGAGAGCAGGGCTGTGGAGGTGAGGAGGGCTGTGGAGGTGAGGAGGGCTGTGGAGGAGAGATTGGCTGAATGTAAATATCTCTATATGCTCTCTCTCTCTGTGTGTGTGTGTGTGTGGAAAAAGCAGGTCGAGAAAGGAGAGCGGAACCTGCAGGACTCTGAGGAGGCAGGGGCGGAGGCCGGGGCGGAGGCCGGCCCCCAAGAGGAGGGGAGCGGCGAGGCAGCTAACAGGTTCTACTGCTACATCTGCAACATCACCTGCCACAACCAGCAGGTACTAAGGACACCCTGCACTCTCTCTCTCACACACACACACCAACGCCAAACAGCTTTAACATCAGTGTGATGGACTGAGTGAGCTGTGTAACAGCGTGTGTGTGTGTGTGTGTGTGCAGAACTTCCAGGGCCACATGAACGGCTTGTCCCACCAGCAGAAGATGATGGAGATCCAGCACATGAGCAACGCCTGTTTGGTGACACTGCTGCCCCGCGTCCAGGAGACACTGCAGGGCGCACGCCGAGACGGGTACACACACACCTACACACACACACACACACACACATCTACACACACACACACATTTACACACACACACACATCTACACACACACACACACTATATGCTTCGACACACACACACATGTCCACACACACACACACTATATGCTTCGACACACACACACATGTCCACACACACACACACACTCTACATGCTTCACACTGTGTGTGTGTGTGTGTGTGTGTGTGTGTGTGTGTGTGTGTGTGTGTGTGTGTGTGGTGTGTGTGTGTGTGTGTGTGTGTGTGTGTGTGTGTGTGTGTGTGTGTGTGTGTGTGGTGTGTGTGTGTGTGTGTGTGTGTGTGTGTGTGTGTGTGTGTGTGTGTGTGGTGTGTGTGTGTGTGTGTGTGTGTGTGTGTGTGTGTGTGTGTGTGGTGTGTGTGTGTGTGTGTGTGTGTGTGTGTGTGTGTGTGTGTGTGTGTGTGTGTGTGTGTGTGTGTGTGTGTGTGTCAGGGAGAAGAGACCAGGGCTGCAGAGATGGTGTGCCTCCTGTCAGACACATTTTACCAGCAACGTCCTGGAACACCGCCAGACCAAGGAGCACAAGGTCTGATTACACTGCCCTCACTTCCTGTTACACTGCCCTCACTTCCTGTCACACTGCCCTCACTTCCTGTTGCACTGCCCTCACTTCCTGTTACACTGCCCTCACTTCCTGTTACACTGCCCTCACTTCCTGTTGCACTGCCCTCACTTCCTGTTACACTGCCCTCACTTCCTGTTACACTGCCCTCACTTCCTGTTACACTGCCCTCACTTCCTGTTACACTGCCCTCACTTCCTGTTGCACTGCCCTCACTTCCTGTTACACTGCCCTCACTTCCTGTTACACTGCCCTCACTTCCTGTTGCACTGCCCTCACTTCCTGTTACACTGCCCTCACTTCCTGTTACACTGCCCTCACTTCCTGTTGCACTGCCCTCACTTCCTGTTGCACTGCCCTCACTTCCTGTTGCACTGCCCTCACTTCCTGTTACACTGCCCTCACTTCCTGTTACACTGCCCTCACTTCCTGTTGCACTGCCCTCACTTCCTGTTACACTGCCCTCACTTCCTGTTACACTGCCCTCACTTCCTGTTACACTGCCCTCACTTCCTGTTGCACTGCCCTCACTTCCTGTTACACTGCCCTCACTTCCTGTTACACTGCCCTCACTTCCTGTTACACTGCCCTCACTTCCTGTTGCACTGCCCTCACTTCCTGTTACACTGCCCTCACTTCCTGTTACACTGCCCTCACTTCCTGTTGCACTGCCCTCACTTCCTGTTACACTGCCCTCACTTCCTGTTACACTGCCCTCACTTCCTGTTACACTGCCCTCACTTCCTGTTGCACTGCCCTTACTCCAGCAGAGCATACTGTACACTGTGCTTGGTAGCTGACTAGGATGTAACCAGGATGTAGCCAGGATGTAGCCAGGATGTAACCAGGATGTAACCAGGATGTAACCCTCCCCTGTGCTTGGTAGCTGACCAGGATGTAACCAGGATGTAACCAGGATGTAACCAGGATGTAACCAGGATGTAACCCTCCCCTGTGCTTGTCCCCAGCGGTCCAGCTGCACGGCCAGCCCCTCCTGCACGGTGTGCAAGAGGCTCTTCAGGACTCCTCGTCAGTTTGTGCAGCACATGCAGTCTGACGAGCATGGGCAGCGGGTCCAGGAGGTGTGGCCTCACACATTCTGATTTCTCTATGTTCACTATGCTGTTACATGTTACTCTACCAGTTAGAAATACAGCTTGTCCTGGATTAACTGTCATTCTCTCTCATCTCTCTTTCCCTCTTCTTCTGATTGCAGCTTCGAGAAGAGAGGGGACCTGAGGCCCTGGCCGAGATGGTTGCCATGGATGCAGACGGCTGCTATGTTGACGATGAGGAGGAGGAAGAGGAGGGGGAGGGGGAGCAGGGCAGCTCTGACAGACAGGTAAGTTTGTCTGCACACCTTTACCTTTGACCTAACCCTGAGTGATAGACCAAGTTAGATGTAAAGTGTAGTACAGGAGGTGAGATGATGTAAGGTGCTGAGGTGATGTGATGGTCCTACAGGAGGGTTAGTACAGGAGGTGAGATGATGTAAGGTGCTGAGGTGATGTGATGGTCCTACAGGAGGGTTAGTACAGGAGGTGAGATGATGTAAGGTGCTGAGGTGATGTGATGGTCCTACAGGAGGGTTAGTACAGGAGGTGAGATGATGTAAGGTGCTGAGGTGATGTGATGGTCCTACAGGAGGGTTAGTACAGGAGGTGAGATGATGTAAGGTGCTGAGGTGATGTGATGGTCCTACAGGAGGGTTAGTACAGGAGGTGAGATGATGTAAGGTGCTGAGGTGATGTGATGGTCCTACAGGAGGGTTAGTACAGGAGGTGAGATGATGTAAGGTGCTGAGGTGATGTGATGGTCCTACAGGAGGGTTAGTACAGGAGGTGAGATGATGTAAGGTGCTGAGGTGATGTGATGGTCCTACAGGAGGGTTAGTACAGGAGGTGAGATGATGTAAGGTGCTGAGGTGATGTGATGGTCCTACAGGAGGGTTAGTACAGGAGGTGAGATGATGTAAGGTGCTGAGGTGATGTGATGGTCCTACAGGAGGGCAGGGTTAGTACAGGAGATGAGATGATGTAAGGTGCTGAGGTGATGTGATGGTCCTACAGGAGGGTTAGTACAGGAGGTGAGATGATGTAAGGTGCTGAGGTGATGTGATGGTCCTACAGGAGGGTTAGTACAGGAGGTGAGATGATGTAAGGTGCTGAGGTGATGTGATGGTCCTACAGGAGGGTTAGTACAGGAGGTGAGATGATGTAAGGTGCTGAGGTGATGTGATGGTCCTACAGGAGGGTTAGTACAGGAGGTGAGATGATGTAAGGTGCTGAGGTGATGTGATGGTCCTACAGGAGGGTTAGTACAGGAGGTGAGATGATGTAAGGTGCTGAGGTGATGTGATGGTCCTACAGGAGGGTTAGTACAGGAGGTGAGATGATGTAAGGTGCTGAGGTGATGTGATGGTCCTACAGGAGGGTTAGTACAGGAGGTGAGATGATGTAAGGTGCTGAGGTGATGTGATGGTCCTACAGGAGGGTTAGTACAGGAGGTGAGATGATGTAAGGTGCTGAGGTGATGTGATGGTCCTACAGGAGGGTTAGTACAGGAGGTGAGATGATGTAAGGTGCTGAGGTGATGTGATGGTCCTACAGGAGGGTTAGTACAGGAGGTGAGATGATGTAAGGTGCTGAGGTGATGTGATGGTCCTACAGGAGGGTTAGTACAGGAGGTGAGATGATGTAAGGTGCTGAGGTGATGTGATGGTCCTACAGGAGGGTTAGTACAGGAGGTGAGATGATGTAAGGTGCTGAGGTGATGTGATGGTCCTACAGGAGGGTTAGTACAGGAGGTGAGATGATGTAAGGTGCTGAGGTGATGTGATGGTCCTACAGGAGGGTTAGTACAGGAGGTGAGATGATGTAAGGTGCTGAGGTGATGTGATGGTCCTACAGGAGGGTTAGTACAGGAGGTGAGATGATGTAAGGTGCTGAGGTGATGTGATGGTCCTACAGGAGGGTTAGTACAGGAGGTGAGATGATGTAAGGTGCTGAGGTGATGTGATGGTCCTACAGGAGGGTTAGTACAGGAGGTGAGATGATGTAAGGTGCTGAGGTGATGTGATGGTCCTACAGGAGGGTTAGTACAGGAGGTGAGATGATGTAAGGTGCTGAGGTGATGTGATGGTCCTACAGGAGGGTTAGTACAGGAGGTGAGATGATGTAAGGTGCTGAGGTGATGTGATGGTCCTACAGGAGGGTTAGTACAGGAGGTGAGATGATGTAAGGTGCTGAGGTGATGTGATGGTCCTACAGGAGGGTTAGTACAGGAGGTGAGATGATGTAAGGTGCTGAGGTGATGTGATGGTCCTACAGGAGGGTTAGTACAGGAGGTGAGATGATGTAAGGTGCTGAGGTGATGTGATGGTCCTACAGGAGGGTTAGTACAGGAGGTGAGATGATGTAAGGTGCTGAGGTGATGTGATGGTCCTACAGGAGGGTTAGTACAGGAGGTGAGATGATGTAAGGTGCTGAGGTGATGTGATGGTCTTACAGGAGGGCAGCCAGCAGGTGACCCTGGAGGACATGGCAGATGATGAGGAGCACCAGCCAGACACGCAGTACGGTGAGGAACATCTTCCTCCTCCTCTTCGCTGTCTCCTCCTCGACTCCCGCGTGTGTGTCTCCGTTGTCACATCCTGTGTTGCTTCCTGTCGCAGGCTCCAGCTTCCTGGTTCCTGCTGCTGGCTTCCTCTGCCGCATCTGTCACCAGTTCTACCACTTTGAGTCGCCTGGCCGGCACACACACTGCATGTCCCTCGAGCACTTCAACAACCTCAAGGTTGGTTGTCTGCAAGCGGCAACAGAAAACGCCCAGTTACTCCAAGCTAATGTCCCTCTCTCACTGTCTCTCTCTCTCTGTTTCTCCCTTTCTCCCTCCCTCTGTCTAAAACAGAAGTTCAGAAGCCTGCAGAGCCAGAAGGCCGCAGAGCCCCCCGGACCCCCTGGCAGCGCCCCCCTGGACCCCCTGGCAGAGGCCGCCCTGGACCCCCTGGCAGAGGCCAGCCTGGATGGTCTGGAGGAGAGCGGCGGCCACCTGAGCTCCGGGTCCGAGTGTCTCTCTGGGGATGAGCTCCTGGAGTCAGACGTGGAGGAGTCAGGCCTCAGCCACTCTGCCCTGCTGCAGCCCACCGTCAGCATCACCAGGCTGGCTTCCAGCCTCCTGCTCCAGCCTCAGGACCACCAAGACCCCCAGCCCCAAGACAACCAGACCGCCCAGGCCTTGTTCATACCAGTACAAGAGGACTCCCTCTCGACCAGCCCCCACTGCAGACCTCCCTTCCCCCAGCCCCCCTGCCGACCTCCCCTCCCCCAGCCCCACTGCACCTCCCTCCCCCAGCCCCACGCAGACCTCCCTTCCCCCAGCCCCCCTGCCGACCCCCTTCCCCCAGCCCCCCTGCCCCTCCCCTCCCCCAGCCCCACTGCAGACCTCCCTTCCCCCAGCCCCCTCAGACCTCCCTCCCCCGCCCCCTGCCGACCTCCCCTCCCCCCTGCCACCCCCCTCCCCCAGCCCCACTGCCGACCTCCCCTCCCCCAGCCCCCCTGCCGACCTCCCTTCCCCCAGCCCCACTGCCGACCTCCCTTCCCCCACCCCCTGCAGACCTCTGCAGACCTCCCTTCCCCCAGCCCCCACTGCCGACCTCCCTCCCCCAGCCCCACTGCAGACTCCCCTCCCCCAGCCCCCCTGCGACCCAGAGGAGGGGGTCCTGTTCCAGGACAGCCCAGAGCAGCTCTGCCCTCTGGGGCTGGAGGTGACGGGAGAGGCTGCTCAACCGCTGCTCCGAGAGGAGGCTGCCTCTAACCCTGCCTTGGTTCCAGGAGAGGCAGAAGAGGTGGAGGAGGAGGTGAAAGAGGCCGCTCCTGTCCCAGAAGAGAAGCCCAGCGCGGGGAAGGCTAAAGCAGCTCCCAAGCGCAGGTCTGGCAGGGCAACAAGGAGGCGGTGAGAGGCGGAGGGAGATGCGGGAGAGAGAGTTGCCCGGTAGATCTCAGCTGTGAAGGTGCGTTACAAAGACACACTCCCCTCATTCATAAAGATTCCTAACTCGTCTAAACTCTCAGAACATCCCATGACTGCAGCAGTGGAATCAGAAAGCAAATGATGTTACTTCTTAAAGTGTTAAAAGAGTCATGAGGGATAAAGTGGTGTTGATTTCATCTCGATGAACACGTGGTGTTGTAGGTAGCAACATCCAAACAGCTGACAAAGCTGGTGCTGTTGAACAAGGTCTTTATTTTCACATTGTGGCTCTAGAGAAGGAGCGTCTTCTAGTGAGGTTTTAGAATGTAGCAGCTCGGCTGATCTGACTTCAGCATTTTTAGCAGGTGACTTGATCTGAAAACTATTGTGTGGGGTACTAAAAACAAAAATATTTAAAAAAATAAAAAAATAATACAAAACAAGGATTTGAATGGTACTTTTGCTTGATCTGATCCTGGTTTTGTTGAAGTGCTTTTTGTCATGGACAGTGTCACCCTAACCAGGAAGAGTGTCACCCTAACCAGGAAGAGTGTCACCCTAACCAGGAAGAGTGTCACCCTAACCAGGAAGAGTGTCACTCTAACCAGGAAGCCTCTAAACTGCTCAGGCTCTGATTGAGACCGTTCTAGATGGGGGGGTGCTGCCGGCTGTGGGCGTCATGGTAACAGCAGGCCAGGGCTCTGATAGGTCATCTCTCAATCCTACCAGGAAGCAGAATCACACAGCTGGGATCTCAGGATCCAATCAGCTATTTCCTGTCGCAAGTGCTGGAATGTATCTTCTGTCACGGTTACCACGGTTACTGAAACTCAATGTTCTTTTGTCAGATATTCAGATTGTGCCGGATCTAGGAAGTGGAATGTTTTTGCTTGTATTTCCTAAATAAAATTCCTTAATACAGTAGTGATCTTACAGGTAGTGATCTTACAGGTACTGATCTTACAGGTACTGATCTTACAGGTAGGCTACCTCAAAGGCATTTATCCAGGTGAGGGGGCGTTTCCTTTCCGCTACACCACAGCCACCCCCTCTGGTTAATACCAATGCCAGGTGTTTGTGATGTGTAGTCACAGACTGCACCTTCCAGACTGCACCTCACAGACTGCACCTTCAAAACAAAGTTCCACAAGACCAGAAAACTGTCCTTTAGCTTTGGACTAGAGTACAGCAGGTTTTACTCTTGTTTTTATTAAATGGCTGCAAAATATTTTTATGCAAAGTTCAGCTTTCATTCTCATTTCCCTCCCTGATGGGAACAGTCACCAGTTCTAAGTGGACCACGTCAGTGTGGCCGTGCTAGACCCTTCAGACCCTTCAGATCACCCTTCAGCAGGCCTGTTCTTCTGGACAGATGATGCTCACACCAGCCAACTGACACATGTGCTTTGTACTGTATATGAGGTGTGGATAGTTTAGTGATGAATCACTTTACCTGAACTTTTTTGCTTTTGTCTTTTGTTTTGAACCCATCCCCCTCAAATGTAATCTGCTTCAACGCACTGGACTACATGAATACATGTAATACTGTGTACACGCATCTCTAGTCTGGCCTCATCATTCCACTGGTCTCAGTTGTACATCCATCACACCACCATAGAAGCACCAGCGCTAGAACCATCCATGGCAGCTTGTAGCTTCCTTCTTCATCGTCTAACTCCAACAGTGGAGTTGTGGATTCTGTATTTGATTTCACTAAATTGTGTAGCTCTTTGTTACAGTCACACATGTTTTCCCCTTTTTGAAATGAGAGAATTACATCTTGGGATGTGGGCCAGTAGAGTGGTGTAACACTGATGCGTCAGTAGAGTAACACAGTGTTACAGTAGAGTAACAGTAACACAGTGTTACAGTAGAGTAAGGGTTAGTAGAGTAACACTGATGTGCTGCAGCAGTAGATGTTGGAGGAGCAGAGGAGATGGAGGTCTGGGCATGTGAGGAAGGTTGGAGGAGCAGAGGGGCTGGAGGTCTGGGCATGTGAGGAAGGTTGGAGGAGCAGAGGGGCTGGAGGTCTGGGCATGTGAGGAAGGTTGGAGGAGCAGAGGAGATGGAGGTCTGGGCATGTGAGGAAGGTTGGAGGAGCAGAGGAGATGGAGGTCTGGGCATGTGGGAAGGTTGGAGGAGCAGAGGGATGGAGTCGGGCGTGAGGAGTGAGAGCAGAGGAGATGGAGGTCTGGGCATGTGAGGAAGGTTGGCTACCATGCTGGTGCTTTTTAGATCCAGCTCAACTAAATCAGAAAGAAACTTCAAACAAAAGCTGTATGTTTCCTAATGTATTTTTATTCTGCAAATGACAGATGAACAAGTGATGTTTTCTAGAAGCTGCAAGTTTAATGTATTTTTGGATGTTTGTTTTCTGTAATGGGGTCATTTTAATTTATAATAAAATATTTGACAACTGATTGCCACATTGATTCATATCTGCTCACTATTCACCTTGAACAGTTATACAATAAAACGACTAAAATAGATATAATGGAGAAACAACAAACCTTCCCTGTTTCTTATTGCACGAGACCAAACGGCACACATGACCTCTGTGATACATCTCCAGTGAACAACACAACCATATTTTATTTAATGCATATGTAAATGAAAGGAGTCAGCATTTAGCTCATTGTGTACTTAGCAGGAACCTGCTAGGGTGTGCTGACTAGTACCAGAGAAGAATCCGGAAGTGCTACATAATTGGGACACAAAACATAACAAAGCCCCTTTCCATCCTCAACATGACGTCAGCACTACAGCACACTTCAGGAAATGTTCACACGGGTGGGTGGAATGTTGCTGAGGACTTATGGGAAGAGCTCTAGCCTCGCTTTACGTTATAGTCCGTTACAGCTGAACAATGTTGCTGTGTTAACGTCAGACTCTTCACTCTGAGTCCCCGCCCTTTTCCGCTTCGGCAGGTGAGGACTCGTCCTGCAGCGGGTTATCCTCCGCGGAGGGCGCGCTCTGCTCGGCTCGCATGTCATGTCTCACCTGCCGGTTAGCCGCGAGTAACTCCTGCAGTTTGCCGTTCAAAGAGTCGTTGCGGTCCTCCAAGTCATCCAGACACGAGTTGATCTGATCCAGCATTGAGTTGATGGCTGCGTACTCTGCCATGACAGTGGAGAGTATGGGAATTAGTTTATAAATTGCCAAACAGGACTCTAGCTTTAGTAGCCTAATTAACCTTTAGATAGCAGACACATCTGTCTTAGAATAATAGCTACTAGTTGTGTATTGATGCACTGGATCTCTTGCACAGTCATGCTCACATCTCGTGATGTCTGACACACACCAAAAATGTCTCACTGTTTCTGAACATGACAGCGCTGTATGGCAAACATAACGGATTAGACATCTAATCTAGCTACTGTGGGGTAATTATAGTCCTTCAAGGCACAGACAATGTCATGTCAATGAATCGACAACGTTGAGGCTGATATGCAGTCAAAGGTGATCGTATAGAAGCCAGAAACACAAGCTAGAAATATACCTTCTCCGCTGAACTCGTCCTCGTCGTCGATAATTCCGTCGTCAATAGTGACGTCGGGATCTCCATTTGGTCCAGACATTGTTTGTGAATGTTATTGAAATGGTCAGCTAACCCTAACCCAACCCTACCAGGTCGGCCAGCCACTCACAGTACCAGATGTTACAGATGCAAGTACACCAATATTGATGTGTGTACTGAGAATATGTGTCTATCGAGCGTCAATGGCTAAGTAAAGAAGAGAGACAGATCATTGATTTGTGACAGATGAAGTGGACTGTGCTCGAGCTTGATTCTGCTGTCAGCTGACCGGGGTCCGACTAGTCTCGAGGTTACCTACTGCGATGCCTACAAGTAATTGTCAAATCAATAACAGAAAACTGACAGGACAAACGCACATTTGCATTAACAGCTACGTTTTGCGTCTTTGTGAATTTATATAGATGTTTGGCCAAGAAGATAAAACTATTGTAGATGGTAATAGATTTTACACGACGGGCTATTTCGTGGTCTCCTTGGCTGTGTTTACGTTACGATGACCCGTCAGTAGATGGCGCCAGAGTGCGACTTGCATCTGCTGCGGTCGAAGACGTTCCAGGAGAAGAGAACCCACGTGTGTGCAAATTGTCAGGGGTGTAGCAAATTTCTTACTTTCTTTTGAATATGGACGAGCTACCAGCAGACCTTAAAGCCTTCCTTCTAAATCACCCATTTCTTCAACTGACGGATTCCAAAAAGGTGTGCTGGCTATTAACTGGAATTATGTGGTTGCTTAATGATAAACTAACTGCTAACTTGCTAGCTAACGTTTGGCAGGTCTTTGCTACCATTCGCTGCACACCTGTGTTGTTATGGACCAAGTTCGCCAACGTCAACATTGTCTGACTCCTCTCCTCTGTTGCTTATTAGATAACATGCTCTCTCAACGGACACGAGTTCCCTTGCAGTCTTGCAGAGCTACAGAACTTCACCAAGGGAAAGAAGTATGAGAAACTAAGCGCCACAGCAGAGTTCAACTACAGCCAATATGCACCGCATGTGGTACCAAGCACGAAACAAGCGTGAGTACTGGACTCGGTTTCGTTGTAGATTATCTTTAGGGAGCTCGCAGATAGGCCATAGCGTTTCATAGTTAGGTATTACTAATTTCAATGCTCAATATGCTTTATAAATTACACGATGTTGTCCCTGCTCAATAAGTACCGCATGCCTGTGTACCTCAGGAATCAGCTGTTCTGTAAACTGACATGCCTGTGTACCTCAGGAATCAGCTGTTCTGTAAACTGACATGCCTGTGTACCTCAGGAATCAGCTGTTCTGTAAACTGACATGCCTGTGTACCTCAGGAATCAGCTGTTCTGTAAACTGACGCTCCGACACATCAACCGCCTGCCACACCACGTCCTGCGACACGTCAACGGGAAACGCTTCAAGCGGTCACAAGAAAGATGTTAGTACACATGCACACGTTTCATTATGTTAAGGTCTTGGACATGATCACTTCAATAAACTCTTGGTCTCAACCATTTTGAGATGGTCCTTCCACTAATGTCCTGATGGATTTCATATCAGTAACACATGTCACATCTTTCACAGTAGTAGCCTACTTCTAGTTATTACATATTGATGCCATCCATTACGTGACATGTGACTCATTTAGCAGATGTGTCCATCCAACATCTCCTGAGACGGAGGTTCCTCTGTGTGTGCCCTGTCTGAGACGGAGGTTCCTGTGTGTGCCCTGTCTGAGACGGAGGTTCCTCTGTGTGTGCCCTGTCTGAGACGGAGGTTCCTCTGTGTGTGCCCTGTCTGAGACGGAGGTTCCTCTGTGTGTGCCCTGTCTGAGACGGAGGTTCCTGTGTGTGTGCCCTGTCTGAGACGGAGGTTCCTCTGTGTGTGCCCTGTCTGAGACGGAGGTTCCTGTGTGTGCCCTGTCCTTCCCCAGATGATGAGTGTATGCAGCAGGGCGTGGAGTTCGTCCCGGTGTGCCTGCAGAAGAGAAGACCCAGAGACAGCGGGGGGGAGAGGGACCGGGGGCGCCATGGCCAGCGGGGGGGCGCCTCGTGGGAACCCAGCACCAGCGACGACGGGGGGAGTGACTCTGAGGACAGCATGAGTGACCTGTACCCCGGTTAGTACTGCTGCACCCTGCTGTAACCTAGCTAGGACTGCTGTACAGTTTGCTGAGTGTTTATGGATTCTGATTGGCTGTTTGCTGCTGTGAGGGGACAGCTGAATACTTGTCATGTGTGTACTGGTGAGACTGACACTCATGCCTCTGTTCTTGTAGCGTCCATGTTTCCTGCAGAAGAGACAACAAAGGTTGAGGAAAAACAGACAAAGGAGGATGACTTTCAAACAGACGAGGAAGAGGAGGAAATGGAAGTAGAGACACAGGCTCCACAGAAACGCAGAAAGGTCAGCGTCTCATCTTCCACAACAATTTATAATCGAGGCTGGTGTCTCATTGTATTGGTGACATTGTTCTCATTTTGGCCTCTACAGGTTCAAGCTGGTCGTTTCCAGAAAAAGTTCAAGAACCACAAGGAAAGAAACGGCTCAAATAACGGAGCAAAGATTACAAATGGAAAATAAAAAAACTTTCTTGACTGTCATTCCAGACTGTTCTTGTTAAGCTTTTAGAGTCACATGGAAAACATGTAAGATTTAACATGCATATATAGTTTATAATGTTGCCACTTAAATATATTACTTGGTGTTTCCACGTATAATGTATTTTTTTGCGTTATCGTCAAAGCTATTTTCCCATAAAGGAGAGCGTTGGCATATTGTTTACTATCTTGCTGAGAGCCTCTGTCGCACAGCGAATGACGTAGGCAGAAGGAGGCGGAGACAAATCTCACCACATGCAGAGCAGTGTTTTTGCAGATCGTGTTTCATTTTGGATCATACCTAACATTATCAGATTACGCGATTGTGAGTATGCATTAAAATGTCTTGAGTGGGATTGTCAGATTGCATGTTCTGTCACTCTCGTGTTGCACTTATCATCTCAACATGAACACAAGTGGGGGAGGGAACTGCACAAAGACGACCAGTCCCTCCATGGCTCCTCGCAGTCTCCTCCCAATCCCAAATGCTGCCATAGTCATGTTAAATCAAACCTTGTTTGAAAATGAAATGTATTACATTATATGTATGTACTTATTCCCTGTTTACACAACTTTTGTTAGATTATTAAAACAAATAGAAACGCGGCAGTTGGCAAGCGTGTAAACTGTGCTGGTGGGAACAATCTTCGCTGTGATTAATTAGCTTTATAGTTGATGCGAGTTGTGCACACACAAATAAACCTTCCTACTGTTCATTGCTGAAGCTGTTAGCCATGATTTAGCGGGGATAAGAATTGAGTGTTTTTCTGACATTTGACTTTATTCACTTGTTACAAGAACGTAAATAATCCGGAGTCTAACCGGTGCAGCTGGAGGACATGGCCACATCATCTCCACGCTTCACATGGTGTGACTGCCGGAAGCACAAGATCCCGGTGAAGGACACCCACGAGCTGTGTCTGCACTGTTTGGGCCTCCAGCATGCTAAGGAGGCCGTGCTGGAGTACGGCAAGTGTCCCCACTGTGCCAGCATGGACTGGAGCACCTGCATCAACCGTCTGACCAAGGTGCAGGAAGTGATGCACCGTGAGAGCCAGCAGCGGAAACACGAGGCGGCGCGCTCCGAGGTCCAGCCCAAGCCCGAGGCCTCCGCGGCCCCCATCAGCCAGCCCAAAGCTGAGCCGGACCCGGGCCCCACCCTGCCACCTGCTCACCTGTCCACCCTGCCACCTGCCCACCTGTCCACCCCTGCCTCCGTCCACACCTCCAGCATTCCAGTGGTGTTCACCCTCCTCCCGCCCCCCCCCACAGACGGCCCTCGGCCCCGGGGGAGCCAGAGCTGCTTACCTGTCCCACCTGGCCGTGCAGCAGTCCGCTGACTCCACCCCCTCCATCAGCCACCTGGGCCCTCACGGCCTCGCCGCCATCTCACGCAAACGCCGCCACTTCTCCTCGTGTCGCTCCCGCTGCTCCCAGCGGACCAAGAGGAGCCGGGCGGGGTCACAGACGGAGACACTCCCCCTCCTCCTCCTCCTCCTCCCCCTGCTGGAGCTCCGGGGAGGACTCGTGTGCGTCGGGGGCGGGGCGGAGGTCCGGGCAGGGGGCGGGGCGGGGCAGGGGGAGGCACCGGGAGCTGCTGGAGGCGCTGCAGCAGAGGCTGGTTGCCCAGCAACAGGCCGTGCACATGCAGTGGAGTCTCCTGGATAAACGCATCGAGGCTCTGGAGAGGAGACCAGCGGAAGCTGCTGCGCCGCTCTCCGTGTCCTCCCAGACCTCCTCCGATCCTCTGAAGACGGCGAGGGACGCGCAGCAGCAGAGGGAACAGTCGGGCTTGTCCAGTGAGCAGCTGGTCACGGCTTCCATCACCGTGGTGAAACTGGAAGAGGAGCCTTCGTCCATCTCGTCCGTCTCCAGGCCTTTGAGCGACGCAGAGCGGGAGGAGGCCTCCCAGTCTGCAGACGCCCTCTCCCAGCAGGACGTGCTGGAGGCCAAGGAGCTGCAGAGTCTGGTCGCGCGAGCAGCCAGCTACCTGGGTGTAGACTTCCCCAGCTCAGCCTCTGGCCCTCCAGACCCCACCATGGTGCCGGAGTTTGAGGAGCTGGTACAGAGCAGCTGGCAGAACCCGTCCAGCTCGCTGCCCCACCGGGAACACCTCTCCCGGCTGTACCGTCTCCACGACTGGCAGTCCCCTGCCTACCAGCAGATGCCGCAGGTCAGCTGCTTCATGTCGGCCATCTTCCAAGCGGTGACGCCCTCGGAGAAGAAGGACTCGCCACTGCCGGCGGAGCAGCTGCGTTTGACGGAGACGCTGGTGGAGAAGATGTACGAGACGGGTGGCATGCTGGCCAAGACGGCCAACTACCTGCGCTACCTGTCAGACTACCAGAGACGGCTGCTGGAGGAGGTGGCCCAGGACCAGCACGCCCAGCGCTTTGGGACGGTTCTGGACGAGCTGAAGCTCATCGGACAGTTCACCCTCCTCATGTCGTCCCACCAGGCAGAGCTCTCGGGGAGGGTCATGTCTGCCTCAGTGGCCGTGCGCAGGCAGATCTGGATGGCCAAGACCAGCTACACGGACTCTCTGAAGGCCACAGTGGCCGACCTTCCGTTCGTGGTCAGCCACGCCTTTGGGGTGGGATCTGTCCCCAGCTCGTCTGGGACGGCGTGCAAGCAGGAGACGGCCGAGGGCTAGCCCGAGGAGCTGGCCCGAGGAGCTGGCCCGAGGAGCTAGCTGTTCCTAATGCGTTTCATGTTACCTTGTGTTGGCTAGGTTACAGCTACAGAATCAAGGACTGACTGTGTGTTAGACATCTACACTATATAGTATTCTGCAGTTTATCCATTATTTCATGTTGTGTTTGTTTTTCTTAACAATAAGTTGTTTTTCACATGACTATAAGTTGTCTTTATAAACACAGTCAAACATTCACTTCTCTCTACCTCACTCCCACTGTTCTGCAGAGATTTATTTTTAAAGTAGCCAACAATAAAAGTGCCCTGACTACTTAACTCTGGTCATTGAATCTACCTTCTTGGGGTTCACACTAAAGTTTGAGATTGATACCTGTCTAAAATGTTCAACCCTAAAACCTCGTATGCTGCTATACTTGCAGCGTCCTCGTCTCACTACATGAGAGAATGCTCTATAACTGTTTGCTATGTTGGTCACAATCTGCCATTAACCTCAACAGAAGAATATGAACAATTGTTGACTATGTTATTTACGTGTGTACCTAGAGAATTGGGCAGACGGTGTGCCCGTGCGTGAGTATCTTGAGTATACGTGGCAGGCAGCGGTTGCAGAACCGTAGGGGGCTACCGTAGGCACGCGAGGCATTGTGGGGCGGAGGCGGCCTTCTCTGTTGAGACAGGCGAGATTTGTAGCAGTAAATAACAAGGAACTTTCACAATAGCGAATAATCTGCTCGACATCAATATAGATTTGTTATTAACCTCGATATAGTAAGACATGGGTCAGGAGGATCTGATGAACACGGCGGAGGACGTCGCGGACCAGGTAACGGGGTTTAACGGAATGCATTTGTGAACCCGTTAGCTAGCATGTTCATCCACCAAACAGAAGTGGAGCTAGCTAACGTTAGATTCTGGCCAGCCAGCTGCTAGCTAGCTAATTAATTAGTTTACACAAGTTTTTCGAGCGAATTAAATAGCATGTAGGCTGTGCATCTAGTCTGACTATATGTGACTTTTGTGCCGATCAAAATTCATTCCGTAGTTATTTTGGTGCGTAGCTAAAAGCTAATGTAATTTTTCAATCAGTGAGTGTTTGCTCCTGCAGAGTGAGACCAGCTAACGTGCCTTTGGCTTGCTTGCTCTATACACGAGAAATATGATTCTTGCCTCTGATAATATACTTTGCAGTACGGGGTTTAATTCTCCAGTTAAATGGCTACATTTACCTTTGGGACATTCCTGTGTGGGGATAATCACAGTTTCAAAAAGCAAGTAGATTGCGCAATAGCAACTCAATAGTTACTAGTACTTTCAACTTTCAGATCAGCTTTGCCAGTCTGGGGTTTATCCCGTCTCGGCCTTCTCATGTCGTGTTCTAGTTTGAAGTGTTTCACTGTAAGAGGTGCTTGTTGGGACACAGCTCTGGTAGTTGGGGTTAGCAGCCAGACAGCTAGTACCCGAGTGTTGTGCTGCTATAACCGCATGTTTGTGCCTGTAATGTTGGCCTGATGTTCCTTAACTTCGTGGCCTGCTTGTAACAACTACCGGGCTCTGTGGATGAAGTCGCAATCCCCTCGGAATGTCCTGGCCTATATAGGGGGCTGTGAGGCCGGCATAGTTCAGGTTACAGGGGCTAGTTTGAGGACTTGACAGGAAGCGTCATTATTCCCGGCAGCGGTGCAGAGTTTCACTCCACTAGATGACGGGTCTCTGAGGAGAACAGCTCGCGCATCTGGGCTGGGGTAGCACTGCCTTCTCTTCTTCTAAAGTAGGTAAGGTGACGTTGACAGGTCAGAGAGGTGTCTGCTTGTAGGTACCAAGCACACAGTCACCGAACACTAGTCCTCTCTAACGCTGGTTGTGTTGACCTGGGGTTGGAAACCTACAATAACAGTTTAAGCTTTTATCAGCTTTGTCAAACAAGGGGACACCACACATTGCAGCTAACATTTCTGTGCAAATAATTCTAGTATGGCCTGAAGCCATGCTGTCACAACAACCTCAGAGCTAATCCTGATTGGCTTGGCTGCCTAGCCCTTTCATTCATACGGATCTCTCGTGGGAGTTGTTGGGGATGTGATTGGCTATCTGGCCCAGCCAGTACTGATGTGATTGGCTATCTGGCCCAGCCAGTACTGATGTGATTGGCTGGCTGGCCCAGCCAGTGCTGATGTGGACAGGAAGGTGGGAGGGGCGAGGGCTGTTCTCAGTTTGGATCATTTTATGTATTCACTTAGGGGATTTGAACCTGTGACGTCTTGATGTGTAAGCATGTTCTACCATTGATCCTTACCCTCTCCCTTGTAAGATATGGATGATATAAGGTTGTACTAATGACCTATAGACAGTGTCTGTAGTGTTTCCTGCAGGAGAGGAGGGTACCCTACAGTCGGGTTGACATACATATATTTTTGGCCACTTGTCATTTGGGCAAGAGAAACTGATTCTAAGTTTCTAAAGGTTTAAAAAAAGTTTTGAAATAAAAGTTTCTAAAGGTTCGAAAAATAGATTCAACAAAACGTTTTGAAAGGTTGAGAAAATATTTGCATTTATTTCTAAAATAGGTTTGCATCATTGATGACTTGATGAGGACTCTACTGTACTCTGATTTATTCTGTTTAATGCTTCTCTGTTCTCCTCGCTCCTCTCCTTTCACTGTCTTTGAAAAAGTTTAGAAAGTTTTGGGGGGGAAAGCAAATAGTTTAGAAAGGTTTGAAAAATATTTAAAATAGAAATATCATACATCGGTTCAGACTTCATAACAATAATATAATAATTTGTTTTCACTTGTCCCGGACAATCGGACACGCCTGTTTAACCCACTCTCACTTATCCCCCTCCTCTCCTCCTCTCCTCTCCTCTCCTCTCCTCTCCTCTCCTCCCCTCCTCTCCTCCCCTCTCCTCTCCTCTCCTCTCCTCTCCTCTCCTCTCCTCTCCTCTCCCTCCTCTCCTCTCCTCTCCTCTCCTCCCTCCCCTCCCCTCCCCTCCTCCCTCTCCTCTCCCTAGTTCCTGCGCGTGACCAAGCAGTACCTGCCCCACCTGGCTCGCCTGTGTCTGATCAGCACCTTCCTGGAGGACGGCATCAGGATGTGGTTCCAGTGGAGCGAGCAGAGAGATTACATCGAGGCCACATGGGGCTGCGGGTACTTCCTGGCAACATCCTTTGTGCTGCTCAACCTCGTAGGACAGCTGGGTAAGGTCTGGGAGCAAGGGGGTGTGGGGCAGTATGGCTGGAGATGGCAGAGGGTTAGGGTTAGGGCAGAGGCTGGTCGTTATGAATGAGTCCAATAATATCTAATCTTCTCCTACAGGAGGCTGTGTTCTCATCCTCAGTAGAAACTTTGTACAGTACGCCTGCTTTGGACTGTTTGGAATCATAGCACTACAGGTCAGTCTGCTTATCTGTCTCTCTATATTCATCAGGCACGTTCATCTTTCTTCTTCATTTCTACCTCTAAATATCTTCTTTTTTTTCCACCAGACTGTTGCATACAGCATTTTATGGGATCTTAAATTTTTGATGAGGTATGTATTTTGGTCTTCATCAGGTCTGACTGCTGTGTTTGCTAAACCTGTGAGGCTACGTGGATGATCTGCTGTCTGCCTAACTTTGTTTTGATCTTCCCTCGGTCCCTCTCCACTCCTCTCTCTACTCTCCTCTCCTCCCTTCCCTTTCCTCCTTCTCTCCCCTCTCCTCATTCTCTCCCCTCTCCTCCTTCTCTCCCCTCTCCTCCTTCTCTCCCCTCTCCTCCTTCTCTCCTCCTCTCCCTCCTTCTCCTCTCCTCCCTCTCCTCCTCCTCTCCTCCCCCCTCTCCCCTCTCCTCCCCCCTTCCCTCCTCCCCTCTCCTCTCTTCCCCTCTCCTCCCCCTCTCTCCCCTCTCCTCTCCTCCTTCTCTCTCCTCCCCTCTCCCTCTTCCCTCTCCTCCTTCTCTTCTTCCCTCTCCTCCTCTCCTCCTTCTCCCCCCTCTCCCCTCTCCTCCCCCTCTCCTCTCTTCCCTCTCCCCTCCCCCTCTCCCCTCTCCTCCCCTCTCCCCCTCTCCTCCGCAGGAACCTGGCCCTGGGTGGAGGGTTGCTGCTGCTGCTGGCTGAGTCTCGGTCTGAGGGGAAGAGCATGTTTGCAGGGGTCCCCTCCATGGGGGAGAGCTCCCCTAAGCAGTACATGCAGCTGGGAGGCCGTGTGCTGCTGGTGCTCATGTTCATGACCCTGCTGCACTTTGACCCCAGCTTCTTCTCTGTGAGTGGGGAGGAGCAGGAGGGGTGGGGGTTCAGGGTTAGGAGGGAAGGAAGGGGGGGCAGACACACAAACATTATAGATACAATATACAGACACATTGTCAGTGTGTTATCAGTGCTCTCATGCTAGACTCCTCCCCCCAGATCCTCCAGAACCTGGTGGGCACGGCCCTCATCGTGCTGGTGGCCGTGGGCTTCAAGACCAAGCTGGCCGCCCTCACCCTGGTCCTCTGGCTACTGGCCATCAACGTGTACTTCAACGCCTTCTGGAGCGTCCCGGCCTACAAGCCCATGCACGACTTCCTGAAGTACGACTTCTTCCAGACCACCTCCGTGATCGGAGGCCTGCTGCTGGTGGTGGCGTTGGGGCCAGGGGGCGTGTCCATGGACGAGAAGAAGAAGGAGTGGTAGAGGTGGGGGGGGTTAAGGGAGGAGTGGAGGAGAGAGTGATGATGGAAGTGGAGGATGGGAGAGTGGAGGAGAGAGAGAGTGGTGATAGTAGTGGAGAGGGAGAGAGAGGGATGGGAGAGTGGAGGAGAGAGGGGCAGTGAGGGGGGGGGGAGAAACCGTAGCACCACCACTAACCCCAGGACACCACTGCTCCCCTTGAGGGACAGTCCTCTGGCCAATCACAGCCCCCCAGGGACAGTCTTCTGGCCAATCACAACCACATGAGCCCCCTCTGACACGCCTCATTTCTTCTCCCATTGTCTTTAGTTTTCAGTTTTTTTCTTTTCGGTTGATACTGGAGTTTTTATACAGCTATTTATGGCAGTTTGTCCAGGTGGCAAGAAAAATAAACGGCACAATAATCTGTCACAAGAGCAAGGTAGCTAACTTGTGACATGGTGGAGTTTTAGAAAAGAGTCTGTTCTGTCTATGGAAGGTATGTCTACAACCTTGTATTAACAGATGTTATACCATAACTTTAACAAACATATTTGTGAATAAATGCAAAAGTGGCAAAGTGGAGAGTATGTATCAGAGTTACCTGTGAAGAGATCATTCTTACCTGCTCTGTGGGGGAGACGGTCTGTGACTCATCTTACTGATCTCAAGACCTCAGGCACTGAAACAAAACCGGGTCCCCCTCTCTGTACCGATGTTCCTTCTGTCTGGAGCGCTCACGAGCGTGTTACATCCCACACTAATTGGTGGATTGAAGTTGCGCTTGATTGAAAATCGAAACCCAATTGTTAGCTCCTTTGTACTGGACGTGTCTACTGTACGCCTGAATAGTGGACTGTGTTTGATCTGGGCAATAGGGGGGAGATACACGTTTGTGAAACGCCATATTATTACAACCTAGAGACACTGAACTGAACACAAGCAGCGGTCACCTAGACTTTGTTTGACTCTGTATAAGAAAAAAATGATCTGTGTGATAATTTTTTCAGACGTTATGATGTATTTTTGATCCTTTTTTTGGTTGTTTTGTTTAGTTTTTTTGGAGATCATGGCGATGGAATAAAGATGCAAAAATGCAAAAACGTTTCTCTCTGTTATACTTTAAGCAGGAGAGTGTTCAGTATGTTCAGACGGGAAATCTGTTTTACTGTAACGGCAGCGAACAGAGAAAACGAATTAGCGGCTCTGTTGATAGATGATGAATACTTTATTGATCCCGAAGGAAATTTAGGTCATCCTAAACTAGTAAGAACTTTACCTCGTGTTCCATGGACAATCATATTGTGTTGATTCTAAAGAAATCGGTTGACAAACAGATTTTAGGACACATTTATGACAATGTACGATATGATTTGCAGAAGCATTAACGTCGACCACGCCCCTCGGAAGACGCAGGTTTTGATTGGCTGTTCTAAACTAACTAACACACGCTGCAGCTCTCCTCGCTACACAAGCTCGAGCTTCGTCTCCGTACAGCAGTCAGTCTCAGCATTGATATAGCGCAATAATGTAAGTAACCTACCTTTATAGAATTGTCTTTAGTTGAATTGACGGCATTCTTTTTAATTCATTTTACTATTCGCTCGAACAAATCACAAACATTTAACTTACCGAATAACTGAAGAGATATTAATGAATAGTGAGTGTCAGCTACAAGTCTTCAGCTACTAGCTAGCAAGAACATAATAATAGTGAAATAATAGTCTTTCTTTCTATGACATCCACGGTCGAACGATAACGTTTTCTGCACGAACTACGATCTAAGATGGTGCCACTGATTTCCATCTCCAGCCAGCCTGGTTATTGGAGCATGTGCATGTAGTGTGACACTAACGAACACCAGCACTTCTGTCTCCTTGCCACTCTGACACTGCTTTTGCACACATCCATGTTTTAGTCTCCGCACATTCAGAAAACCAAATTCGTTTACGCTGACGCCTTACAGGCTAATATAAAATGTAATATGTTAAAGCTGTATCTATCCATGTAGGGTTTTTACATCGTAAACTTCTCCCTTATAACGGATTGGCTGGAGTTAACACTGTCATTCCCTGATTTTTAACACAAAGTAGCTACAAGTGAGCAACAGGTGATTCGGTTCGCGTTCTGGGTGTGTTTCGCGTGCTGGGTGTGCTAACGGGTTTGCTGAGGTCAGCTGATGTGTCTCGTGCTGTGCAGCCGCCAGCATGTCCAAAGGCACGGTGGTTCTGGCGTACAGCGGCGGACTGGACACTTCCTGCATCCTCGTGTGGCTCAAGGAGGAAGGATACGACGTCATCGCATACTTGGTGAGAGGACAGTGTGAGAGAACAGGTGTGTGTGTGTGTGTGCAACAGGTGTGTGTGAGAGAGAGAGAGTGTGTGTGTGTGTGTGTGTGAGGTGAGGGTGTGTCTGCAACAGGTGTGTGAGAGAGAGAGTGTGTGTGTGTGTGTGAGAGAGTGAGGGTGTGTCTGCAACAGGTCTGTGAGAGAGAGAGTGTGTGTGTGTGTGTGTGTGTGTGTGTGAGAGAGAGAGTGAGTGAGTGTGTGTTTGTGTGAGAGAGTGAGTGAGTGTGTGTTACATCCATGAGTAACTAGTGTTGGTATCTAAAATGTGTATTTGTTAACCTCCACATCAGCAGTCAGTGGTGCTTTCATCCCCCAGCCTACTGACTGCATACAGAGCAAAGCTCTCTGGATTAACTTTTAGCCCCGCTGTCCAGTTCAGAACTGCAACACATGCAGATATTTTCCCCTTGTTTAACTCGTCATTCAGACAGGCCTCCCCTGAAGCCTGGTTGTGTTGTGGCAGGCCAGTGGGAAGGCCAAACCCTAAACCCTAACGCACCTCTGCTGAGGACTAACCCTAACCCAGGAAAACTGATCTTACCCGTCTGTGTCCTGCGATCTGAAACTGGTTGAGACATTCCAGACTGAGTCCATGAGTCACCAGACGTGACCCGAATATTAAACTGGAGGAATACTTGTCTTCAGTGCATGGACGAATGAATACATGATTAAAATGACAGTGTTGTAGTTATCGGGAGAGCTTGTGTGCCTTGTGCAGCTGAAACCAGGGAAGGTGGAGACCTGAATGTGCAGATTCATGCCATATTTTAGGTTCTGAGAAGGTGCAAGGATAGCTGCTGAACCAGGACGAGTGCTCCTGGTAGCGTCCTGCCACCTCATTATGCTCAGTCACGTAGCTCTGTTCTCTCCGTGTTGGTACTTGAGAGCTGTGAGATTCCATATTAAGGTGTGTGTGGTCTGGTGTCATAGCAACAGGGACAAAGAGGAATCTAAATGATCTCAGTGAACCCTAATTAAATATTTACAGCTCTTACCCAGAGCGACTTACAGTAAGTACAGGGACATTCTCCCGGAAGCAAGTAGGGTGAAGTGCCTGCCCAAGGACACAACGCCAATTTGTCGTGCAAATAGTGCATCTAGGAAGGACAGGATAACTAGTGGATATCTGAAGGACAGGATAACTAGTGGATATCTGAAGGACAGGATAACTAGTGGATATCTGAAGGACAGGATAACTAGTGGATATCTGAAGGACAGGATAACTAGTGGATATCTGAGGAGGAACTAAACCCAGCTGTGCGTCCCGTCCTGCAGGCTGATATCGGACAGGAGGAGGACTTTGTGGCTGCACGCAAGAAGGCCGAGTCCCTGGGAGCCACGAAGGTGAGCGAGTGGAGACCAGGTGGAGACCAGGTGTGACCAGGTGGAGACCAGGTGTGACCATGTGGACACCAGGTCTGACCAGGTGTGGAGACCAGGTGACATGTGACCAGTGTGACCATGTGGACACCAGGTGTGACCATGTGGACACCAGGTGCTGACCATGTGGAGACCAGGTGTGACCATGTGGAGACCAGGTGTGACCATGTGGACACCAGGTGCTGACCATGTGGAGACCAGGTCGTGACCAGTGTGGAGACCAGGTGTGACCATGTGAGACCAGGTGACCATGTGGACCAGGTGTGACCATGTGGAGACCAGGTGTGACCAGTGGGACCAGGTTGACCATGTGGAGACCAGGTCTGACCATGTGACCAGGTGTGACCATGTGGACACCATGTGTGACCATGTGGACCAGGTGTGACCAGGTGTGTTCACGGCCCTGCAGGTGTTCATAGAGGACCTGCGGTCAGAGTTTGTGGAGGAGTTCATCTGGCCGTCAGTCCAGGCGGGCGCCATCTACGAGGACCGCTACCTGCTGGGCACCTCCATCGCACGGCCCTGCATCGCACGCCGCCAGGTGCAGATCGCACGCCGCGAGGCCGCACAGTACGTCTCCCACGGGGCCACGGGAAAGGTGAGAGGTCACCCAGGGGTCAGGGTGGGGTCATGGGGAAGGGAAGGACTGCAGCAGCTGCAGTTTCATGCTGTGGAAGTGCAGTGCTGCAGTTTGACCACTAGATGGAGACAGACACCACAGAGTTGGGGTTTCTGCTCTTACTGAATGTGGTTCTGATGGGTCAGGAAAGTTTGGTTAGATGATTCTGTCAAACACGATTGATTTTGTGGTCTTGTATTGTATTAAGTGTTAAACGTTCTTGTTTTCCAGGGTAACGACCAGATCCGGTTTGAACTCACCTGCTATGCCCTGTACCCTGAGGTCAAGGTGAGGGCTTACTATGGACCCAGATGGGCTTACTATGGACCCAGATGGGCTTACTATGGACCCAGATGGGCTTACTATGGACCCAGATGGGCGGTTAACACCTGATAACAGACTGATAACGGTTCATCATTCTCTGACCTGTCTGTGTGTGTGTCTCCCTCTCGTTCAGATCATTGCTCCTTGGAGGGTTCCTGAGTTCTATAACCGTTTCCGTGGGAGAAAGGATCTGATGGAGTACGCTGAGGTAACACTATGATCTCACACACACACACACACACACACACACACACACACACACACTCAAACACATGCTCATGCACACACACACACACACACACACACACACACACACTCAAACACATGCTCATGCACACACACACACACACACACCACACACACACACAAACACATGCTCATGCACACACACACACACACACATGCTCATGCACACACACACCCACACACACTCAAACACATGCTCATGCACACACACACACACACTCAAACACACACACACCACACACATGCTCATGCACACACACGCACACACACACTCAAACACATGCTCATGCTCATGCACACACACACACACTCAAACACATGCTCATGCACACACACACACACACACACACTCAAACACATGCTCATGCACACACACACACACTCAAACACATGCTCATGCACACGCACACACACACACACTCAAACACATGCTTATGCACACACACACACACTCAAACACATGCTCATGCACTCACACTCATACAGCCATCCACACACACACACACACACACACACACACACACACCTGTGCACCGGTTTGTGTCTGTCCTTCCCCAGCCTGGCCTCTAGAGGGCGCTGCTGTGTCAGTGTGCTGCCTCCTTCCTCAGTCAGTAAACAGGTTGGATGCTGCTTATGGTGTCAAATGTTTTCCTGTAGAAGAGCAATTTCATCCGAGTGAAATCTTGACATTGTACTAGCAGCACAATCAGCAGGAGGTGAATGTTGAGAATGTTCTGTGCGTGGCAGACTGTCTCCTGAACTCCAGTGAAACAGGTCTTCATGTGTTTCCTGCTCAGAAACATGGCATCCCCCGTGCCCGTCACTCCCAAGGCGCCCTGGAGCATGGACGCCAACCTCATGCACATCAGGTGGGAGCTCACCCCCCCCACACACTCACCCCACACGCTCCCCCCACACACTCACCCCCCCACGCTCACCCCACACGCTCCCCCCCACACACTCACCCCCCCACGCTCACCCCCCCACGCTCCCCCCACACGCTCCCCCCACACGCTCACCCCCCCCCACACCCTCACCCCACACGCTCCCCCCCCACACACTCACCCCCCCACGCTCACCCCACACCCCGCTCCCCCCCACCGCTCTCCCCCCACACGCTCTCCCCCCCCCACACCTCACCCCCACACCTCTCCCCCCACACCCCTCACACGCTCACCCCCACACTCCTCCCCCCACCCCTCCCCCCCCACGCTCCCCCCACACACTCCCCCCCACCCACCCACCCTCCCCCCCCACACAGCTCTCCCCCCCCACCCCGCTCACCCCCCCACCGCTCCCCCCACAACGCTCCCCCCCCACAGCGCTCCCCCCCACCCACTCTCCCCCCACACGCTCTCCCCCCACCCCCCCTCACACTCCCCCCCCCCACGCTCTCCCCCCCACCACTCTCCACCCCCACCACGCTCTCCCCCAGCCCACCGCTCACCCCCCCACCCACCCTCTCCACCCACCCACACGCTCACCCCACACGCTGTAATTACTACAGTTTCTCATATATGAGTAGCAAGGATTGTGGTTACCATGTAATGATCTACCTTTTTGTCTTCAACAGCTACGAGTCTGGAATACTAGAAAATCCCAAGGTAAGGCAGCTTTCTCTCCCACTACGCTCCAGGGTTGATGGCTGGTCAGGGTTGGTGGCTGGCTGGCTGGCTGGTCAGGGTTGGTGGCTGGCTGGCTGGTCAGGGTTGGTGGCTGGCTGGCTGGTCAGGGTTGGTGGCTGGCTGGCTGGTCAGGGTTGATGGCTGGCTGGCTGGCTAGTCAGGGTTGATGGCTGGCTGGCTGGCTGGCTAGTCAGGGTTGATGGCTGGCTGGCTGGCTGGCTGGTCAGGGTTGATGGCTGGCTGGCTGGTCAGGGTTGATGGCTGGCTGGCTGGCTGGTCAGGGTTGGTGGCTGGCTGGCTGGTCAGGGTTGATGGCTGGCTGGCTGGTTAGGGTTGATGGCTGGCTGGTCAGGGTTGATGGCTGGCTGGCTGGCTGGCTGGCTGGCTGGCTGGTCAGGGTTGATGGCTGGCTGGCTGGTCAGGGTTGATGGCTGGCTGGTCAGGGTTGATGGCTGGCTGGCTGGCTGGCTGGTCAGGGTTGATGGCTGGCTGGCTGGCTGGTCAGGGTTGGTGGCTGGCTGGCTGGTCAGGGTTGCTGGCTGGCTGGCTGGTCAGGGTTGATGGCTGGCTGGCTGGCTGGCTAGCTGGTCAGGGTTGATGGCTGGCTGGCTGGTCAGGGTTGGTGGCTGGCTGGCTGGTCAGGGTTGATGGCTGGCTGGCTGGCTAGTCAGGGTTGATGGCTGGCTGGCTGGCTGGTCAGGGTTGATGGCTGGCTGGCTGGCTGGTCAGGGTTGATGGCTGGCTGGCTGGTCAGGGTTGGTGGATGGCTGGCTGGTCAGGGTTGATGGCTGGTCAGGGTTGGTGGATGGCTGGCTGGTCAGGGTTGATGGCTGGCTGGTCAGGGTTGATGGCTGGCTGGCTGGTCAGGGTTGATGGCTGGCTGGCTGGCTGGCTGGTCAGGGTTGATGGCTGGCTGGCTGGCTAGTCAGGGTTGATAGCTGGCTGGCTGGCTAGTCAGGGTTGATGGCTGGCTGGCTGGCTAGTCAGGGTTGATGGCTGGCTGGTCAGGGTTGGTGGCTGGCTGACTGGTCAGGGTTGGTGGCTGGCTGGCTGGCTGGTAAGGGTTGATGGCTGGCTGGCTGGCTAGTCAGGGTTGATGGCTGGCTGGCTGGTCAGGGTTGATGACTGGCTGGCTGGCTGGCTGGCTGGCTGGCTGGTCAGGGTTGATGACTGGCTGGCTGGCTGGCTGGCTGGTCAGGGTTGATGACTGGCTGGCTGGCTGGCTGGCTGGTCAGGGTTGGTGGCTGGCTGGCTCCACCCCCCCCACTGCACGGGACAGAGAGAGTTTGATCTTGCGTAGGGGTCAGGGATCAAGGCAAATACATAAAGATCTCCCAGACACCCTCACATTCCCACCCTCCGTCTCCCTCCCTCATCTCTCCCTCCCTCATCTCTCCCTCCTCCCTCATCTCTCCCTCCCTCATCTCTCTCCCCTGCATCCACTGGTCCTGGGAAGAAGCAGGGACACACAGACTCTGACTTGTCGTCAGAAACGCCTCGCGTAATTCCTGATTTCATGGGAGCCGGGGGGAAGGGTTAGGGCGTCGCACCCCCCCCTCTCTCCTCCCTGGCCGTTCATTGTCTCCGAGGTTGCGCTGCCGCGGGCTGCAACGTGGGAGGGGACCCATTTCAGCGTGACACCGTGACACCAGCGTGTCACCAGTAACAGTAAAGTACAAAGGTGGCGGGCAGATAGAGGAGCGTCGCAGAGCACGGGGCAGGGGGGGGGCAGGGGGGCAAGGGGGGCAGGGGGGGGCAGGGGGGGCGGGGGGCAGGGGGGGGCAGTGGGGGGGCAGGAGCAGGGGGTGTCGTGTGGCGCTCAGTGTTTGGGCACTTTGTCAGGTGTGGGGTTTGCAGGGGGCATTGGTCGTTTTTGTCTAGTCGGTGGGTTGGTGCGCTGGATGCCCGGCGTTGGGTTCAGGGCGGGTCTTTTTGTTGTGTTTTTTCTGGCCGTGGTTTCTTTTCACCTTTCCCACCCCGTCCCTTCCCCCCTCGCACTCCGCCCCAGACCCGCAGGAATGCCTCCCTGAAAAGGAACAACTCAATAGCCAACCGGTGTGGACCGATGACAGTGCTGTAGTAATCGGGTTTCATTCAAGGGGTTTGTTCAGTTTGTTTCTAAGCACACAATGAATTTATCATGGGTGTAAAAGCGATGAAATATTTATGGCATTGGTGAGTGGGGGGGGGGAATATAAAAGTTCTAAAGGGATTTGAATACATTAGCCAGTGTGATATGATATTTGTAAGCTTGAACAGACTGTAATTATTCAGTCATTTGCATGTATTAATCAGCCTACAAGCATTCCTCCATACATCAATATCAAGTCTTCTAGAAGCTGACAGAAACACGATTAAAGGTTATGATCTTATCGGGTCGTTGTAAACATCTCACCCCAAGGATTCTTTTAAGCCATTTCCATCTAGTGATAATCCGGGATATTGCTTGATTTTTAATTAATAATAGTATGCACGCATCACTAAGAAGCCCCTTATCTGACACTGGAGCAACACCAGCATGTCCAGCAGAGCTCACAGAGCAACACCAGCATGTCCAGCAGAGCAAACACCAGCTTGTCCAGCAGAGCAACACCAGCATGTCCAGCAGAGCAACACCAGCATGTCCACATAGCAACACCAACATGTCCCAGCAGAGCAACACCAGCATGTCCAGCAGGAGCTCACAGAGCAACACCAGCATGTCCTCACAGGGCAACACCAACATGTCTAGCAGAGCAACACCAACATGTCCAGCAGAGCAACACTAGCATGTCCAGCAGAGCAACACTAGCATGTCCAGTAGGACCTCACAGAGCAACACCAGCATGTCCAGCAGAGCAACACTAGCATGTCCAGCAGAGCAACACTAGCATGTCCAGCAGAGCAACACTAGCATTTCCAGCAGAGCAACACCAGCATGTCCAGCATAGCAACACTAGCATGTCCAGCATGTCCAGCATGTCCCAGCAGGAGCTCACATGGTCAGCAGTTGTAGCACGTGCTGATCCTCTGGGAGTCTGGTTACTGCCTGCATGCTGTAGCAGAGAATAGACCAGCCATGTCATAACTGCGCTGCTCCGCTCCAACACCCCCCATCTCCACCCACCCCCAGCTCCTCTCCCTTCCAACACCCCATCTCCCTCCCTCCAACACCCCCATCCTCCCTTCCACACCCCCCATCTCCCTCCAACACCCCCCCATCTCCCTTCCAACACCCCCCATCTCCCTTCCAACACATCTCCACATCTCCCTTCCACACCCCCCATCTCCCTTCCAACACATCTCCCTTCCACCACCCCCCATCTCCCTTCCAACACACCCCCATCTCCCTTCCACACCCCCCATCTCCCTTCCAACACCCCCCATCTCCTTCCAACACTCTCCACCCCCCCTCTCCCTTCCAACACCCCCCATCTCCACCCCCCCATCTCCCTTCCAACACCCCCATCTCCCTTCCACACCCCCCCATCTCCACCCACCCACCCCCCATCTCCCTTCCAACACCCCCCATCTCCCTTCCAACACCCCCATCTCCCCTTTCCCAACACCCCCCATCTCCACCCACCCCCCCATCTCCCTTCCAACACCCCCCATCTCTCATCTCCTTCCAACACCCCCCATCTCAACACCCCCCCATCTCCCCTTCCAACACCCCCCATCTCCCTTCCACACCCCCCATCTCCCTTCCAACACTCTCCCTTCCAACACCCCCCCCCATCTCCCCTTCCAACAACCCCCCATCTCCACCCACCCCCCATCTCCCTTCCAACACCCCCCATCTCCCTTCCAACACCCCCCATCTACCTCCACCCACATCTCCCTTCCACACCCCCCCTCTCCACCCACCCCCCACTCCCTTCCAACACCCCCCCACTCTCTCTCCACCCACTCTCCCTTCCACACCCCCCCATCTCCAACACTCTCCCTTCCAACACCCCCCATCTCCCTTCCAACAACCCCCCCCATCTCCCTCCAACACCCCCCCCTCTCCCTTCCAACACCCCCCATCTCCCTTCCAACACCCCCCATCTCCAACACCCCCCATCTCCCTTCCAACACCCCCCATCTCCCTTCCAACACCCCCCCATCTCCAACACCCCCCATCTCCCTTCCAACACACCCCCCCATCTCCAACACACCCCCCATCTCCCTTCCAACACCCCCCATCTCCAACCCCCCCCTCTCCACCCACCCCCCATCTCCACCCACCCCCCATCTCCAACTCTCCCTTCCACCACCCAACCCCCCATCTCACCCTTGTCCTCTTCCAGCGTCCGGAGGGCAGTGTAGCGCTCGTCCCTCGTTAGAACATCCTCTGTCTTAATGACCTGTCAGTCTGCTGCCCCAAGGACAGCTTGGCATTAGGGGGGGCGTTGTTGTGAGGTAAACACCAGTAGCCTTTGATCACAAACCTGGCAACCAGCTAGCGTACTAGAATGAAGGAGTGTGACGATCTCCTGGTCACGCTCGGGGGATGAAACCTTGTCCATAGTTGTTCTCTGCTGGGTGGTGTGGATGGACGCATGGCGGAAGTGCCTTCAGGGGGAGTGAGTGTGTGACGAGGAGAGAGAAGCCGGAGAAAAGCATCCGGTGTGTTCTCCTAGTCTGAGGGTTATCCTGAACACTAGTTGTTTGTCGTTCTTCTTCCTGTGTACCCACTTCCTGTGTACCACTTCCCTGTGTACCACTTCCTGTGAACAAGCAGCACATCAGCCGGTTCTCCTCTCGCTGCTGCGTCCGGCTGGTAACTCTCCTCCCGCTGCGACTCAGTCTCACCATGTTTACACAGACGGCATTTAAATGCTCAACTTCAGTTGTCATGATTTTGTGTCATTTCCAACCCAGTAGCATAGGGGGTTCACCCCCCCCCCCCCTCTCCTCTCTCTCTTCTCCCCCTCCTACTCTCTCTCCTCCCTCTCTCTCTCTCTCTCTCCCCCCTCTCCCCCCCCCCTCTTCTCTCTCCCCTCTCTCTCTCTCTCTCTCCTCTCTCTTCTCTCTCTTCTCTCTCCCGCTCCTCTCGTTCTCTCCCCCCCCCCCTCTTTCTCTCTCCCCTCTCTCTTCTCTCTCTCCCCTCTCTCTCTCTCCACAGCCCGCCTCTTCTGTCTCTCCCCTCTCTCTCGGAGATCTCTCCTCATTCAACCCCCCCCCCCCTCCTTCTGCCATCCCCCCCTCTCGATCTCTCTCTCCCCGGAACTCGTCTCCTCTCTCCACTCATCTCTCCTCCCCTCTCTCCTGCTCTCTCCCGACCCCGCACGTCTCGGACAGGGGTCTGCCCTCGGCTCTCTCGTACCCTACTCAGCGCAGATCGCCCTACGGCACTAATACTGCACTCCTCCCTCATCATACTCTCTAATCCCGTCGCGCCATACTCTACGGGGGTCTGAAGACATCTCTGCGGGAGCGCTACCCTTCTGGGAGACAATCACTCTACCTCCTCGTCAATCATCTACGCACCCAAGCAACCCTCAAAAGAGTCATGTTGGCATCCGCCTCGATACTGCTCCAAACTGTCCAGGCAAACTCCCTCTAGCAAAAGTCAGTACTCCATCAAGTAGCTCGCAGTCTCAAAACGGCTCGGTCGCGATGACCTCAACTATCCTTATCTCCAGGGTCTAGGTTCAATCTCACACTAGCTCTGCGCTAATCCAAGTCGCACACGACTGCACAATCAACATCCTATCAACTCATACTCCAAACTCTCTCTCTACTCCGTCCAGGGGGGTTCACCCCGCCTATCTCCACAGGAAAACACTCTCCATCTAGTTGCGTCCAAGATGCACACATACCGCCAAAGCCTAGACGGATCTCAATCTCCCGCCCTCCACTACGCCTTCTAGCCGAAACGAAAGATGCACAGCAACGAAAATTAGCGTCCTCTCACGCTCAGACTTGCAGAGAAGGTTCTCTCAAAAAACTAAGAGAAAAAACTGCTGCATAACAGGCAAATCGAACTCTCGGAATCATCAATCAAGAATGCACCCTGAGGAACAAGGTGAAAATGAGATCTCAAACTCATCCGGGTACGGCATCCTCAATAGTTATAACACCGCACGGGGCGAACTCAGTCAAAGGATGCGATCTCATCTCAATCGTGCGCAGTGACTTCTCAATACAACCACTCAGATAGAGAACGAGCATCACTGAAACAGATGACGAGCAAGAGGCAATAATACGCCAACGAAATAACGCCGCCGCTGATGGCGCCAAGAAACTGCCTTACATCTCTCCCCTTCTCATCTCGTCGCGGATCACAACCTCTCTCATCCGTCCCGATCACCCGTCAATCATCTCTCTGCTCCCCGCCCTCTCCTCCTCTCCACCCTACTCCTCTCTCAATCCCCCCCCTTCATTCCATCCGAGGTCCTCTTTCCCCCCCCACAGTAACCTCTTCTGCTCTCCCCCTCTACTCGCTCTCTCTCTTCACTATAAACATCTACATCAATCTACCCTCTCCCCTCCCCAGAGGATACCCATCTCTCGTCACTGCTCACGCCCCCCCTCTTCTCTCTTCCCGTCCTGCTCTCTCTGCCTCTCTCTTCTCTCCCTTCTTCACCTACATCTCTCCGTTCTCCTTTGGGATTGAAGGCAATGAGGCAGCTAACGTGCGAAGATAGAAATGTACTCAGTTGAAGTTGGCAGCCATGGCTGTGTCCCTGTCTTCATTCAGCTGCTCAGTCACAACAATGAGGAGGATTGGGGAGCGAGTGCACCACAACATGATGGCCGCTTCACGCACCATTTGACACCAACGCCCTCTTTCTTTCTCTCCCTGTCTCTCCGTTCCCTCCTTCCTTCCAGGCTCGGGACAGGACCACCCCCTGGTCTCTGGACACTGTTCTCCTCTCTCCCCCTCTTTGTCTGTTTGTGTCACATTCACTCGTTGACCTTTACAGGATCAGGGTTAACCTAGCCAGGTGCATTTGTCTTCCGTATGTGTTTATTAGCAGGGAGATTTTTTTGGGGGGGGGGCTTGTCAATGCTCCCAATTTTTGTTTTTGTTTATTCTGTTCGAAAAGTTGTGGTGGAGTTGCTGTGTTGTGTATGTGACATATTCAAGCACACTCCAGGGTTAGTGTTGGTGTGTGTAGTGGAGTGATGTCTCATTCCAGGGTTAGTGTTGGTGTGTAGTGGAGTATGGGTGTAGTCTCACGGTGTAGACCAGCGCTGCCTCCTCGTTCCGTCTCTCACGCTGTTCTGCTCCTTCTGAACGGCATCTTTCAAGGCGCTGAAGCAGAAAATAAAAGAGAGAGAGACTGCGTCCGCCAAGTCAATTTGTGTGTTTAGTTAAAAGGAAGGAAAGTGATTCTCAGCGGCCTGGGAGGACAGAGCTGAGAGAGAGAGGGGAGAGCTGAAGGGAGGCTAGTTATTGCATGATGATGTCTCTGTCTGGTAAAGGTTTCCATTTAAATGCACCTGGTGGTTATTTTGCATAGTTCCCCTGCAATTGAGCTCAGCTGAGGAAGCATGGGCCTTCGTCTGGGGCTAATGCCGTGTGATTGGCAGGAGCGTTGTGCGCTCTGGAGCGTTTGTGCGCTCTGGCGGAGAGACGCGCCCCCGGCAGACACTGCTGCAGCTCACCAACTGGAAGACACAAATCACATCATCACACGGGACGATGTAGCAGTCACTGACGATTGCGGTTGTCATTAAACTGAAGTTCTTCATCTGAAAAGGAAATGAATAGAAAGTGTCAGTCAGGAAGGAGAGAGTGCAGGAGGCTGACAGAGCGGGAGGCTGACAGAGCGGGAGGCTGACAGAGCGGGAGGCTGACAGAGGCTGACAGAGCGGGAGGCTGACAGAGCGGGAGGCTGACAGAGCGGGAGGCTGACAGAGCAGGAGGCTGACAGAGCTGACAGAGCTGGAGGCTGACAGAGCAGGAGGCTGACAGAGCGGGAGGCTGACAGAGGCTGACAGAGCTGGAGGCTGACAGAGCGGGAGGCTGACAGAGCGGGAGGCTGACAGAGCAGGAGGCTGACAGAGGCTGACAGAGCAGGAGGCTGACAGAGGCTGACAGAGCAGGAGGCTGACAGAGCGGGAGGCTGACAGAGCGGGAGGCTGACAGAGGCTGACAGAGCGGGAGGCTGACAGAGGCTGACAGAGCAGTAGGCTGACAGAGCGGGAGGCTGACAGAGCGGGAGGCTGACAGAGCGGGAGGCTGACAGAGCGGGAGGCTGACAGAGCGGGAGCTGACAGAGCGGGAGGCTGACAGAGCTGGAGGCTGACAGAGCGGGAGGGCTGACAGAGCGGGAGGCTGACAGAGCGGGAGGCTGACAGAGCGGGAGGCTGACAGAGCGGGAGGCTGACAGAGCGGGAGGCTGACAGAGCGGGAGGCTGACAGAGCGGGAGGCTGACAGAGCGGGAGGCTGACAGAGCAGGAGGCTGACAGAGGCTGACAGAGCGGGAGGCTGACAGAGCGGGAGGCTGACAGAGCGGGAGGCTGACAGAGCGGGAGGCTGACAGAGCTGGAGGCTGACAGAGCGGGAGGCTGACAGAGCGGGAGGCTGACAGAGCGGGAGGCTGACAGAGCGGAGGCTGACAGAGCGGGAGCTGACAGAGCGGGAGGCTGACAGAGCGGGAGGCTGACAGAGCGGGAGGCTGACAGAGCGGGAGGCTGACAGAGCGGGAGGCTGACAGAGGCTGACAGAGCGGGAGGCTGACAGAGCGGGAGGCTGACAGAGCGGGAGGCTGACAGAGCGGGAGGCTGACAGAGCGGGAGGCTGACAGAGCGGGAGGCTGACAGAGGCTGACAGAGCGGGAGGCTGACAGAGCGGGAGGCTGACAGAGCGGGAGGCTGACAGAGCGGGAGGCTGACGGAGGCTGACAGAGCGGGAGGCTGACAGAGCAGGAGGCTGACAGAGCGGGAGGCTGACAGAGCGGGAGGCTGACAGAGGCTGACAGAGCGGGAGGCTGACAGAGGCTGACAGAGCGGGAGGCTGACAGAGCGGGAGGCTGACAGAGGCTGACAGAGCGGGAGGCTGACAGAGGCTGACAGAGCGGGAGGCTGACAGAGGCTGACAGAGCGGGGAGGCTGACAGAGCGGGAGGCTGACAGAGGCTGACAGAGCGGGAGGCTGACAGAGGCTGACAGAGCGGGAGGCTGACGAGCGGAGGCTGACAGAGCGGGAGGCTGACAGAGCGGGAGGCTGACAGAGCGGGAGGCTGACAGAGCGGGAGGCTGACAGAGCGGGAGGCTGACAGAGCGGGAGGCTGACAGAGCGGAGGCCTGACAGAGCAGAGAGGCTGACAGTACTGCTGAGCCGAGGACGCCGCTGTCAGGCCGCTGGGGGGGGCGCTACCTGTCTGAGATCACCCTGTCAGGGTGTCATCTGGGAGGACTACTCTCACTCCCTTCTCTCACTC
>CAEFZP010000013.1:0-41817 GCA_903064625.1 Mallotus villosus
TAGCTGGGTTTTTTTAAAAGGCGTTTACAGTAAGAGGAGCAGTAGGAGGAACAGTTACAGTAGCGACGATGTAGTAGTAGGAGCAAAAAATTATCATTAAGATAACATAACACTAGAGTAGCATCACAGCTTTGATCATTTACAAACAATGCAAGTGTATCTGTTATTTCAGTGCATGGTGCTCTCTCTGACTGAGTCATAGGACATGCGTTTAAGGAAACACACGTATTCACGTAACAATGTTTGTTAACACACCCACTGCTGGCATCTACTCATGACCAAACTATTGACCCTCTTACCAACATAATCACTGTGGTATGTCCTCTGTTTCTGTGTTTGTGTGTGTGTGTGTGTGTGTGTGTGTGTGTGTGTGTGTGTGTGTGTCTGTGTGTGTGTGTCTATGGAGTAGCTAGTAGTTCTGCCAGATTGGCAAGTGAGGGTGTGTCGGCGCGGATTTGTTTTACTATGCACTTTTGTAGTTCTCTCTTGAAAGTCGCTTTGGATAAAAGCGTCTGCTAAATGAATACATGTAAATGTACTAACGCTCGATTTAACGCATCCATTTTACATTGTCCTCCCAGCATGTTTGTCTACTCCTAGAATGTTGTCCACTTTCGCTTAATAGCTGTCCACTTTCGCTGATATCTTATCTCCAAGACATTCAGAACTGGTTTTCAGGCTGCTTCTAGATCGAGAGATCGATAAACCTATAGGTAGGTAGGCCTACTCCCTAGGGCCTAGGCATTGGTATGCATATACTTTATCCCCCCCCCCTCCCTCGGTGAAGTTTAGTGCACATGCATAGCCAGTTACTTTTGTGGTGTGTCTCATGCATGGGTTCCAATAACGGACTGAAATGTTGGAGACTCAAAAAACGGTGAAAACTCTTAAAGAAGATGTTGGCCCGTTGGAGTTGGTTAAAGCACAGTCAAGTAGGCAGTGCAAGTATTAATATCCGAGAACCTGCAGATGAATATGTCACAGAAAATGTCAGGCTACAGTAGTTCTTAAAAGGTTTTTGTTGTTGTTGAAAAAGTCAATTTAGAACACAGGATATGATGCATAGATAGTTATGGATATGATGCATGATAAGTTAAGAGGAAGAGTGAAGAAGGAGGAACAGTGAAGAATATTTTTCTGACAAACTAACTTTAGATCAAAGAAGAAAAAAAAATACTTTATTGATGGTGAATAGAATGTTTCAAGTAGAAACAGTGACTATCGTTACGGGCAATATGTTAATAACAAACAACTAGTAAAAATGTGAGAATATTGAGATGCTATTCATGTGGTCGAAGACACATCATCAGCAGGCCATCCTTCTTGTCCAGCCATAGCTTGATAGCGCCCTAACGGAGCAAAATTCCTGAATGCACTACACAGCCATCAATGCAGAGAACAACACTTCCCTCTACCGGATGTTATTGTCTAGGGTCCTTACGTGCGTGAATCAAAAAGTTATTTGTGTGTGGATAGCAAAAGAGCGAAAAGAATATGTGCGTTCGACATGGACTGACTTTATTTCATGATTGGCCAGTCTAACACACGACAACTTTGACGCATGTTTTGTAATCATTCTGACACCTTCAGTTTCGCCAATGCTCAAATCCGGACCAAAACAATTTGATTGAATAAAACATTTGTTGAAGAAAAGGTTTTGGGCCACCTCTTCTACTAACGAAAAGAATACGTTTCATTATAAATTAGGTAACGTAAGCAAACAGCGCTTGATCGGCCATGACAGGTAACGCAGCAAACCACGAGAAGCTGGAATGTCCGACTTCACAGAGCCGTTTTCAACTCCTCCCAGACTGCAAGCGGCTACTTTCGCCGGTCGTTTCATGCAGCCGTAGTCCATGTCGAATGCACCATTATCAATCATTTTAAACATCACACGCTACGGAAGCCTGTGTGGAACATTTGACATGAAGATGAGAGGCGTCTCACTGGGAGGAGTGGAGTTCTCCAGTAAAGATCCTGTCACAAAGCATAATCTATGAGTTAGTTGTGATGAGTATCATGTACGAAACCTGTCGTAGTTTCCCAGCAGAGTCACTGTGGTCTGTGTGTGCTGTTCATGCTCATGGTGTGGAGGCTGACCCACGTGACGTGACCTACGCCCAGATTGAGCTCCAAAAGATGAAAAAAACCCAAGAGAAAGACTGAAAGCTGTTTCATACAGGTGCTAGTATCACTGTTAACAAGCCGTCTAACAATTTGCCAAAGATCTACCTTTTAGCATCATATACACCTGATGGTCTGTAGTGTATGTATAACACTTAGCTTCTTGTAAAAAAATGATAGTTTGTTTTTACATGTTTATGTTGCTCTTTAGGAAAGCAAGCAGAATCAGAGGAAGACACAATTTATTCCAAGGTGGCCACAGGACCTCCTTGCCCCAACGCCCCAAGAGATGGTAACGGTGACTTCATGGAATTCAAATGAAGCTTACGTATTGTATATGATATAGACAAAGTGTAAGCAAATACTGAATACAGAATGTTCCATTACACTCATACTGTGTCATCATTACTTTAAGCATGTGAGATGATCAGCCTGACGAGTGACGACACATAGAATGTCCCAGAAGGCGTTACCATGACAAACCTGTCTTAACACTTCACTAAATACCTGGAGGGGAATTAACCCGAATTTCCTGTCCTGTTAAACCAAAGTGAATGTATGGTCCACTGAAAACAGTCAATGCATCCATACAGCTTAGGTAAAGTTAACTTATAGTACAATAAAAATACACCTTCTTGAATGTTGAATTTGAGCCTAACTCACTCATTCACTCTCTGAGTGAGTCAGTTTCCGTTCACATAATACGCATCATTGGCATGCAGAATTAATGTCATGTCATTCGGTGTCGAGTCGACATGTTTTACAGGCTTTACAGGATTTTCTCAGATTCTTGATGTTCTCAGATGTCCAGACTTGAGTCTTGACTCAAACCCACCCCTCCCCCTAAAACACCACAGAATATAAACTGTGTTCGGGTTGACCAGCCGCATACTGCAAGAAAACCAGCGCACCAGGAATATAGACTCAGACAGACGATAGCAAGACGAAATGGTGGGTAGCATAGTTGTTCTGTTGGCCTTGTCGGCCTGCTTGTCACTGGGGACTGTGCAGGGCCAGACGGGTGATCTGGACATCAGGACCGAGTTGGATGACATCAGAGCTAAATTACAAGGGTTGAAAGACTTGGAGGCTCGAATGAACCACACAGAGAAGGAACTGGAGGGGCAGAAAGCCAAAGTGGAAAGACTGGAGAAGGAGAACATGGGTATGTTATTTTCAGTGTTGATTGAAACAGGTGACCTTTATCGTTATAAGAATGAAAGAAAAAAATCGAAATGTTAAGTCTACAGTATAATATACTTGATCTTCTGCATGGGCATGGATTCATCATTTTCTCTCATCCTTACGATTGCAGAAATCACACATCGACTCAAAGCTACAGAGGATGAAGTTGAAAAGCTGAGAAACAGTGGTGTTGAAAAACTGAGAAACGGCGGTATTAAAAGTGAGCCTTCGCTTTGCTTTCCGCTCTGTATGTTCGGGTATCCCTGCACCTGAAATGCAGCGGCCTTGAAAATGCGTAAGATGCTCAGCATTGTGTAAACGTGTTCCTTGTGTTTTCTCAGGGGGTCCGCAGGTGGCTTTCTCTGCGTCTTTGTCCAACTCCGGGGAGATCTACGAAGGACCGTACAGCGACTTTACTACCCTTGTCTTCAAAAGAGTTTTCTCAAACTTAGGCAACGGTTATGACCAACATACAGGTATATATTATTAGAACGTGTTTGTGTGTGAAAAACAGCCTGTCTACCTCAAATGACCATTGAACTGTCTCGCCTGCTCTAAAAACAATTTCCGGGATATTGTATAACATTTGTCAGGGAGCCGCTATTAAAATACGGGAGACCCCCGGAACATTCGGGAGACTTGGGATATCTGGCATCTCATTATCTGTATTCAATCAGCTAGCATTAGCTTATTTCTGTTTTGTATTCAGCTAACTTTAGCTTGTAGCTAGCATTAGTTTGTTTTTGCATATAGTCAGCTAGCAATAGCTTGTTTCTCACTTTAACTTCCCTCTTCCTGACTCGCCAGGTTTCTTCACAGCGCCAGTGGAGGGCCTGTACTACTTTACCTTTAGCACCTACGGCTACAACACCCACCTGGTCGGCGCCATGTTGATGAAAGGTGGGGTTGGCGTGGTGACCACCTACGACCACAAGACCTCGGACGGTAGTGACGGAGACAGCAACGCAGTGGTGCTCGAGCTGAAGGCCTACGAGAAGGTCTCAGTGAAACTGTGGAAGGACGCCAGAGTGTACGACAACATGAACGGACACACTACCTTCGCCGGATTCCTGCTGCACCCATTGTGAGACAGGAAGCAGGACGGGAAGTGACCTCAGCGTAAAAATAAAAACCCCTCGCGGCCTCGCGAGGAGCTAAGAATCCCACCACCACATAACAGTATTTTAGAGATGATCACCATAAACATGTTCTCATTGTCTTGCATTCATACTTTATCAATAAAATACAAACATGTCATAATATATGGTCATTTTTTCAAATTATGATAATTGATGAACGTATGATATATGATCACAAAGAATTTAAGCGAAACATCACTGCGTCAAGTTTTGTGGCTTGAGGCATCAACTGTTCGAAGTAGCCTACAAACTACCTGTTTATAAGGCTTGTTACTCTACCTGTTTATAAGGCTTGTTACTCTACCCGTTTATAAGGCTTGTTACTCTACCTGTTTATAAGGCTTGTTACTCTACCTGTTTATAAGGCTTGTTACTCTACCTGTTTATAAGGCTTGTTACTCTACCTGTTTATAAGGCTTGTTACTCTACCTGTTTATAAGGCTTGTTACTCTTTCTTACCTATAAGCTGTCTTTGTCATTCATGTGTGGACTTATTTATACATGATGCAGTAGATGCTAATCAGTATTACATAGCGAAGATTAGTTGTTCTGTCCAACGTAGGCTACTGCAGCTTTAGTGAAGCAAATCCTTTTAATTCAGGATATAAATTAAATTCATACTTGAAGATTATATTAATGTTTCAGAAAGATCACGGTCACAGTCTTAGATGTTGGGGCAAGTGGAGAACACAGGCTCGTATGTCAGTGTTAGGTCCAGGCATACTGCCCATGTTCTCCCAGCGCTGGCTTCTGGGATCATAGCGGTGCACCAGCTTGGACTCCCTGTAGTCCTCCTGGCAGTACCCTCCCAGCACGTACAGCTTCCCCTCCAGGACTGCCGAGGCTGGGCCAACGTGAGGGACGGTCAGGGGGGGATGGAGCTCCAGGAGTCCCTCGCAGGGTCGTACACCTCACAGGACAGCTGGCTGGCGTAGAACTTCTGAAAATTACACACCCCTCCTACCACGTAGAGGCGGCGACCCAGAACCTCCATGCAGTGCAGGGCCCTGTCCAGGTTCATGTCTGCCAGGTAGGTGGTTCCTCTCTCTGGGCGGTAGAGGAACATGGACACCAGACACTGGTAGCGGCAGTCGAAGCCTCCTGAGATGAAGATCTCACCGTCCAGCACTGAGGCTGCGCAGCCACTCAGAGCCGGGGGCAGGTGTCTGGAGAAGCTGGAGAAGACAGAAGTTAAGAGCGAGTGGAGGAGAAGAGATGGGATTTAATAGCAGACAATAAGGAACAAGGAGGGATAATATTGTATACCTACACATACCTCTAGATGTCACTGAAGTACCATCTGTATAATTCCCAAAAAACTACTAGTTTATATACAGTACATGAACACAAGCTTGAAAATGTGGAAATGTCAGATTATTATTGACACCCTCCCCATCAAATCTCCCTCCCCACCTTCCACACACCTCCTCACCACACCCCACCCCACACTTACCGACCTCACACACCTCCACCCACCACACACACACACCGTACACCACACACATACACAGACACACACAGACAAACCTCCAGGCGTCTGACTCAGGGCTGTAGACTTCCACCGTGTCCATGTTGACGCTGATGTGTCTGTCTACTCCAATGGCATAGAGTCTCTCTCCTCTAACCACCAATGAGAAGTTACTCCTATGATTCTGCATGTCGGCAAGCCTCTGCCAATTGCCCTGCTGTGGGTCAGCCATAGCTTGATACATTTGATTACATTTGTACAGAGGGTCTGGCTCCGCTCCATTGACAAACGTTGACTTCCTTGTAGGCGGGTACTCTGTTGAAGTTTAAAACTATTGGACTAAAAACTATTGGGCCAAATAGAAAATCTATTTCCAAGATCTGAAATGCCTACCGAAGATCCAGACCTAGTACAGAAGCGAAATCAAATTGAGCGGAAGTAGGCTACGTAGGTTGGCAGAGCCACGCTAGGTGTCCTTACGTGCGTGAATCAAAAAGTTATTTGTGTGTGGATAGCAAAGGAGCGAAAAGAATATGTGCATTCGACATATGACTTTATTTCATGATTGGCCACTCACACACGACAACTTTGACGCGTGTTTTGTAATCATTCTGACACCTTCAGTTTCGCCACTGCTCAAATCCGGACCAAACCATTTGATTGTTTTTTTAAAGAAATTACAAACGATATATTTACGAATAGACATATGTGTACAAATCATAGAACATTTATGTAAACGAAATTACAAATCACGATTAAGAAACATTTTGTTGATCGCAAAACACATTTGTAAATCGTGGAACAGTGGAACACGTACTTGCATTTACGAATACTTTTGAGACATAGGCCTATCTCTCTCCATAGGCCCGAAACCCAATCGTGGGGCCCTAAACAAATGTATAGTTTGTTTATTGGGTCGGGCCAGCCCTGATTGTAGTTCGTACATGGTTCAGTAAACTTATTTTGTGGCTGGGAGTCACATGCATCTTAAAAGGGCTAGCTGGGTTTTTTTAAAAGGCGTTTACAGTAAGAGGAGCAGTAGGAGGAACAGTTACAGTAGCGACGATGTAGTAGTAGGAGCAAAAAATTATCATTAAGATAACATAACACTAGAGTAGCATCACAGCTTTGATCATTTACAAACAATGCAAGTGTATCTGTTATTTCAGTGCATGGTGCTCTCTCTGACTGAGTCATAGGACATGCGTTTAAGGAAACACACGTATTCACGTAACAATGTTTGTTAACACACCCACTGCTGGCATCTACTCATGACCAAACTATTGACCCTCTTACCAACATAATCACTGTGGTATGTCCTCTGTTTCTGTGTTTGTGTGTGTGTGTGTGTGTGTGTGTGTGTGTGTGTGTGTGTGTGTGTGTGTGTGTCTGTGTGTGTGTGTCTATGGAGTAGCTAGTAGTTCTGCCAGATTGGCAAGTGAGGGTGTGTCGGCGCGGATTTGTTTTACTATGCACTTTTGTAGTTCTCTCTTGAAAGTCGCTTTGGATAAAAGCGTCTGCTAAATGAATACATGTAAATGTACTAACGCTCGATTTAACGCATCCATTTTACATTGTCCTCCCAGCATGTTTGTCTACTCCTAGAATGTTGTCCACTTTCGCTTAATAGCTGTCCACTTTCGCTGATATCTTATCTCCAAGACATTCAGAACTGGTTTTCAGGCTGCTTCTAGATCGAGAGATCGATAAACCTATAGGTAGGTAGGCCTACTCCCTAGGGCCTAGGCATTGGTATGCATATACTTTATCCCCCCCCCCTCCCTCGGTGAAGTTTAGTGCACATGCATAGCCAGTTACTTTTGTGGTGTGTCTCATGCATGGGTTCCAATAACGGACTGAAATGTTGGAGACTCAAAAAACGGTGAAAACTCTTAAAGAAGATGTTGGCCCGTTGGAGTTGGTTAAAGCACAGTCAAGTAGGCAGTGCAAGTATTAATATCCGAGAACCTGCAGATGAATATGTCACAGAAAATGTCAGGCTACAGTAGTTCTTAAAAGGTTTTTGTTGTTGTTGAAAAAGTCAATTTAGAACACAGGATATGATGCATAGATAGTTATGGATATGATGCATGATAAGTTAAGAGGAAGAGTGAAGAAGGAGGAACAGTGAAGAATATTTTTCTGACAAACTAACTTTAGATCAAAGAAGAAAAAAAAATACTTTATTGATGGTGAATAGAATGTTTCAAGTAGAAACAGTGACTATCGTTACGGGCAATATGTTAATAACAAACAACTAGTAAAAATGTGAGAATATTGAGATGCTATTCATGTGGTCGAAGACACATCATCAGCAGGCCATCCTTCTTGTCCAGCCATAGCTTGATAGCGCCCTAACGGAGCAAAATTCCTGAATGCACTACACAGCCATCAATGCAGAGAACAACACTTCCCTCTACCGGATGTTATTGTCTAGTCCTTACGTGCGTGAATCAAAAAGTTATTTGTGTGTGGATAGCAAAAGAGCGAAAAGAATATGTGCGTTCGACATGGACTGACTTTATTTCATGATTGGCCAGTCTAACACACGACAACTTTGACGCATGTTTTGTAATCATTCTGACACCTTCAGTTTCGCCAATGCTCAAATCCGGACCAAAACAATTTGATTGAATAAAACATTTGTTGAAGAAAAGGTTTTGGGCCACCTCTTCTACTAACGAAAAGAATACGTTTCATTATAAATTAGGTAACGTAAGCAAACAGCGCTTGATCGGCCATGACAGGTAACGCAGCAAACCACGAGAAGCTGGAATGTCCGACTTCACAGAGCCGTTTTCAACTCCTCCCAGACTGCAAGCGGCTACTTTCGCCGGTCGTTTCATGCAGCCGTAGTCCATGTCGAATGCACCATTATCAATCATTTTAAACATCACACGCTACGGAAGCCTGTGTGGAACATTTGACATGAAGATGAGAGGCGTCTCACTGGGAGGAGTGGAGTTCTCCAGTAAAGATCCTGTCACAAAGCATAATCTATGAGTTAGTTGTGATGAGTATCATGTACGAAACCTGTCGTAGTTTCCCAGCAGAGTCACTGTGGTCTGTGTGTGCTGTTCATGCTCATGGTGTGGAGGCTGACCCACGTGACGTGACCTACGCCCAGATTGAGCTCCAAAAGATGAAAAAAACCCAAGAGAAAGACTGAAAGCTGTTTCATACAGGTGCTAGTATCACTGTTAACAAGCCGTCTAACAATTTGCCAAAGATCTACCTTTTAGCATCATATACACCTGATGGTCTGTAGTGTATGTATAACACTTAGCTTCTTGTAAAAAAATGATAGTTTGTTTTTACATGTTTATGTTGCTCTTTAGGAAAGCAAGCAGAATCAGAGGAAGACACAATTTATTCCAAGGTGGCCACAGGACCTCCTTGCCCCAACGCCCCAAGAGATGGTAACGGTGACTTCATGGAATTCAAATGAAGCTTACGTATTGTATATGATATAGACAAAGTGTAAGCAAATACTGAATACAGAATGTTCCATTACACTCATACTGTGTCATCATTACTTTAAGCATGTGAGATGATCAGCCTGACGAGTGACGACACATAGAATGTCCCAGAAGGCGTTACCATGACAAACCTGTCTTAACACTTCACTAAATACCTGGAGGGGAATTAACCCGAATTTCCTGTCCTGTTAAACCAAAGTGAATGTATGGTCCACTGAAAACAGTCAATGCATCCATACAGCTTAGGTAAAGTTAACTTATAGTACAATAAAAATACACCTTCTTGAATGTTGAATTTGAGCCTAACTCACTCATTCACTCTCTGAGTGAGTCAGTTTCCGTTCACATAATACGCATCATTGGCATGCAGAATTAATGTCATGTCATTCGGTGTCGAGTCGACATGTTTTACAGGCTTTACAGGATTTTCTCAGATTCTTGATGTTCTCAGATGTCCAGACTTGAGTCTTGACTCAAACCCACCCCTCCCCCTAAAACACCACAGAATATAAACTGTGTTCGGGTTGACCAGCCGCATACTGCAAGAAAACCAGCGCACCAGGAATATAGACTCAGACAGACGATAGCAAGACGAAATGGTGGGTAGCATAGTTGTTCTGTTGGCCTTGTCGGCCTGCTTGTCACTGGGGACTGTGCAGGGCCAGACGGGTGATCTGGACATCAGGACCGAGTTGGATGACATCAGAACTAAATTACAAGGGTTGAAAGACTTGGAGGCTCGAATGAACCACACAGAGAAGGAACTGGAGGGGCAGAAAGCCAAAGTGGAAAGACTGGAGAAGGAGAACATGGGTATGTTATTTTCAGTGTTGATTGAAACAGGTGACCTTTATCGTTATAAGAATGAAAGAAAAAAATCGAAATGTTAAGTCTACAGTATAATATACTTGATCTTCTGCATGGGCATGGATTCATCATTTTCTCTCATCCTTACGATTGCAGAAATCACACATCGACTCAAAGCTACAGAGGATGAAGTTGAAAAGCTGAGAAACAGTGGTGTTGAAAAGCTGAGAAACGGCGGTATTAAAAGTGAGCCTTCGCTTTGCCTTCCGCTCTGTATGTTCGGGTATCCCTGCACCTGAAATGCAGCGGCCTTGAAAATGCGTAAGATGCTCAGCATTGTGTAAACGTGTTCCTTGTGTTTTCTCAGGGGGTCCGCAGGTGGCTTTCTCTGCGTCTTTGTCCAACTCCGGGGAGATCTACGAAGGACCGTACAGCGACTTTACTACCCTTGTCTTCAAAAGAGTTTTCTCAAACTTAGGCAACGGTTATGACCAACATACAGGTATATATTATTAGAACGTGTTTGTGTGTGAAAAACAGCCTGTCTACCTCAAATGACCATTGAACTGTCTCGCCTGCTCTAAAAACAATTTCCGGGATATTGTATAACATTTGTCAGGGAGCCGCTATTAAAATACGGGAGACCCCCGGAACATTCGGGAGACTTGGGATATCTGGCATCTCATTATCTGTATTCAATCAGCTAGCATTAGCTTATTTCTGTTTTGTATTCAGCTAACTTTAGCTTGTAGCTAGCATTAGTTTGTTTTTGCATATAGTCAGCTAGCAGCAGCTTGTTTCTCACTTTAACTTCCCTCTTCCTGACTCGCCAGGTTTCTTCACAGCGCCAGTGGAGGGCCTGTACTACTTTACCTTTAGCACCTACGGCTACAACACCCACCTGGTCGGCGCCATGTTGATGAAAGGTGGGGTTGGCGTGGCGACCACCTACGACCACAAGACCTCGGACGGTAGTGACGGAGACAGCAACGCAGTGGTGCTCAAGCTGAAGGCCTACGAGAAGGTCTCAGTGAAACTGTGGAAGGACGCCAGAGTGTACGACAACATGAACGGACACACTACCTTCACCGGATTTCTGCTGTACCCATTGTGAGACAGGAAGCAGGACGGGAAGTGACCCCGTAAAAATAAAAACCCCTCGCGGCCTCGCGAGGAGCTAAGAATCCCACCACCACATAACAGTATTTTAGAGATGATCACCATCAACATGTTCTCATTGTCTTGCCTTCATACTTTATCAATAAAATACAAACATGTCATAATATATGGTCATTTTTTCAAATTATGATAATTGATGAACGTATGATATATGATCACAAAGAATTTAAGCGAAACATCACTGCGTCAAGTTTTGTGGCTTGAGGCATCAACTGTTCGAAGTAGCCTACAAACTACCTGTTTATAAGGCTTGTTACTCTACCTGTTTATAAGGCTTGTTACTCTACCTGTTTATAAGGCTTGTTACTCTACCTGTTTATAAGGCTTGTTACTCTACCTGTTTATAAGGCTTGTTACTCTACCTGTTTATAAGGCTTGTTACTCTACATGTTTATAAGGCTTGTTACTCTACCTGTTTATAAGGCTTGTTACTCTACCTGTTTATAAGGCTTGTTACTCTTTCTTACCTATAAGCTGTCTTTGTCATTCATGTGTGGACTTATTTATACATGATGCAGTAGATGCTAATCAGTATTACATAGCGAAGATTAGTTGTTCTGTCCAACGTAGGCTACTGCAGCTTTAGTGAAGCAAATCCTTTTATTTCAGGATATAAATTAAATTCATACTTGAAGATTATATTAATGTTTCAGAAAGATCACGGTCACAGTCTTAGATGTTGGGGCAAGTGGAGAACACAGGCTCGTATGTCAGTGTTAGGTCCAGGCATACTGCCCATGTTCTCCCAGCGCTGGCTTCTGGGATCATAGCGGTGCACCAGCTTGGACTCCCTGTAGTCCTCCTGGCAGTACCCTCCCAGCACGTACAGCTTCCCCTCCAGGACTGCCGAGGCTGGGCCAACGTGAGGGACGGTCAGGGGGGGGATGGAGCTCCAGGAGTCCCTCGCAGGGTCGTACACCTCACAGGACAGCTGGCTGGCGTAGAACTTCTGAAAATTACACACCCCTCCTACCACGTAGAGGCGGCGACCCAGAACCTCCATGCAGTGCAGGGCCCTGTCCAGGTTCATGTCTGCCAGGTAGGTGGTTCCTCTCTCTGGGCGGTAGAGGAACATGGACACCAGACACTGGTAGCGGCAGTCGAAGCCTCCTGAGATGAAGATCTCACCGTCCAGCACTGAGGCTGCGCAGCCACTCAGAGCCTGGGGGCAGGTGTCTGGAGAAGCTGGAGAAGACAGAGGTTAAGAGCTAGTGGAGGAGAAGAGATGGGATTTAATAGCAGACAATAAGGAACAAGGAGGGATAATATTGTATACCTACACATACCTCTAGATGTCACTGAAGTACCATCTGTATAATTCCCAATAAACTACTAGTTTATATACAGTACATGAACACAAGCTTGAAAATGTGGAAATGTCTGATTATTAATGACACCCTCCCCATCAAATCTCCCTCCCCACCCTCCACACACCTCCTCACCACACCCCACCCCACACTTACCGACCTCACACACCTCCACCCACCACACACACACACCGTACACCACACACATACACAGACACACACAGACAAACCTCCAGGCGTCTGACTCAGGGCCTTAGACTTCCACCGTGTCCATGTTGACGCTGATGTCTCTGTCTCCTCCAATGGCATAGAGTCTCTCTCCTCTAACCACCAATGAGAAGTTACTCCTATGATTCTGCATGTCGGCAAGCCTCTGCCAATTGCCCTGCTGTGGGTCAGCCATAGCTTGATACATTTGATTACATTTGTACAGAGGGTCTGGCTCCGCTCCATTGACAAACGTTGACTTCCTTGTAGGCGGGTACTCTGTTGAAGTTTAAAACTATTGGACTAAAAACTATTGGGCCAAATAGAAAATCTATTTCCAAGATCTGAAATGCCTACCGAAGATCCAGACCTAGTACAGAAGCGAAATCAAATTGAGCGGAAGTAGGCTACGTAGGTTGGCAGAGCCACGCTAGGTGTCCTTACGTGCGTGAATCAAAAAGTAATTTGTGTGTTGATAGCAAAGGAGCGAAAAGAATATGTGCATTCGACATGGACTGACTTTATTTCATGATTGGCCACTCACACACGACAACTTTGACGCGTGTTTTGTAATCATTCTGACACGTTCAGTTTCGCCACTGCTCAAATCCGGACCAAACAATTTGATTGAATAAAACATTTGTTGAAGAAAGGGTTTTGGGCCACCTCTTCTACTAACGAAAAGACTAAGTTTCATTATAAATTAAGTAACGTAAGCAAACAGCGCTTGATCGGCCATGACTGACATCAACGCAGCAAACCACGAGAAGCTGGAATGTCCAACTTCACAGAGCCGTTTTCAACTCCTCCCCGACTGCAAGCGGCTACTCTCGCTGGTCGTTTCATGCAGTTGCAGTCCATGTCGAACGCACCTATTGTCTCAAAATTACGTAATTGGAAGAGAATTGGACACGTGTGTTGGGCGATCCACAAATGAAACACTTTACACGCAGAATTGTAGATTTACAAGTGACAGACCATGAGAAATGCACACACGAAATGTGAAGTATTTTAAGAAATTACAAACGATATATTTACGAATAGACATATGTGTACAAATCATAGAACATTTATGTAAACGAAATTACAAATCACGATTAAGAAACATTTTGTTGATCGCAAAACACATTTGTAAATCGGGGAACAGTGGAACACGGTACTTGCATTTACGAATACTTTTGAGACATAGGCCTATCTCTCTCCATAGGCCCCGAAACCCAAACGTGGGGCCCTAAACAAATGAATGGTTTGTTTATTGGGTCGGGCCAGCCCTGATTGTAGTTCGTACATGGTTCAGTAAACTTATTTTGTGGCTGGGAGTCTCATGCATCTTAAAAGGGCTAATAGCTGGGTTTTTTTAAAAGGCGTTTACAGTAAGAGGAGCAGTAGGAGGAACAGTTACAGTACGACGATGTAGTAGTAGGAGCAACAAATTATCATTAAGATAACATAACACTAGAGTAGCATCACAGCTTTGATCATTTACAAACAATGAACGTGTATCTGTTATTTCAGTGCATGGTGCTCTCTCTGACTGAGTCATAGGACATGCGTTTAAGGAAACACACGTATTCACGTAACAATGTTTGTTAACACACCCACTGCCGGCATCTACTCATGACCAAACTATTGACCCTCTTACCGTCATAATCACTGTGGTATGTCCTCTGTTTCTGTGTGTGTGTGTGTGTGTGTGTGTGTGTGTGTGTCTATGGAGTAGCTAGTGGTTCTGCCAGATTGGCAAGTGAGGGTGTGTCGGCGCGGATTTGTTTTACTATGCACTTTTGTAGTTCTCTCTTGAAAGTCGCTTTGGATAAAAGCGTCTGCTAAATGAATACATGTAAATGTACTAACGCTCGATTTAACGCATCCATTTTACATTGTCCTCCCAGCATGTTCGTCTACTCCTAGAATGTGGTCCACTTTCGCTTAATAGCTGTCCACTTTCGCTGATATCTTATCTCCAAGACATTCAGAACTGGTTTTCAGGCTGCTTCTAGATCGAGAGATCGATAAACCTATAGGTAGGTAGGCCTACTCCCTAGGGCCTAGGCATTGGTATGCATATACTTTACCCCCCCCCCTCCCTCGGTGAAGTATAGTGCACATGCATAGCCAGTTACTTTTGTGGTGTGTCTCATGCATGGGTTCCAATAACGGACTGAAATGTTGGAGACTCAAAAAACGGTGAAAACTCTTAAAGAAGATGTTGGCCCGTTGGAGTTGGTTAAAGCACAGTCAAGTAGGCAGTGCAAGTATTAATATCCGAGAACCTGCAGATGAATATGTCACAGAAAATGTCAGGCTACAGTAGTTCTTAAAAGGTTGGCAACAAACAACAGTAACCTGTACAAAAGAAATTAAGATCTGGCTATTAAACAAATAACGATAACTCTCTTTGAGTTGAAGAACAAATAAAGGAGAACGAAACGTAACAAAGACGTACAGAGTGGGCATTTCAGCTATAGACCGGTTCTATAGATCTCAATAATAATCACTTGCAATGTTTTATCATCCTCTAAAAAACGACGCAAATGGTTAACCTTTATTTTAAATAATTCTAATTACCAGAGTAATTAGACTATAGCCACACTGTCCTTAAATCGGGTGATACAACTACTATAGCCTACAGACATGTGGAACTTTTTCAGAAAAGTACTAGATATTATCTATTTTCTTTTAGGTTCTTTTTTTTCTAGTGATTGTCAGAGAGTTTAATTTAGCCTAGTCTGAGCAAAAAGTTGGTGGGAGGAAAGTTGATTTCATGTCTATGGATGTGTCATTTTGATGTCTAAATTGATTTTTTAACACAGGTATATAGGCCTAAATGATTCTCGGTTCCTGAGTACCCTATTTAAAAACTAAATGTTTGGGAATGTGATCCAGGAGGACCTGTTTTCAGAGAAACTGTTGGCAAGTGACTCAGCAAGTCACTGTCATGGGAAAATGGGAGGGACACAATTATTTTCCAGTCAAACCCTCCTCGAAACACAAGATGTCAAACTTTCTTTGTATCATATAGAAAAAAAACGTCGACACGTCAGACGCACGTCATCCTCCATCACATTCCGACCATTTCTCCTCCCTCTTTTTCGCACCCTTTTAAAGTGTTGAATACCGGGGACAGATCCCACAACCGAGCCAAAGCACCCGCCGAGAGCATCTCTGTCACGCGCACCTGCATCATCTCTACCAAGAGGAGCGTCTCCCTTTTTCACTTGAACTTTCTTCATCAAGAGGCTATTCACCGCAAAAAAGGTAAATATGGTGCCATGTAAAATGTCGTATTTAGTCTAAAGGTCACTATTTTAATATTGCTCTAGAGCTTCTAAATATAAAATGTTGAACCTGCTGTAAGTATCAAGTTCCTGTGTTTACAACGAAATGTAGGCCTACTTTTTACACAAATAATTATTCTAATTTGGTGCTGATGTAATGCATGCTGCCAAGCCAATAGCTTCAGCTCCTCCAGTAGCTGGCCAGCTTTCGGCACATTTGCGGCCGTGCCTCCAGCTGCTTCTCATAAGACACTCAAGGCCAATTAAGGACAAACCCCTTAAAAGGGGCATGTTGGTAGAGCAGGAATGAGCATTTGTGTTACGACGAAGCTGTGTGTCACGAGACTGGTTAAGTTGCTATCCCTGTTCGTATTTGTGTGTTTTAAATTTTGTATAAATTGTAGTTTTTTTATTGTAGATGTAAGGTGAGTGTCCAAAGCATATGTGATTGTTTGCCGTGAAACCTCACTGCCGTTTTGAGTGCGTGCATCCACTTAGTGCATTGCCAGTGTCGTTTGTGCTCACTTGGTAAATCGTTAACACGTTGACGTGTGTACTTGCAGTGCCTATTTTACCTCATTGTACGTTTGCTGGTTTTATGAACATACTGTGTATTAGGGCACCAGACCTACAATCTGCTGTGTTTAGATGGAAGTACTACATTGATGGAATTCAACTTTATGAAGTCTACCGGTTATCACTGAAGTCCCATCCCATATCCTTAGTTTAGAGCATTTAATCGAACCATTACACTTATAGAAAACATCAAACGGGTAGATTGATGTTTTATTTGACTTGCTTCCTTTGAATTCCTAATCCTTGTTCCTACAGCCTGGATACCTTTTTTATCTGAAACATCTGCTTTGTTGACTTGCATGGTAAAACTAAAAGGTATAGGCCTACAATTTTTAATGTAAACTTTTCCATCCTTATAGAAATGGACGGCAGACTAGTTATGGTTGTGGCGATGGTGGCAGTGGCCTGTCTGACGCTGGGGGCAAAGGCACAGAACGTCAGTGTCTCTACGAACAATACATCTGCTACTACAGTGTCCACGAACGGTACATCTTCTACTACAGTGTCCACGAACGGTACATCTTCTACTACAGTGTCCACGAACGGTACATCTGCTACTACAGTGTCCCTTGCGGTCACCAATACCACGACCGTCCCTGCAACAGCAGGACCCACTACCATCCAGACCACCACTCCGTTCGTCAGTGATAACACTGTTGAGACTCTCACGGTAAGCAATCGTATACAAATACAAACGCCCTCTCTCGTTTTCTCAAACATGCTAAACCCCGTCAGTTATATGGATCATTCTCATCCAGTGTCTCTCTCTCTTTCTCCCTCTCTCTCTCTCTCTCCCTCTCTTTCTGCTCGTCTACAGTCCAACATCACCAGGGATTCCTGCGGAAAGACCCAGTTTTGTGCTTCCGAGCCATCGACCTGCGATCCCAGCTCCGAGTCCTGTTTCTTCGTGTCTGCGGCCCAGTCATCCGGCCAGGTCTTCTCTTTCGAGCTGAATGGGCCTTCAACCGGCTACGTTGCCATGGGACTCGCAACTAGCGCTTCACAGGTAGGCCTACGAGTTGTCTATGTATCGTAAGGTTCGCATGTGGGCCATCTTCATATCGCGCCAGGCCCTTTGGATTTATTTATCAAACTAGCATATACTCTACTGTCTTTCTCCATAGTACTAAAAGCCAACACGGTAGCACTTTCTAGATAGGGATCTATGTCTTGATAATGTTTATATTTTTCTTATTTTATTTATGGTGTGTATATGAAAGTATACAAAGATAACTCATGTTAAAATGCACCTTCCTCCTTGTCTTGCAGACCTCAAACGTCACCACCTATGTGTGCGCAAACAGCAATGGCACTTTCAAGTTCTTCACCACTTTCCTGAACAACAAGGAATTTGTGATGACATCGGTAAGTTGGACCAATCAGAGCCTGCTAGCCAGGTGTAGTAACAAGGAGCTGACTCTATTGTAGTTTGATGACGATTTGGACCTGAGAACACAGTAATACCAGTTAAGGGATTTGACTGTTAGGACCTGAATGTTGAGTTCCAGGACACGCATCCGTGAGATCTAGAACAACCAGTTTAAGCTCCGTGGTAGAACAAAGTCACAAACAAAGAGAGGGTGTGGCACGTCACAATGACACTGAGGGTGCAACCAAGGACATGTAGAATACTTCTGAGTTTCATGCGGAGTGTTAAGCGTGCTGTGATTGTGTCCCCCCTAGCTGCCGGTGAACAATGTGAAGGGCGTCGTGAGAGGGGAGCTGCTCCAGTGCTCCTTCACGGCCTCTCTCCCCAAGGCCAGCGTCTCCTCCAAGTCTGCTGACACCAGATTTTTTATCTCCCTGTCTAATGGAAACTTTACTAATGGTGAGATGCTGAACGCTCACGGACACACACGTCAGGGCGAACGCACACGCACACAGGCGTATCCCCTCGCTTACACGCTCGCGTGCACACTCCTCGTTCCTACACACACACACACACACTCGCACACAGGGTGTGTGTGAAGGACATGTACAGCTGTGTCCAGTAGATATCCTCTGTTCTAACGTCCCGTCTCCCCGCAGGCACGCTGGACACCCCCACCGACCAGCTGCGGAGCGCTGAGGCCGTCGACCTGAGCAACCCGAACAGCACCTTTACCAACAGCCTCACAGCCACCGCGGCCCCCCCCCTCCAGCCACGGCATCACGCTACAGCGCTCCCTCTCTCAAGGTACTGGATGGATAGATATAGCAGACAGACAGACACACAGTTACGCATATGGACATGGGTAACACAGTAAACTGATGCTCACATTTTCTCGCTCTCCCTCTACCCCCCCCCCTCCTCTCTCTCTCCAGCTCTGTTGATCCTATTGGGTGTGCTTGGTCTGGCCTTGCTGTGAGAAGAAACTGGATGCGAGGACCTGGAAGAACTCAGGATGCCAACAGCCATTCGATTCTATTGAGCCGTCCTATGGATTCTATTCCGACCCTTCCAATCCTTTTTATATGATTTTACTCAACATAAGTTGTAGGAAACAAATATTTCATGCCGGGCACTGTTTGAAGAGCAGTCACTGATGGCGTTGCTCTGATTGAAGTGATCTGATGATTTGTCATTTGACTGTTTGATTCTACCTATTGATACAAGTAGTTGACAAAATTACTTTTATTTCCCTGTGTACTATTTAATTTGTTCTCCCAATTGTTGTAGTTCTGACACTCGATGAACAACGGGAGTCATATTCAGTTAGCTGCATGTGTGTATGAGAGAGGAAGTCAAGGAATCCCTGGAGTTGAAGTATACTTCCAAAAGAAGCTTGAAGATAGCAAATGAGTGTTTGTGTGTGTTGTCAGAATACTGAATGTGTGATAGATTTGCAATGGAACATTCAAATATATCTTTGTATACGGATGAGACTGTAGACTTAGTCTACAGTTGACGAATACAATAATGTTTATGTACAGTTTATGCTTCTCTGTTTAGTTTGTCAAATGTGTCGGAGCAATAGTGTACTCGTACACCACTGGATGGTGTTGTGTCATGTTACATGTAATTGCGTGACAAATAAGTTGAATGCAATTTTGGAAATGTTCTTTATTATTAAAATGTTCTTCAATAAACACAATTTATAGTTCTGCATTCTTTCTAAATGAATTCATTTTCGGGGTGGGAGAAATGGATAAAAACTATTGTGATGAAATCACAAGGTCTCAATAATAATCTTGTGAAATGTTTTATCATCCTCTAAAAAACAACGCAAATGGTTAACCTTTATTTTAAATCATTCTAATTACCAGAGTAATTAGACTATAGCCACACTCTCCTTAAATCGGGTGATGCAACTACTATAGCCTACAGACTGTGGAACTTTTTCAGAAAAGTACTGGTATGGTTATCTAGTTTCTTTTATTAGCTTATTATTTTTCTAGTGATTGTAAGAGTTTAATTTAGCCTATTCTGAGCAAAAAGTTGGTGCGAGGAAAGTTGATTTCATGTCTGGATGTGTCATTTTGATGTCTAAATTGCATTTTTAACACATATGCCTAAATGATTCTTGGTTCCTGAGTACCCTATTTAAAAACTACATTTTTGGAAATGTGATTCAGGAAGACCTGTTTTCAGAGAAACGGTTGACAGTGACTCGGACACAATTATTTTTCCAGTCAAACCCTCCTCGAAACGCAAGATGTCAAACTGTCTTTGTACCATAATAGAAAAATGTATTCTACACGTCAGACGCTCGTCGTCTATCACATTCTGACCATTTCTCCTGCTCTTTTTCGCAACCTTCTAGACACTTTTGTATTGTATAGTGTATTTGTGTTGTATTTAGCCTTAAGGCCACTATTTTAATATTGCTATATAGAGCTTCTAAAGATAAAACGTTGAAACCTGCTGTAAGTGTCAAGTTCCTGTGTTTACAATGAAATGTACTTTAACATTTTACACAAATAATGATTCTAATTTGGTGCTGATGTAATGCATGCTGCCAAGCATCCAGCTCCTCCAGTAGGTTGGCCAGCTTTCGGCACATTTGCGGCCGTGCCTCCAGCTGCTTCTCATAAGACAATCAAGGCCAATTAAGGAAAAACCCCTTAAAAGAGGCATGTTGGTAGAGCAGGAGTGAGCATTTGTGGTACGACGAAGCTGTGTGTGCGACGAGACTGGTTAAGTTGCTATCCCTGTTCTTGTTTGTGTCTTTTAACTTTTGTATGGATTGTTGGTTTTTTATTGTCGATGTACGGTCAGTGTCCAAAGCAGATGTAGGCCTGTTGCACCTATAGTCAGCTACACGTAAACCTGTGATTATTTGCCGTGAAACCTCACTGCCGTTTTTAGTGCGTGCATCCACTTCGTGCATTGCCAGTGTCGTTTGTGCTCACTTGGTAAATAGTTAACACGTTGACGTGTGTACTTGCAGTGTCTATTTTACCTTGTTGTACGTTGGCTGGTTTTATGCGCATACTGTGTATTGGGGCACCAGACCTATCTGCTGTTTTTAGATGGAAGTACTACATTGATGGTATTCAACTTTGTGAAGTCTACCTGTTGTCACCGAAGTCTCATCCTATATCCTTAGTTTAGAGCATTTATTCGAACCATTAAACTTATAAGAAACATCAAACGGGTAGATGTTGTTATGTTCCCCATTGGTTTTATTTGACATACTTCCTTTGAATTCCTTGTCCCATACAGGAGACCTTTTTTATCTGAAACATCTGCTTTGTTGATTTGCATGGTAACTAAAAGGTATACAATTTTTTATGTAAACGAAAATGTAAACTTGTAAACTTTCCCATCCTTATAGAAATGGACGGCAGACTAGTTATGGTTGTGGCGATGGTGGCAGTGGCCTGTCTGTCGCTGGGGGCAAAGGCACAGAACGCCACATCTGCTGCTACTACGGTGTCCACTGCGGCGGCCGATACCACGACCACAGCTACAACAAAGGCACAGAACACCACAGTGTCTACGAACAATACATCTGCTACTACAGTGTCCACGAACGTTACAGCTGCTACTACAGTGTCCACGAACCTTACATCTGCTGCTACTACAGTGTCCACGAACGTTACAGCTGCTACTACAGTGTCCACGAATGTTACAGCTGCTACTACAGTGTCCACGAACAATACTGCTGCTACTACAGTGTCCACGAATAATACTGCTGCTACTACAGTGTCCACAAACGATACTGCTGCTACTACAGTGTCCACAAACGACACATCTGCTGGGTACAGTGTCCACGAACAATACTGCTGCAACTACAGTGTCCACAAACGATACTGCTGCTACTACAGTGTCCACAAACGACACATCTGCTGGTACAGTGTCCACGAACAATACTGCTGCAACTACAGTGTCCACGAACGATACTGCTGCTACTACAGTGCCAACAAACGATACATCTGCTGGTACAGTGTCCACGAACAATACTGTTGCAACTACAGTGTCCACGAACGATACTGCTGCTACTACAGTGTCCACAAACGATACATTTGCTGGTACAGTGTCCACGAACAATACTGCTGCAACTACAATGTCCACGAACGATACATCTGCTGCTACTACAGTGTCCACGAACGATACTGCTGCTACTACAGTGTCCACGAACGTTACATCTGCTGCTACTACAGTGTCCACGAACGTTACATCTGCTGCTACTACAGTGTCCACGAACGATACATTTGCTTCTCCGTTCATCACTCTGTTCGTCAGTGATAACACTGTGGAGACTCTCACGGTGAGCAGTCGTATACAAATACAAACGCCCTCTCTCGTTTTCTCAAACATGCTAAAACCCGTCAGTTATATGGATCGTTCTCATCCAGTGTCTCTCTCTCTCTCTCTCTCTCTCTCCTCTCTCTTTTGCTCGTCTACAGTCCAACATCACCAGGGATTCTTGCGGAAAGACCCAGTTTTGTGCTTCCGAGCCATCGCCTGCGATCCCAGCTCTGAGTCCTGTTTCTTCGTGTCTGCGGCCCAGTCATCCGGCCAGGTCTTCTCTTTCGAGCTGAATGGGCCTTCGACCGGCTACGTTGCCATGGGACTCGCAACTAGTGCTTCACAGGTAGGCCTATGAGTTGTCTATGTATCGTAAGGTTCGCATGTGGACCATCTTCATATCGTGCCAGGCCTTTTTTACTTATTAATTTATTTTTAAAACTAGCCTATACTCGACTTCCTTTTTCTCCCTAGTACTAAAGTCAAAGTTTCGAAGACCTTTCTAAACAATTATGAACAACATTTTGTAGGATTACTGAACAGTTGTCGGCAAAGTAGGGTTGTTGAGCCCTGTTTTCTATCCAACATTCCTAACCCTTATGTGGGATGAAGTGACAGTGAACATGTTAACGTACAAAGAAAACTCATGTTAAAATGCACCTTCCTCCTTGTCTTGCAGACCTCAAACGTCACCACCTATGTGTGCGCAAACAGCGATGGCACTTTCAAGTTCTTCACCACTTTCCTGAACAACGAGGAATTTGTGATGACATCGGTGAGTTGGACCAATCAGAGCCTGCCAGCCAGGTGTAGTAACAAGGAGCTGACTGTCTATTGTAGTTTGATGACGATTTGGACCTGAGGACACAGTAATACCAGTTAAGGGATTTGACTGTCAGGACCTGAATGTTGAGTTCCAGGACACATACGTGAACAACCAGTTTAAGCTATGTGGTAGAACAAAATCACAAACCAAGAGTGTGTGGCACGTCACAATGACACTGAGGGCGCAACTAAGGACATGTAGAATACCTCTGTGAGCCTTGTGCGGAGAGTGTGTTAAGCGTGCGGTGATTGTGTCGCCCCCTAGCTGCCGGTGAACAATGTGAAGGGCGTCGTGAGAGGGGAGCTGCTCCAGTGCACCTTCACGGCCTCTCTCCCCAAGGCCAGCGTCTCCTCCAGGTCCCTTGACACCAAGTTTTTCGTCTCTGTGTCTAATGGAAACTTTACTGATGGTGAGATGCTGAACATGCACACAGGCGTGTCCCCTCGCTTACACGCTCACGTGCACTCTCCTCGTTCCTTCACACACACACTCACTCGCACACAGGGTGGTGTGTGTGAAGAAGGACATGTACAGCCGTGTCCAGTAGATATCCTCTGTTCTAACGTCCCGTCTCCCCGCAGGCACGCTGGACACCCCCCACCGACCAGCTGCGGAGCGCTGAGGCCGTCGACCTGAGCAACCCGAACAGCAACTTTACCAACGCCGCCAGCCACGGCATCACGCTACAGTACTCTCCCTCCCAAGGTACTGGATGGAGGGATGGATGAATAGATATAAGACAAACAGACAGACACGAATATGGACATGGGTAACATGGTAAACTGATGCTCACATTTTTTTCTCGCTCTTTGTCTCTCCCTCTTTGTCTCTGCCTCTCTCTCTCTCCCTCTCTCTCTCTCCCTCTTTCTCTCTCCCTCTCCCTCTCCCTCTCCCCCTCTCTCTCTCTCTCCAGCTCTGTTGATCCTGTTGGGTGTGCTTGGTCTGGCCATGCTGTGAGATGAAACTGGATGCGAGGACCTGGAAGAACTCAGGATGCCAACAGCCATTCAAATCTATTGAGCCGTCCTATGGATTCTATTCCGACCCTTCCAATCCTTTTTATGATTTTACTCAACATAAGTTGTAGGAAATAAGTAATTCATGATGGGCACTATTTGAAGAGCAGTCACTGATGGCGTTGCTCTGATTGAAGTGATCTGATGAGTATTTGTCATTTGAATGTTTGATTCTACCTATTGATACAAGTAGTTGAAAAACAACTTATTTTATTTCCCTGTGTACTATTTAATGTGTTGTAGCTCTGACACTCAATGAACAACGGGAGTCATATTCAGTTAGCTGCATGTGTGTATAAGAGAGGAAGTCAAGGAATCCCGGAGTTGAAGTATACTTCCAAAAGAAGCTTGAAGATAGCAAATGAGTGTGTTGGAGTGTGTGTGTTTGTGTGTGTGTGTGTGTGTGTTATGTCAGAATACTGAATGTGTGATAGATTTAATTGTAATAGAACATTTCAAATATCTTATTTTAGTGTAGGGGTGAGACTGTAGACTTGGTCTACAGTTGAAAAATACAATGTATATGCTTGTCTGTTTTGTTTGTTGGCTCAAATGTGTCTTATGAGAGCAATAGGAAGACTCATACACCACTGGATGGTGATGTGTCATGTTACATGTAATTGCATGACAAATAAGTTCAAATAAGTTACATGCAATTTTGCAAATGTTCTTTATTATGAAAATGTTCTTTATTATGAAAATGTTCTTGAATAAACACAATTTATACTCCTGTACTCTTTCGAAATGAATTCATTTTTGTATCGAACAACATTTGCGGGGCCCTAAACAAATGTAGAGTTTGTTTATTGGGTCAGTAACGGCCCTGATTGTAGTTCGTAACAATGTTCAGTATCAGTATTAAACGTATTTTGTGGCTGGGAGTTACATGCATCTTAAAGGGGCCAATAGCTGTCTAAAGGTGGACATTGTGTCATAGAACTGGATCGTCATCAGAAGCATGTAAGTCAAAATCAACTTTATTACAAAGTATGCTTACATATAAAAGAAGTGTGTCTTGGTGACGGGAGCTTTCAGTGCACAACATGTGTTAAATAAAAATGTGTTACATAAGCATAATAGAAAACTTTTTTTTAACATGAGATTTAACACAAGGCCAGAAAAGTAGATGTAATAATCCACAGGATGGTGATATAGCCGTGTAAGGTACATTACAACCAATATGTCTGACAGTGAAACTCAGTTGTGGAAATATTTTAACATTTCAAATGTTTATCAATTAACACTGGAAACTCAAATATAAATCTGCCCAATTTGTCAGTGAATTCAGTTTTAATTTGTGAGTTACTTGAAAAGTTACTTGAAAAAGTGGAAGGGTGCAATTATGGGTTCTGCAAATGCAAATTTCACCCCAGCCTACTTAATGTTATTTGAATAACACTTTGACAGACACTTCAGCCATGAAGGACAGGAGACATGAGCAATAATTGCTTGCTTTACGTAATAGAAGGACCAAAGGTGATACAGGCCCATCCATGTGTTGTGTGGCATAGCTTTCCTTGTTTATCTTGGCCCAGCATGTGACACACACTAGAGCATCGAGACTAAAACAACAAAAAACGCATTAGTTCCTCCTCTCAGATGTGGAACGTAGCAATAAAGATTTAAACTGAAACTTGGGATGTGATTGAAGAAAGAGATACAGAGAGAGTGAGATGTAGACCAACACGAGAGAGAGAGAGAGAGAGAGAGAGAGAGAGAGGCAGACACAGACAGACAGGCAGGCAGACAGACAGACTGTCAAAAAGACAGACAAATTAATTATCATTGACAGGCATACAAAACTTGTCTAATTTTTCAATCAAAGGCTGACTTTGTGATAAAACCAACTACCATATATCTGTATTTCCACAGAATCTGTGTTTTTTCTTACTGGTCTCTGTGGAACACCCTGGGAGAGTCCAAGTGTGGAGTCGTCCTCTCTGCTCATTTGAATGCAGGGCACAGTGGACATGTAAACCATGAATCACACACAAGTGACAACTCCAAACACCATCGCCCCTTTAGCTTCCCGTCCCACCCCACCTCCGATGACATTCATCGCTCATCCAGACAAGCAGACGCCACCGTGGGTTGAGAGACACTTGCACATACTGGTAGACTTCATCTTGGTCATCCAATGGATACAACCACTAAGGTACAGTACTGAAGGTCTGGGGCAGTTTGTCCTCTTGGGGCAAAGGGGTATCAAGATATACCCATATATACTATATCAACCCAAACTAAATGGTTTGGGTTGTAAAGCAACTCAAATATTTATAAGGCTTCCAATACTTCCTGATACATAAGAGTGTGGAACTTGAACGTGGTGGATACGATAGCTAGTCAGTAGAAGAACTGGTTTGTGGCAACTTCCTTAATGTAAGTTTGGTGTGATGGGGTGAGGCATAGCTTGTTTATCTTGCAGGGTGGGTGATACGGGTGTTGAGTTTCAACATTCTTTTTAGATGAGTTCATAGACCTTTCTTAGGGAATGTTTTTATTTATTTATTTATCTTTCTTATTGCCTTTGTTTGTTTGACAGGAGTAGGACAGTCATAAATATGTTTTCCGTTCCAACGTTTTGTTTATGTGCTCGGTCCATTTGTATCACTGCAGCAGGTGATACTAATGAACAGCACCTGAAATATTTGACAGTATTTGAAAATGGTAAGTGGGAGTCAGATGGCTGAGCGGCTAGGGAATCGGGCTATTAATCAAAAGGTTGCTGGTTCGATTCCAGGCCGTGCTAAATGACGTTGTGTCCTTGGGCAAGGCACTTCACCCTACTTGCCCCAGGGGGAATGTCCCTGTACTTACTGTAAGTTGCTCTGGATAAGAGCGTCTGCTAAATGACTAAAATGTAAGTGACCAAATGTAATGCATTGTTCTGTGTTCTGTGTTCTGTGTTGTGTGTTCTGTTTTCTGTGTTCTGTGTTCTGTTTTCTGTGTTCTGTGTTCTGTTGTCAAGTGCGTCGGGATGGAAGGGCTTCTGAAAGCTCTGTGGTGCATCTCAGGTCAGAGGTAGTTCTTCTTACAGCTCGCTGATGTCATTCAAAAGATGACTTCAAAGTCATATCTGTTCTTGCCAATTTCTTAAAATATGTCACTGATTTGAATTGTAGCCTACTATATATTACAAACATTATTTAAAAAATACTCATCATTATGTGTAATATCATATCTAATATGTAGTAGAAGTGATATTACACATTATGATAAGTATTTTGTGAGTAAAGAAAAGTGATTATTTTAATCATCTGGTTGTTAAAGGTGTAACGAGAGCTTCCCATGTGTCCTACTCTGGAGCTAGACTACAGTAGGCTATGCAAAGCATAAGACAGGCAAAGTTGACCTTAGTCATGGAAATGTAACGTGAAATTTGTGTTCTTGTCGCCCCCAAGATTTCCATACCATCTGAGTATTCAGGCTGTTTACTTCACTTATTAGTTTAGTTTAAGATCTGACCATAACTTAAACAGTCTATCTTCACTGTATTGCCTTTCAGTAGTTCTGTACCCTTTCATCACCATAACCAGCCAAACAGGTTTGTCATTACCATGATATCATGACGCAAATAGCAATTGACGGCCTAAATAAAATAAGCCGACCTAAAGCAAAGTTATAACAAAACAAACGAATAATGGCCACCTGCCAAACTGATCCCTCTGTGCGTTCAGACAACGTAGCCCGCTACAAAGAGGCGAGGCAGTCACAGGATTACGAGGTGTACTTCGCCCCACTCGGCATCGACGGGAGGCACGATGCGATCCTCTCGCAGACGTCTTGCACCCACACCCCACCACAGCCCAACCCCTGGTGGCGAGTGGACCTGCTCGTCCCGATAGCTGTGGCCGCGGTACGCATCACCAACCGACAAGACTGCTGTACAGAGAGGCTGGATGGCGGCGAGATCCGCATCGGTAACGACCCCGCGAATAACGGCAAAAGTAACCCTAGGTAACTAACCTTCGATCGGAAATGTTTCGCCAGGTGTTTTTTGGATTTAGTCTAACACCAACACCAAATATGTCTGAAAGATTTCTTGCTGATGAAATGTCATGAAAAAATACGACATGGCCACTGTATGATTATGCCAGGGACTGATCGATTGACATTTACATTTAGTCATTTAGCAGACGCTCTTATCCAGAGCGACTTACAGTAAGTACAGGGACATCCTCCCCGAGACAAGTAAGGGTGAAGTGCTTTGCCCAAGGACACAAAGTCAACCGACAACCTTCTGATTAATAGCCCGACCAACTAACTGCTCTGCCATCTGCAATGTCTCCAGATGTGCGCTCATCTCCCACATTGCTGTCGAACAGACGTTCCAGTGCGGAGGGATGGAGGGCCGCTACGTCAACATCATCATCCCTGGGGAGTTGAGGACTCTTACCCTGTGTGAGGTAGAGGTCCTGACCGCCACCCCAGGTATTGTCATGTGACACTAACTCAATTATCACTACAGCATGGACGTAGATTTTCATAATGTCATATCTATTCAATAGTCTTCTGTCTCAGGTGTCATCCTTGCACCCTTCCCCTCTCCCTTGTTGTGTTCTGTCAACTGTTTGTTGTTGTTCTCATACATGTTTGTAAATATTTGTCTCATTGTGTTTTTATGTTAAAAAAATTCAATTAAAAAAAAACATTGAAATAAAATAAAACTACAGCATGGACGCAGGTACGGGGATTATCCCGACTATGCTTAAACACTGTCTGTGACTCCTCCTCAGTCTAATGTGTCGCACACCACTGAGGGACCCGACCTATCTGCAGTCTAAATGTACGTACTCCCTCTGTTCCAGACCACACGATCCTCAGGGGATTACAGGCAGTGCAGTCTTCCATTTACAATTGGTGGGAGTCTGCCGGAAAAGCCTTAGATGGTGATCGCAGCGGCCTTTACAGTCAAACCTCCTCCTGCACCTCGACCCTTCATGAGACTGACCCCTGGTGGAGGGCCGACCTGGGGGGCCTCTACAGGGTCACCGCGGTAACCATCACCAACAGGGGGGACTGCTGCCCCGAGAGGCTGGACGGAGCGGAGATCCGCGTGGGCTCCTCCCTGGAGAACAACGGCAAGAACAACCCCAGGTGAATGATTCCATTTAGTCATTTTAGCAGACGCTCTTATCCAGAGTGACTTACAGTATGTACAGGGACATTTCCCCCCCCGAGGCAAGTAGGGTGAAGTGCCTTGCCCAAGGACACAACGTCATTTCGCACGGCCGGGAATCAAACCGGCAACCTTCTGATTAATAACCCGATTCCCTAACCGCTCAGCCATCTGACACTGCCACTTCAGAACACCCTACCCTGTCTGAGTAGATGTAGACTGATACGCTCAAATTTGTACTGAAACCTATTTATTTATTTATTTTCTCTCTCATCTAGGTGTGCGACTGTTGCTAGGATCGCCGCGGGGGAGTCCGACCACTTTCTATGCGTTGGCATGGTGGGGCGTTACGTCACCGTGGTGATACCAGGACCATACAGAATTCTCACACTGTGTCAGGTGGATGTGTTCGGATATCCTCAAGGTAAAATATCCATCAGGTCATCGTCCTTCACTTTTATTAATCTGTTATTTAAGTTTTTTGTCACCCTCTTTGCTCTTGAGAGATACTGTAGGCCTAATAACAGTACTTTTTTATACTGGAAATGTGTCCGGTATTTATTCTTAGTGATGACCGTAAACTATTTGACTTATTCCAACCACAGCTCCTTTTCTCTTTCCAGTCTCAGCTCTTAGGTTCCAATATGTCAAACGCATCACTTCCTTTGTGCAGAAAGAGTAATCCAGACTGTACAAAGAATCAATAGGCAAATGATCAATCAATCAACCCAACAAAAGCTTTTCTCTCTCTTTCTCAGTCAACGTGGCACCGTCTGGAACGGCCAGTCAGTCTTCGTCACATGTCGGTTCCGGCAGTCCCCAGGTCGCCATCGACGGGGACAAGACACCTGACTCTTGCATCCAGACTACTGTTGAGACTGCCCCCTGGTGGAGGGTGGACCTAGGTGCAGGCTACAGACTCACCGCTATCAGTGTCACCAACAGAGACACGAATCCCGAGTGGTTGGACAACGCAGAGATTTGCATCGGTGACACCTTGGACGTCCTGTGCCAGAGAAGGTGACTCGTCCAGCTGTAGCTAGGGCTCACAAACGTAGCGTGCATGTCATGTGCTATGGTTAGCAGTGGACGATCAACCTCTCTTTCTCTCTCTCTCCCCTCTCTATCTCCCTCTCTCTCTCTCTTCCCTCTTTCCCCCTCCTCTCTCTCTCTCGTCTCTCTCTCTCTCTCTCTCTCTCTCTCTCTCTCTCTCAGGTGTGCTGTCATCTCCCACATTGCAGCAGGACAGACACAGACCTTTGCCTGTGATGGGATGGACGGTCGCTACGTAACAGTGTCCATCCCAGGGGACAGCCGTACTCTTCAGATCTGCGAGGTGGAGATCTACGGAGTGACTTTAGGTATGACCTCACGTGTCCCCTCCTATAGGGATCGCCATACCCTTTCACTGACTTGAAAGAAGGTGTCCATGATACGGGCAATAAAATGGTCTCAATCACAGGTTGAATCATCTTAAGGTTTAGTGAGGGACCTGCAATGCTGTCTTTCTGTTTCAGACACGTTCCCTAGCACTGCCATCCCCCCCCACCACCACCCCTCCTCCTCCGCCCCCCCACCACCCCTCCTCCTCCTCCTCCCCCCGTCACCACCCCCGCCCCCTCTGCGAGCGTGCAGCTGGGGGGCAGGACAGTGACGCTGGTGGGAGAGAGGCTGTGCTGGTCGGACGCCCTGTTCTACTGCCGGGACCGCGACCTGGATCTCCTCAGCCTGGCCAGCGAGGAGGAGCAGAGGGGCCTGGAGGCGCTGCTGGAGGGGGTCACCTTCCCCCTCACCCCGCACCTGTGGCTGGGCCTGCGCAGGTATCCCCTCTCCTCCAACACATATACACGCACACGCACTCTGATGGAGCGGTATGGTTGTTCAGTCATTCGTTTGATCAGCATTTGATCAGCTTCATAAATGCATTAATTCAGTCATAGATTAAGTCATCCGTCCAGTCCATTATTCTTTCTTTCTTCCTTTGATTCATTCAGTCCGATATTCTTTCATTCATTCATTCATAGATTCATTCCTTCATTCAGATACTTTTTTCATCAATTCATTCAATTATTATTTTATTCATTCATACTGTAGATTAGCGCATGAATTCAGTCCGTAATTCATTCATTCATTCTGTCATTCATCCTTCTCGGCAGGAGCCTCCAGGGGAGCGACTGGTTCTGGATGAGCGGACACCAGATGACCTACAGCAGCTGGCTAAGAGGCTCCGCCCCCCCCCGGGCAGGTCTCCAGACCCTGCGGAGCCGTGGCCAATGGGATGGACTTCCTGTGGGAGGACCGCCCCTGCAAGGAGCCCCTCAACTTCCTGTGTTTCTCAGGTACAACCTTAACTGACGTTTCAGCAGGACCATCTCACCCTAACACGAACTGAAGCTGTTGACAGCATAGGTTTGGGGGCGTGCGTTAGCTAGCAGAAACACACTGAAATGCAAATGGGGCCCTCCCTCGTCCCATGGTCAAACTTTGACATCTCTCCCGTCTGGTTCGCCATGACTGACATCTCTCCCGTCTGGTTCGCCATAACTGACATCTCTCCCCTCTGGTTCGCCACGACAGGCGCTAACGATGCAGGAGTCACCACAGTCGGCTTCTACAGCACCTACAGAAACTGACCACAGGGGGGCGCTGTGCAGCAACGCAGCCGGAGAGAGACCTCCTGAGGTCACGACGGTGTGGTTTTACAGAGCTGGTACTGATGACAAGTGCAGCGAAAGCGGACCTGCCTGGTTTCCTGTTTTAGAGCACATTGTAAGATTTGTCGTTTTTATCTCTATCTCTTCTACTTTGGGTCAGTTAATGACTTTAGGACATAGTGTGTAAAGAACTGTCTTTCAGAACCGTTTGGTTGCTAAGAATGTATGTAATCCTGAATAAACCCAAATGTATGATCTTATCACTGTTTGTCGTAATTGACTGGTGTGCGTACCTGACTGACTGATCTACTGTTATGTTAGATTACCTTAATTTTAACAGATTTTCCTTTATTAATCCCCAGTTGAATTAGTTATTCCAGAGATAACTCAGCATGCTGTAGTTTAGCAACTGGACTATTAGAGGGGACACGAAGATTTGCATGTTGTAAAAAACAAATCACAGATTGAAATATGTGTGATCTTGTGATAAGAAGGTTTGGTTTGGTTAAAGACAAGGTCGAAGGTATTGTACCAAATATTCTCTTAGTAAGAATTAATACAACAAAAGTTCAAAACCTAGGTCATGATTTGTCACCTCTTTAAATCTGAAAACAGTTAAATATTAACCAGGAATGTACGGATTTCAAAGTTCAGAATTTATAATCCTCACTCCAGAGCAGACAGAACAACACACGTGTTCCTGAATATTCTCTTGAGGAAGAGAAAAATACTTAAAAGGTAAAACTATTCAGTTTGAGGTTCGATGTGTATCATGCACATAGATCAAATGAATATAGTTTGGCTTGATTATGATGGAACATGTCGGAGTAGTCGATACAGTTCGATGTTAAGAGTTCATAAACTTTGATATGTGGTACTGGGTGTTAGCATATTAAATGCTGACAATGTATACTGTGGCCTATTTGAAGATTAAGAAGTAACGTGTCACAAAGATTTGTAGACACATTTTAACCGGCTGAGTAATTTTCACATGTACGGTTTGACATAATAGTCATTCAAAGATAGATTTGTTTACCTTTTTACACTACAACTTGAGGCAATTACAGATTTCAAAGTGCTCCTCCCCCTGCTTCCCTCCTCATGCTCCCTAGATGGCGCTGTCAAGTTATCTCAACCTTCTGCTGACATCACAGTGCACTCTGTACCTGATAGCTGGAGCACAGAACCACCTGGAGCTCAGCCCCCTCTGCCCAGCCTATCCTGGAACCCCGGGTCACAACGGGGCACCTGGCAGAGATGGTCGGGACGGTCGGGATGGGGTCCCGGGACCAAAGGGAGAGAAAGGTGACAGTTTGGAATTAGGATCAACAACTGACTAAAAAACAATGTGTGCTATTTCGTTCTGTCTACACCTGCTGCAGAGGTGTTTTGACAGAATACCTGACAAAATACCTATCTTCTCTGTCTGGGACGAGATAATGTACACTCTGGTCAGAATGTAGTGTCAGAATGTTCTACTGTGCATTCTATTGTGTGTTTCATTGTTTAATGTTTAGTGTTGCGTTCTATTGCTCTTTTCGTGGTGCTTTCGACGGTGCATTCTATTGTGTGTTCTATTGCCTTTTGACTCTTACTTCTGGGGTCACATCTACTGTGTCTCTGTGCTCAGGGGACGTCGGGGCTCTTGGGCCCCCAGGACCTGTTGGTCCCCAGGGACCTAAAGGAGAGAGAGGAGAACTGGGCAGTGAGTCGTTTAGCACATTTCACACACACACACACACACACACACACACACACACACACACACACACACACACACACACACAAGCATACATTTAGCACATGATGTAGACACACATTCCCATTCGGAAAAGGTGATAAAGGGTTAAATATGTATTTAATTTGTTCATATAACGGATAACCCTCTCAGGTTCAGTGAACAACTCCAGTGACAACGCACATCTGCTCTCTGAGATCCAGCTGTTGAAGTCCAGAATGACACGGCTTGAGATGGGTATGGCTGCCTTGCACAGGAACACAAATGTTTACTGTTCATACAAACCAATGCAAACACATAACGAGGCAAACCGTTCAATCAGTTGCACCAAAGAGAAGAGTCGTTAGGGTAAAACATTCCTATCTTTCCTCTGAAGCCTCCAGCTTCAGACTCTTCCAGAAAGGCGGCAACAAATACTTCTTCTCCAACGGCTTCTTGACAAGTTACGATGGAGGAGTGAAGTACTGTAGTGACCTGGGCGCCGCTATCGCCATACCGCGGAACGAGAAGGAAAACCAAGCTCTCAACACTAAGTTCTTGGTCGACTCAGGCCACGGAGCCTTCATCGGAGCGAACGACAGACAAGTAGAGGGAGTTTTTGTGGATGTTGGTGGGCAGCCTCTTACATACCTTAACTGGGGTCCTACTCAGCCTGACAGTGGTGGCAATGGTATAGAGGATTGTGTTTCCATTAACACATCAGGGAAATGGAATGACATCAGCTGCGATCGCATACTTGTCATAGTTTGTGAAATATAGAAGAGGAATCAACACACAGACAGTCAGGTCCTGCTTCAATGCTTACACAACTATGCTTTAATTAAATGCAACAATTAGATTTGAGATCAATATTGTTTTTCAACACGTAGGTTTGGTCATTAAAGTATTAACTTTGTCCTTTGTTATGTGCAGCAGAAGGGATGAGACGGTCGACGCAAGTTATCAAGGTGTACGCAACTGAAAGAACATTTTGAGATTGTTGTTTAAATGTGAATTTATGGTGAAATTGATGGTATTAAAAATCATTAATAAAATATAATCTTTTGAAACTTTCTTTCTTTTTGCTTCTTGCATATTAGGAATCTAATTTTGGGGTTTAACATAAATCAAATATCAAGGACACATTTTAAAATTTCTCATGCAGACTAAATTAATGTGGATACTTTTCTGGATGAGGACTCTACTGTTCTCTACTGTACTCTATTGTATGGTGCTCTTCTTGTTCTCCTCTCCCTTCTCGTCCTCTCTCCTTTCCTTTTTTTTCACTCCACAAAGTTGGGGAGACAAGTTTTCAAAAGGTATAGAAAATATTTTCGAACACAATGTTGCATCATTGATGAGAACTCTACTGTAATCTACTGTAATCTACTGTAATCTACTGTTCTCTATTGTATTCTGCTCTAGGATGCTCTTGTTCTCTTTTCCCCTCTCCTCCTCAGCTCCTCTCTCCTATCCTTTCACTTCATGTGTGAAAAAAGGTACATGTTAAGTAGCCTAGTATCAATGAGTGTAAACATGTGAATGCGTTTGGTATGTGTCGATGCGAGCATTTCACATATGTGGATGTGAGTTTTCAGTTGTATGAATGTGTGTGAGCATTTCTTATGTGTATGTGTTTCATATGTGTTTGTGTAAGGACAGTCTGAATTATTTCCGAAACGGCCCCTCATACTTCCATCTTGGACACCATGGATGGTCTTCCAACACATCAAACCAGTCTTCTATGTCTATTGGTTATCTCAGTTTCCAATTTATCTAGGCAACTGACAGGATTACGGTTAGTCTACTAGCATTTCCAATGACCATGACCACACGGGGGCGTTGTGGCATTCAATGAACGTGGAATGCGGACTAGTACGTTGTTAGGTTGGCCTATAAATGTTCAAAGAAAACAAAATTACACAGTTGAAGGTTGTTCCGCCTGTTTCTACAGCTCTAAAAACTCTACATTGTCTTTGACTTCATTATGTGGATCTTAGAAGCTTAAGTATGTTTCATGAGTTTCAAAAAACTTGATTAAAAGCTGGGTTTAGGCCAATGATAGAAGATAATAAAACGGCGAATGCACTAAATGTCCGCAGATATAATTGTCTACAATAAAATTCAGAACGAATTCAATTACATTCAGGGTGGAGCGACAACGTTTCATTGTTTGTTCATTTATGATAGAGAGGGAAAAAATGGAAAGTTTGAGTGCAGGGCGGTTGAGAGTGGCACTGTAGCGCTCTTGTTTGGAGTGGCGGTGGTTTGAGGGAGGGGTGTGGGAGTTTGGGACAGACAGTGGGAGAGACCGACGAGGAAAAAATGTTCAGTCTGAACGCTTGCAGTTAAGGGAAATAACCTCGAAGCGGAGAGCGGCGTGACCGACGCCCGAACACAACCCCTTCACTTTTCTATGTCTTGTCATCTGTGAGTGAGACGAAGGTATTCAGTAGTCGACTAACACAAACACGTTAATACGGTGAGGTGGCAGTTCACCGGTATAGCTGAAGTGATTTTGTAGCCGTTGAGAAAGTTATTTAACTTTGGATGTCTAGAGGAAACGGAGTCAGGAAAGGAGCTACCGAGCATGTAGGCATTCTCCACCCGCGTCATGGTAAGTCCCCTGGATAGCTGTTTTGGCCACCAACCGTTTTTGTTGAAATGAGTGTTGGAAACAAAACGGATATTGTTGATCGATTACGCTGCTTTAATGTTGCTGTCAGTTCAATTGATGTATTGCGTCTTGTTCAAAAACAGCGACATATTCGACTCGACAAATTAGAGGGATTTCATTTACTCAACGCAAATATTTACAAATGTTATTACCAAAATGAGCATTGGATCCCCCGATCTTCTCTTCCTTTACTTACAGTAAAAGAAGGGCTCTTAATATTGAGTTAATGCAGTTATCAAGAAATATTTGTAATGTATTTTGAGGAGTAATGCTGCACACTCACATCGCGTGTGGTTCCGTTGTTATTAAATTGAGCGTTTGTAAGCGTTGCTCATGGCTTGCAAACAGTGTGTCTGACAGTTTGCATACATCTACAAGCATACACACAGACATAGCCTACTAGACAGTCAATAATACATCATCGGAGGGAGGGATGGAGGGAGGGAGGGAGGCAGACAGAGAGAGAGAGAGAGATGGAGAGGGAGAGTAAAGGCTTAGATGCCAAAATTAGCCCTTTTCAGTGTTCCCCCCTACTGTGTGGGACAGGGTGGAGCTGTTTGGCAGACAGAGAGAGCCAGAGAAAGAGAAAGAGAGAGAGAGAGAGAGCGAGAGAGAAAGGGGGAATAGAAGAGGGGAATCTTGGTGAGTTTGGATGATGCCGCATTTTCCACATTGGGCCTGAAATAAAAAGAGAAAGAAAGAGAGAGAAAGAGAGAGAGAACAAGGGATGGCAGAGAATGTCTGCAGGAGGGAGAACATGAGAAGAGACCAATTCTTTTCTCAGTTTCAAAATAGGAACTTTTGGATAATCTGGACATAGTTAAGTAAACACAACACACACACACGCACGCACACGCACACACACACACACACAAGCACACACACGAGCACACGCACACATGCGTATGCCCCAGACTGGTGTCCAGTTATTTGGAAATCCCTCAGGGACTAGCTACCAGACACGAACAGTCTAGGGGACAGATCACTAGATCACTGCCTTGCAAGAATCCCAGAGGAAGACCAAGGGGAGGAGGAGGAGCATCGAAGAGGAGAAGCAGGAAGAGGGAGGAGAGAAAAGGAGGAGAAGGGCGTGTGGCGGAGAGGACTAGAGTTTGACGGAGGAGGTGAGAGGAGGTTGAGGGAGGAGGAGGAGCGGCGAGGAGGTGGGTGAGGATGCGTTGAGGAGGAGGCATGTGAGGAGGTAGGAGGTGAGAAGGAGAGTGAGGAGGAGGTGAGGAGGAGAGGGGTGAGGCAGGAGGTGAGGAGGAGGAGGTAAACGTCCTCACGTGTCCAGGGTCAGTCAGTTTCTCCTCATGGTTTGGGTTAGGAGAGAAAGGAGGAGGTGAGGAGGAGGTGAGGAGGAGGTGAGTGAGCAGGTGAGGAGGAGTGTGTCGAGGAGGAGGTGAGGAGGAGGAGGTGAGGAGGAGGAGGAGGTGGGTAAACGTCTCAGTGCCAGGGTCAGTCAGTTTCTCTCATGGTTGGGTTAGGAGAGAAGGAGGATTTAGAGGAGGAAAATCACATCTTATAGATCCCCACCATCCCCCTGTCTAGCTTTGTCTCTCTCGCTCACTCTCTCTCTGTTTATATCCAGATATCTCTCTCCCATCATCTCACATCGTTTCTCTCCCTTCTCTACCCTCCCATCGCTCTGTTTCTATACATATCTCCCATCCCTCTCTATATTGTTCTCTAGATCCCTCTCATCTCTCTCCATCTCTCTCTGGTTATCATACTATAGATCTACAGCAATCGTCTCCATCTGTTTCTACTGCCCTATCTCTCTCTATCCCTCTACTCTCTACCTCCTCTCTCTGTTCTCTATCGCATATCTACCCTCCCTCTCTATGTTCTCTATCTCCCTCTCTCTATCTCTACTCTGTTTCCCCTACTCTCTCTCTCGTGTTCGGGTCATGTAGGCTACATCTGGTTTCTATCACTCTTCCTTCTATCCTGCTTCCCATCCCTCTCTCCCAGTAGTCAGACGCTGTCTCACTCATAGCCTCTCTATATTTCTGTTCCCTTCATTCTCTTTCCCATCTCCCTCTCTCTCTCTCTCTCTCTTCGGTCTGAACATAGAGTACTATTAGATCTCGATCTCCTACCTCCTCTCTCTTGCTTCCTCTCTTCTTTCTCCCTCCCCTTTTTCCTCTCTCTCTCTCTCCCTCTCTCTCTCCCCCTCTCTCTCTCTCTCTCCCTCCCTCTCTCTCTCCCCCACACTGTCTGTCTGCCAAGCATCTGTTTGCTCTTCAGTGTCTTCCGTTCCAGGGCAGTTTGGAGAGAAAGACAGGAAGAATGACACGCTCCCTTATACAGCCGAGGTCTCAATGTTCACAAAACACACACACACACGCCAGTCACACACACACACACACACATACACCTACACACACACAGACATACACACACACACACACGCCAGGCAGCTACAATCTCTCTCACGTTCACCCTGCAAGTCAGGAAAGGTCTTCCTGTGTTCCGGCTGTCCTGCAGAGGCTGAATACTTGTAGCTTAATCCAGTTTACTAATCTGATCTGCCCACTTGTGTTCCATGTGCTCTAGGAGAGACGGAGAGCAGACCAACTGTTTCCTTCTGAATCAGCCATTGCTGTGTGTGTTTGTGTGTGTGTGTGACTGTTAAGTGTGTTAACTGCAGTGACTGTAGTGACTGTGTTGGCTGTGTTAAGGTAGTTTAAAACAGTGACACTGTACTGACTGTAGCTATGTTGTTAACACAAACATTAGCTGTTTATTGACCCTAAACACCCACTTTCGCAAATGGTCTATTTGGACCTGAAAACCCTCCTCACCCCTAACCCCTGACCCCTACAAGGTCAGTGTCGACAATGACTTGTGTCTGACCCCAGATAACCTCAGTTTCATCTCAGAGGCTCCAGGACTCGGATGGTTTCCTTATGGTCTTGTCTTTATCTGGCTCTTTCTCTCTTTCTGGGGTACTGTTATCATCTTGAATGCGTTTCAATCTCATGATCTGTCCACTTTCTGCGACACATATCGGTCCTAGTGTGTTTTCTTTCCCTGTTTTCGTTTTTCCTCCTCTATTGCTTCTTCTGTTCTGCCAGACAAGCCCTCCTGGCAGCTCATCTCTCCCCTTTCCGCACACTCGGTGCTCGCGTACCCAGGCCTGCGCAGGCGTGCGGAGATGGGGAGCGGCCGCGCGCGCGAGGCGCCCGAGCGCGCGGAGAGCGAGAGCCTCTGCGAGGCCGCGCCGCCGACCGCGACTGCGAGCGCGCGCGGCTGCGAGCGAGCAAGCGCCCGACCCGCATCGAGCGAGGCGCCTAAGAGCCCGAGAGCGCGAGCCCGACACCGCTCCCCCGTACCCGCGCGTCTGCGCGCGCCGCGCGCGCCGAGACACCCTCGAAATAAAGTCTCCCTACACGCGAGCGCTCGCCCCTACCCTAGCTCACTAACTCTCAATACCCCTATAGCTATCTCCCTTGAACTCTCTCTACTGCATCTCCGAGCTATATATCTCTACTACTAAACCGGGACCGAAAAACGGCAAGGGCATGCTTGCCTGTAGAGAGACCTGCTAGATCATGTCAGATGCACACGGAGGAGAAATGGGGAGAAAGGGAGAGCGACAGAAAGAGATAATTAGGACCAGTAGGAACAAGAAAGTGGCAGCAGGGATGACCGAGAGAGAAGAGAGCCTGGGGGTTGGGATCAAGAGAGGAGAGAGAGAGGTGAAAAAGAGAGGAGAATGGACAAGGCCTGAGGGGCAGAGTATGAGAGGTCACGAGGAGGGACCTGAAATGGGAGGGGGGTGACAAGGAAACGAGAGTCGTGGGAGAAGGTTGGAAAGAGAGAGACCGAGAAAAAAAGTTGAAGGTACCATGCCGGACGGTAAAGTAGAAAAATAAAAAAGTGAAATGTGTTCTTGGGTGGGTATAATTAATTAAACAGAAAGAAATATATGAAAGTGATTTTTGGGGCAGTACGGGTGAGTGCGATGTATCGGTATGGGTGGGGTGGTCACGTTGTGATGTAATGACAGCCATCAAGTGGACTGATGTGTCAACTACATGCTGACGTTGACCCTGTCGTGCTTTTGTCTTAGTCTGATAAATTTAACATGCAAACTTTTGTGTATATGCCTGCATCAGAATATGCTACAGAGTGTTGTGAATGTTACAGTGTGTGTGCCAGGAGAGCGTGAAGGATGTTTTGCGCCAGGCATGTTCATGCATATAATATGTTTGTTCAGACTGATGCTTTGCGGAAGGGATAAGTAAAGGGTTGGTGGTGGTGGGGTTTTCACCGCTTGGTGCATTACGTTGTGTTAATAAACTGGGGTGGGGGATTTGGGTGGGGGTCGTGCTGACACCGAAGCGATAGAAGAAGACCCGCGGGCAGAGTGTGTGTGCGAGGGGGCTCAGGGTAGGAGAATGGAACCTGCTGGAGGTTAGGGTACCAGAAGTGTATTCAAAGAGACGAAAGAGTGATGGTACCAGGACATTGTTAGGGGTTGGTTTAAAACTCGCAAAATTAAACAATCCGTCGGTGAGGAGCGGGGTCAGTTTCTTGGTTAGAGGGGCACCATGAACATTCCTCTGGGCCCTCCAAGGTTTGACAATCCTACAGACCCTCCCTTCTGTGCCAACAGGAAAGTTATGTCTGTGTGTGTGTGTGCTGCCAACGCTTGTCTTGTATGTGAAGGGGGCTCTTGGTGTTTGAGTGGCTGTTGAGCGAAGACAAGTGGCAGGTGTGGGGGTGAGACAAATGAAAAAAAAAAGAGAAGGAAGAGAAAAAGAAAGGGAGGTAGGGCAAAATCCAAGTAAAAGAGGATGATGCGAGAGAGAGGGAATCGGGAAAAAAACACAAAATATGATAGAATATATAGTCGAGATCGATATGGGGGATATCTATATCTCTCTTGTGTGTTTTGTTGTATATCTCTCTCTATTTGTGTCTCTCTATCTCTTCTCCAATCTCTAACCATGTTCTCGCTCCTCTTCTATCCTCTCTCTCTCTCTCTCTCTACGTCCAGGGCTAAGAGGCAGTGGAGGGACTGTGTGCAGGGGGGAATATAGTTTAAATCAACGTTAACCACCTCAAGTAATTGAAAGTAACAGCCCCCACCCCTCTCACTCTACACACACTCGTGGTAACAATTACACCACACACCACACACACACCACACTTATCGTTGGCTGCTCTTCCTGAATACCACATAGTACAAATGCACCACTAAATGTAACAATAATGTTAATGTCTCGTGTTACTATAATAGATTAATGCTTCGGAAGCACAAAATATTTAGCTACAAGTTTTTGCTAGTGTGGGGTTTTATTTATTTTGTGCGTATGTGTCCTTTTTTAGTGCTATGTGGGTCTCTATGTGTGTGTCGGACGATCTGGTGTGCGT
>CAEFZP010000014.1:0-115000 GCA_903064625.1 Mallotus villosus
TAGCCGGCAATGCTAACTACCCTACTCACCTTCGTTCATGTACAGTTCGACGATGCAGGCCTGACTGCAGTTGTGTGCGTTGTAGCCGTACCAAAAGGCTGCTTCACCACGATGGCACAAAATAAAAGTGAGCTGTACCGTCGGGTCAACAGTGCGGTAGCCACACGCACTGCGGAGAGGGGCACACAGCAGGTGGGACGAAAGACCGGCCAAGTATTCCACCACCCGCTCCAACCTGACACTCGCAGGTCGCTATCCTGTCGCTGAATCCGTGCTTATCCAAAAGTTCAGCTCCTCTTTCTTGGTCGTTGTTGTTGGTTGACCATCGGACCATCGAAACATCACACTGCTACTAGATATGAACAGCGTGCTAGGTGACCACTCGGTATAATCAATATATCAATCTGCAACTTGTGTATTTTAACAATACACTCTTACAAACCCTCTGTCTCTTTCACTCTCCGCTCGCTACCCTCTGCCTACTTTTTCGCGCCTGTCCTTTGACCTCACATCCGATTTTGCAACCTCACATCATTAAGCAACAAAATCATTCACAAAACATTTTCTCTTTTCATTTTTGTAACAACAAAATATATATCAAACAGATATGTTAATTGCTGCATCAGAAAACAAACATTAACCCATATGCATTTCTCATACAAATCAACAATCATAACTTTTAACCTTTAAGTGTATTTATTAAGCTATGAACTTACACTATTATTTATTCAAACTGTTATAGTTATGTTCAAAAAAGAACCTGTACATGTCCGATGACAAACATCTACCACCACGGGCTACACTCCTCCCCTGTCTAAAATGTTTGATGTCCCCATCAAACCCTAGAGCATTAAACCACTTGCACCTTAACCGTTCTAATATAGGGGTTTTTCTTGGCAACCACTCAGTACACAATGCCATAGGATGACACCACAGAGTGTGCATAGGCGCGACTTCCAGCTAGGTAAGTTCCACTCCAATGAGTATTCTCGACTCAGGATACCCAATGGCTGGTCAGATGGTTTGCCCAGTTCATCATAACTCAACCGCAAGACAGGTTTCCTCTCCCTCCTGGATCTTTGCGGTAACAGGTCCTCATCCTCAGATACTACCCACTTGCTAGTTTCAGTTCTGCCACAGTTTCCTGATTTTGCAAAGGACCTGCATCTGGAACATCCTCCACATTGCTGACACGGATAGGCTCTTCTGCATACTCGTCCAGTTCTGTAGTGGGCAAAGTCACTAGTTCACGGTCAGTGCCTAAATCACACCTTGCAGGCGCAAGTCTGGCGGTACTAAACTTCTCCATAGTTCTGACTTCTGGTGAAAACTAGTGGTTGAGACACCTCAAGATCCGAATCCTCTGCGAAGGACAGATCATCCTCTTGTTCCAAGCTTGCACTCTGAACTGACTGTTTCTCTTGGTGCTTTCGATGAGACCTGGTCACACGCCTCTGCGGTGGATCCGGGTCATCCGTACCTACTGGCATCCTTACTAAATAACCAATCGGCAACAGGTGGTTTCTGTGTACAGTTTTAACAGATCCAGTTCCTTTCTCAGGCTTGACCTGATAGACGGGTAGATTCGGCATTTTGTTGATGACAAGGTAAGGAGCTGGCCTCCATTTATCTTGTAGCTTGTGCTTGCCCGTGCCACCAAAGTTTCTCAGCAACACTCTGTCTTCCACTTGCAGGACCTGTTCCTTGACTAGTTTTGTCATGTGCTTTCTTGTTTCGTTGATGCTTCTTATCAGCAGCTTCCATAGCCCAACATGATAGGCTCTGTGAAGATCCGATTTTAACTTTGTCACATATTGTTGGTATTTATATTTCTCTCTCACCCTCAGGAGATACCACCAAAACAGAGGTCCACTGGTAGACGAGCTTCTCTACCAAACATTAGCAGGTAAGGCGAGTAACCAGTAGATTCGTTGCGTGTGCAGTTGTATGCGTGCACTAACTGACTGATGTTCTGGCTCCACTTCTGCTTTTGTCTGGGATCCAAGGTTCCAAGCATAGACAAAAGTTGTACGATTAACCGCTCGGGTTGGGGTCTCCCTGGGGGTGATAAGGGGTCGTTCTGGACTTTCGGATTCCCAACATTCGCAGGAGGTCTCGGATTAGTGTGCTCTCAAAGTCACGCCCCTTGATCCGAATGAATTCGGGCTGGGAGTCCATAGTGTACAAAGTACTTCTCACACAGAATTTTGCGACCGTGTGACGCCTTCTGGTCTTTCGCTGGGAACGCTTGTGCGTAACGTGTGAAGTGATCAGTCACAACGAGTACGTTGGCAACTCCCTGCGAATCAGGTTCAAGTGACAGGAAATCGATACACACAAGATCAAGGGGTCCCTTGCTCCGAAATCTGATTCAAAGGAGCAGCTCTCTGGGGTGCGGTCTTGCGTGCGATACATCTGCCACAATTCTTTATATACTGTTCAATCTCTGCACCCATTTTGGGCCAGTAGAATCGGTCTCGGACGAGTTCTGTGTTTTTCACTCCCAAGTGTCCACACTCATCATGAAGAGACTTGAGAATCATCTGAATGTACATTCTTGGCAGGACAAGCTGGTGTACTCCAACGCCAGATGGTCTCTGAATCACTCTGGTAAGTACTTGCGCTACAATCTGTAGCTGTTTTGGGTGCTTCCTTCGTAGCAGCATGGTCTCCAGACTCTCACCTTTAACAGCAGTAGGCAAGCGTCCTTCCATGACTGCTTGCTTTGACTGATGAAATGCTAGTGTCTTCTGCTGAGCTTTAGCAGGTCTTTTTTGCTGATTTGTTCCAGACATCCCACATCCAAATGTGTTGGGTAAGCATAACACTCAGGAATGGCATCTGGAGAAACCCCTAATTGCTCCGCGCAATTGGATAGTGATTCCTGAGGCTTTCCACATCGGACTTGTTTACACAGGGCTTTGATGCTCTCCGGGGGATATCTTGCCACTCTCCTCATCGGTAGCAGAAAACAGGTACGAGACAAGGAGTCTGCATCGATGTTACTACTTCCAGGTCGGTACTGTAGAGTAAATTGTATGTGGCTAGTGCAGCAAGCCAACGGTGTCCCGAGCGTTTAGCTTGGCAGTTGTCAAAAATGTATGTGAGCGGGTTGTTATCAGTCCTCACTGTAAGCTGGCTCCATACACATAGTCATGGAACTTGTCCACCACTGCCCATTTCAAGCCAGATATTCAAGTTGGTGGACTGGATAGTTCTTTCTGACTTGCTGAGTTTTCGGCTAGCGAAAGCCACAGGTCTCAAAACCTCATTGTGCTCTTGGTTTAAAACTGCTCCCAAACCTTGCAAACTGGCATCTATGTGTAAGACATAGGGCTTGGTAGGGTCAGCGAATGCCAAGACAGGTGCGCGGGTGAGACAGTGTACGGACTTTCCTGAAAGCATCACTACATGACTGGTCCCATCGATCACCGAAGGATTCGTTTACCTTGAAGTAGGACTGGCTTCCCAGCTTGGCATTCTAAGTCCTTTCTGTGTTGGATGGTAACCCTTGGTTAGGTCAGTGAGAGGTCTAACAATGATTGCAAAGTTTTTATGAAACGACGGTAGTACCCACAAAAACCCCAAAAATGACTGCAGGGATTGTAGGTCAGTGGGTTGCTTCCCAGTGAGCTACTGCTTCCACTTTAGCTGGATCAGTTGCAATTCCATGCTCTGACACAATGTGTCCCACGTACGTCACTTGTGGCTGGCAGAATTGACATTTGTCAATGGACAACTTAAACCACATTCTTCAAGCCTGTCGAGAACTTTTTGGAGACGTTCTTCATGCTCCTCCAAGGTTTTCCCGAAAACAATGAGATCATCCAAGTACACAATCACTTCCAGGAGGTGCATATCTCCAACTGCCTTCTCCATTAGCCTTTGAAAGGTCGCAGGAGCCCCTGTGATCCCCTGTGGCATTCTCTCAAACTGAAAAAATCCAAGTGGGCAGATGAAAGCAGTTTTCTCCTGTCCTCTTCAGCCATTGGATCTGGTAGTATCCACTGCGTAGGTCCAACACAGAAACCACTTACTCCCGGTGAGACAGTCCAATGCATCATCAATGCGTGGTACAGCATACTGGTCTGGAATGGTCCGGCGGTTCAGTGTTCTGTAGTCTATACACATGCGCAGCTGACCAGATTTTTTCCTTGCTAGGACAATGGGCGACGCATAGGGGCTTCTGGACTCTTTGATTATCCCTGTCGCTAAGAGCCCTTGCAGGTGGCGACGCAGGTCTCCAGGTCAGCCGGTGCTATGCGTCGTGATCTTTCTCTGAATGGTGTGTCATCTGTAAGGCGTATATGGTGTTCGACATCCTTTGCAAGACCGACATCCCACTCCTCTGTTGAGAACACGTAGCTCTTTCTGACAACTTCTTACTAGTCTATCCTTCCATTCTTTTGGGATATTGCATCTCCAAAATCAAAACAACTTTGGGTCAATCTTGGTGTGGTTCTGTCTCTCTGGGCTCTGGACAACGGTCGCAGTGTCAGCTACATGCAGTTGTGCAATCACAGTGCCAGCGGGGATGGAAGTTTCCTTAAATGACTCATTTTGCAACATGACTAAGAACTTGTTCTTGTCGAGAGCAGATGAGAATAACACAGGGGCTGTACTAGCACCCCCAGTGGGGAGAGCTAGAGTAGGTGCCCGCTCGGTAATGAGAATACTTTTCTCTATTCTTTGTCTCTCTTTTACCTTGCAAACAGCCATGCGCTCACCTGTGGCTGGGATAACCAGAGGACCAGGCCCCACCCACTTCACATCAGCAACAACACTGCTGTCACTAAACCCAGTTGTTGGTGCTTTGCAAGATTGTAGGGACAACCTCCGAGTGCCTCACTCTTTGTGACCAGATGGGTTTCGTCTTTGGGAGGAATGAACTGACGTAGCTTGCCAACATTGGTGCCGACCATCACAGGAATGTTATCAGAACAACGGGGATCAGGGCACACCAGCGCAAGGACAGGAATGGCTTGGTTTTTACTGAGTACTTGGTCAGGAAGCTCTAATCCACCTGGATATACCTCGATATGGATAAACTGTCATCCGAGTCCCTCAAACCCCCAAATGGCTAATCCACTCACTGGATGCATTGGTATATGGGCAAGGTGCTTTTCATACCAACTGTCGAAGATTATGGTCACTTGTGAACCACTGTCGAGGAGGGCAGTACAAGGTTTTCCATCAACTTTTACAGGAACGGTAGAGGGTGGCCCCACCAGTCCTTCTGGTAGACCCGTAGTCTGCACATGCACTGCACTTCTCTTGGCATGGACATTATGGCACCTGCCTCTGTACTGTAGCCTTGTTCTTGCTGATGGGGTCGGGCTGCTCGCTGTGCACGAATCAGCTTCTGGATAACCTTTGATTGATTTTCGGGGGCTGCACATCTGGTGGCAATATGCCCATCCTCACCACATCTGTAACAAAAGAAATCTCCCGATCCCTGTGCGTGGAGTCAGATTCTGTCGCGTAACGGAGACTGAGGGCTCTCTGTCAGTTGACTTCTCAACCATTGCAGCAGGCTTAATGGCCATAAACTGTTATCTGTTTCTAAGCTTTGTACCTCTTTCTTCAAGGCTTGAACATTTCTGTCTTCTAATGGTTCAATGTCGTAACTGACAGTTTGCCTTGGTTCTTCAAACTGGTGTCGGTTTTGCCGAAAGTGAACCTGTGAGTATGTGCACTTGAGATGTTAGTTCTTTGATTTGTGCTCTAAACTCATTCAGTTCATTATCTGTATTACCACAACACTCCTAACATGGGCTGACTTCTTTGTTGGATCAGTTTGTGTCTGGATATTTCATACTCCTCTTCCGCCGTATCTCATTTAGTAACTGTAGGAAAGTAGGAGGGCTATCCTTGCGTCTCTAAGTCGGAGGTTAAGGAGCATCATGTCTGATCCAGTTGCTCCTTTGATAAGATGATCGAGACGTGAACGATTACCATAGTAGGTGGTAGGCCTCCTTTCTGCACCACTTTATTTAAAACCTTCTCCATTCTTCTCAGGAATTCAGACAGTTTTCTCCGGGATGCTGACTTAGGAGTCGGAAAGCAAAGTAGAGTTCTTCCCCAGTTTCAGGCGTTCCAAAAGTGTTCTCAATTACATCAATGTAATCTTCTGGAGTCGCTTCTGGATTATTAAATCGGATTGCTTGGATTATTTCCAGGGCTGTCCTTTAAACTTTCCAATATCCTCATTCTCTTCTCTCGGTCAGATTTACCACATTCCTCGACCATGAAACGTGCTTGTTCGATCCAATTGTCTAGTTGCTCTTCTCCAGTAGGTATGGGAATGCCTCCAGAGAACGTTCTCAGTCTCCTATAGCCAGTACTTTCACTGGAGACTTTTTTGTTCTCTCCATCAGGTCACCAACCGCTCTAATGATAGCTTCAGGGGAGCATGCTTGAAGTGGGCTAGCTGCATCCTCCCTCTGTCCACCCTGGGATGGCATCCTGATGTTCCTCCAAACTTCATTTTCCTCAGCAGAAGGTCCCCATAATCCTCCATGCTTCCACCTCCTCAGGCAAAACATCCAAAGGAATGGTCTGGGTATTCACCTTTTCACGACACTCACATAACACAGTTAAAACATTGATGTTGAGGGTCATACATCCTTCCTCTCACTCTTGTGCGTCCAAGAACTTTGATGGATTTCCAATGCCATCTTCTATAACATTTTACTTCTGTGTCTTCAGGAATGCCGGTGATAGTATGGCGTGGTCAGGGGTCATGCCCTCTCCTTTGCACCAGGGGAGAAGCTGTGCCATCCTTTTCTGAGTACTAGACAACTGTATTGAAATATTTACTTTTGCTAAAAACTTATGTAAAACTGAAATATATTATCTGTTTTGTACTGGTTTGACTTTGTTAAATTGCACCTATTTTTATATTTGATCTCAGCGGAGCCTCCATTTTATGTAGCGCCTCTCTGGTATGATTTAGTATATCGAGAGGTGGCTAACCTAAGTTCGTTAGTAGTTGTACTTATAAACCAATTTACTATGACAAAAACCAATACACCCAACTGTTAACAAAAACAGGAAAGATTTACTTTAAACAAAACAGTTCAATTGAATCAGTTCTTCAATTGTGGTTTCACAACAACATGACATAGCATATACACATTGACACACGATAGCCTACAACTAGCCGGCAATGCTAACTACCCTACTACCTTCGTTCAGTACAGTTCGACGATGCAGGCCTAACTGCAGCTTGTGTGCGTTGTAGCCGTAAACAAAAAGGCTGCTTCACCACGATGGCACAAAATAAAAGTGAGCTGGTACCCTCGGGTCAACAGTGCGGTAGCCACACGCACTGCGGCAGAAGGGGCACACAGCAGGTGGACGAAAGACCGGCCAAGTATTCCACCCGCTCCAACCTGACACTCGCAGGTCGCTAGCCTGTCGCTGAAATCCGTGCTAATCCAAAAGTTCAGCTCTCTTTCTTGGTCGTTGTTGTTGGTTGACCATCGGACCATCGAACCATCGAAACATCACACTGCTACTAGATATGAACAGCGTGCTAGGTGACCACTTTCGGTATATCAATAATTATCAATCTGCACTTGTGGTATTTTAAACAAATACACTCTTACAACCCTCTGTCTCTCACTCCTCCGCTCGCTACCCTCTGCCTACTTTTTCGCGCCCTGTCCTTTGACCTCACATCCGATTTTGCAACCTTCACATCATTAAAGCAACAAAATCAATTCACAAACATTTTACTCTTTTCATTTTTGTACAACAAAAATATATATCAAACAGATATGTTAATGCTGCATTCAGAAAACAAACATTAACCCATATGCATTTCTCATACAAATCAACAATCATAACTTTTAAATAAACCGTTAAGTGTATTTATTAAGCATGACTTACTATTATTTTTCAAACTGTTTAATATGTTATGTTTCAAAAAAGAAACCTGTAATGTTCCGATGGACGTTTACCACCCGGGCCCTACATAACTTTTTTTGCGGCATGGTCTGAAGATGAATTCTGTGTTCAATTTTCCATGAACATCGGAGCACCGGCCTAGGAGGAAGTTTGAAAAAGTTTGTCATTTCTTAAAATACAAATGACGGACAAACCATCATGACGACATGCGCTCACAGTGTTTCAATCGAATCGTCCTGCATCCAATGAATCCAAGGAACCTCAGTTAAGAAAATGGTCCTCCCGGTTCAAAAGTTGTGGGGGGCGTAAACGCAGCCTCCACCTTTGACGCCTTTGGTGGGCGCTAAATGAGTTCAGGGATCGACATGAAACTTTGCTGACGATAATCAGGAGACCGTTTCCAATCATGTGAAAATTTCAAATTCAAAACTCTGTCGCACCAAATCGTATGCATATAATAATAATAATAATAATAATAAAACGAACAACAACAATAGGTTCCTCGCAGCTTCGCTGCCTGCTTTGTCCCTATAAAACTTAACACACAAAAGGTGCCTCGCAAGCTTCGCTGCTAGCTTGGCCCCTAATAATAATAAAACTAACAAAAACAATAGGTGCCCTCGCAGCTTCGCGCTGCTTGCCCCCTAAATAACTAATAAAACCGTCCATAACAAAGTTCCCCTACGAACGGAGGAAAATCCCTAATAACTAGAAGCTACAATTTCTGGAATTGGTGAGGGTGTCCTGTTGTCCGTCCCTTTAAGTTTTTTCCCTTCTAGTGATATTTTTTTTTTTTTTCAAGGCCACTTAGCCTACTCATAGTCTAATCTATTGCATAATAATTCATTAAGAACACCCTTGGAAAGAAGCTACTGTAACAACGTTATCACTGGAAATATTTCAGATGGAATCGCGTTTCAAACAGTAGCTCTATGTCTGCTAACTTATGACATGCCCCCAGAAACGTAAATAAACTTGACATTTATTCAGTGGGAAATCGCTCATGCATAAAAAGCTCAATAGCGATCATTCTCAGTAACGACGGAAAATGCGATATAGCCCTTTGTGGAGAAGCTGTCCCGGTAAATTGTATACTACAGTGTTGGTCTTGGTGGCGATCGTTGGTTGAACGTTCCGTTGTACTGTTTAGGCTGAAATTAAATATTGCTTTCAAGTTTAGGCTGTGTCAATGAAGTTCGGGTTAGTAGTCAGACAGTTTCACCTATTGAAATACTTTTGATTTAAGGGAGTGCCGAACATGTTCTGTCGCCGTTTGACTTCCTACTGTAAACAGCTGTGGATGTTTTTGTTAGCTACACAGTGTCTCGCGTAGGCTACAGCGTTGCAGTACTGGTTTTAAATCACAGGTAATGATTATTTCACCAACAAATCGTTTAGCTACTTGTAATCTAATGTCATAATAAATCGTTCAACGAAAGTGTATTTGTGAGTAGGCTCAGTGGCGTGTTCAGGGAGTGGCCTAGGGTGGCACGTGCCACCCCTGAAATCTGATTGGCCACCCCAAGTGCCACCCCAATATCTTAAAATATGATTAGCTATATGCCCAGTCAGAGCGGGCCACGGCACTGAATGTAAACTGCACTATTGTTTAGAGTTGCAGTTCCTTCTCAAACCTGAGAGGCAGAGATGCGCTAAAGTAGTATGTAGCCTCATTAGTCGTATTTTCATAATTACGCTGCTCGGTCAATTCTAAACCAAAAAACAAGAGGGGGACAGCTTTGAGGAGATACGAGGAATGCCAAGTTAACCAGCCGATCAAATGTTAATTTTGGTTTCTGTAAAAACTTGTATTTGAGCGAGACCGCTTGTCCCCGCCAGCCTCCGTTGACGATTGCTGCAGCTGTTGTCGTTCTGCGTCTGATGAGCATGTTCTTAATTTCGCCCAGGGGTCAATTCTGCACGAAAAAACTAAAGGAGGGCAGTGTTTTAAAGATAAAACGATTGCGAAGACAGCCAGCCGGTCAGAATGTTATTTAGGTCGCTGTCAAACTCGTAGTTTGTGCGCCTGTTAACTTTTTTTCCCCAGTGCAGACTCGCGTTGCCCGGTCCCTTAAACAAGCGTGTGCGCAGGCGCTCCTGCTCACACTTCATGCCACCCCTGCATACGTCAGTGCCCCACTGGTGCCACCCCTATCAAAAATGTCTGGACACGCCCCTGAGTAGGCTAATGTTTGTTTTAACGATTGAAAACAGATGCATCATAGACCGATGTAGTATGTGTTGCCCGTGCAACATAGGCTAATGTCATGATGCTAATGCTTCAGTGAAATAGACTACTGTTTCCGAAAGTAGATGTAGTTACAATAATATCAGCTTATATTGTACATTACACTTCACAATTGTGTTTCATATCTCAAAGTAAAATTTGTAAATAGTTATCACCCTGGCATCTTTGCTTGTGGCATTTCTGCAGCTGCCTTGCAGTATAGCGTTAAAGCTATAGCCTAGCTATCTCCCAGAAGTTAACAAGCTGCTAAACTAATGTTCTGCTAGAGGTAGTCATGCACGCGTGTTTCGTGACGTTAGTAGCGCCAGTGACTGTGGCTAGCAAGTTAGCCACGTAAATAAAAATACATGCAACTCAATGGCTACCAACTTTTGACATGATGTTTTGTAAGTAATCCAAATATTGACGGATGCTTAGGGGGGCGGCACGATACCATCCTTGCTGTGCAACAGTCTCTGCACGTTGTATCTAATGCGTCGTTGCTAACGTGTGCTGACGCTGTGAAGTATAACTGGGTATTCTACCCTTTGCCGACAAAATAAACTTTATGCCACAAAAACGTTGTATGGTCCTAAACTGTGCAACGGAACGTAAATTCTGATACAAGCAACTCAATGGAGACCAAGACGAAACTTTTGACATCGATGTTTTCTATGTAGTCCAAATATTGACCGAGTTTTAGGGGGGCAAAAATAATAATAAAAAGATATATATGAGATAACAAAGGTTGCGCCGACGAAGTCGTGCACACCCAATAATAAGTAGAAACACATAAGTGGCTCCGCAGCTTCGCTGCTTGGCCACCAATAATAAGAAAAGGTAGAAACACTTATGTGGCTTCGCCGCTTCGCGGCTTGGCCACCAATAAAACCGTCAATAACAATAGGTTCCCTCCGGACGGAGGAATCCTAATAAAACCACCAATAACAATAGGTTCCCTCCGGACAGAGGAATCCTAATAAAACCGTCAATAACAATAGGTTCCCTCCGGACGGAGGAATCCTAAATATAGATGCAAGCAGCAATGAGGTGGCCAAGCAGTCATATGACCCAGAAAGCGTTTTAGGCATCCTCAGAACAGTGTTCGGAACGCATGCAGCAAGTTTGGTGCGAATCCATCAAAGATTTGCTGAGCTACGACCCAACTTCCTGTTTGATGGCTTAACTGCACATTCTGATTGGCTGTAACGGGCAAACGGTTTGGAAAATCAAAAAAACATGTGATGGGTTTTGTGAGGCTTGGTCTGAAGATAATCTCTGCCAAATTTGGTGAAGATTTGACAACATGTGTAGGAGAAGTAGAGAAAATACGTGTTTTCAGTAATTCAAAATGGCGGCCGCATCAATTCGGCTGTTATAGAAAATGATCATAGGTCACACATGGTATGTCCCAAGATATCATGAGACAAAGGAATAACTTAATAAAAGCAAACAAATCAACAGTTATTGGCCAAAACACATTTTTGCTTCCTGCGGCCACACCCAGTGATCACATGACACCAAATTGATTTCATTTAATTTCATTTATTGTTTATTTAGCAGGGACAGTGCACAATATACAATTGAACATGACACCAAATTGATTGAACCCCCCCCTTTAGAAGAGGGTTCCGAGTCATCACACCAAGTTTGGTGTTGATTTCTCAAAGTTTTGCGGAGATATGACCCAACTTCCTGTTTGGTTGCTTTGTTGACGATTTTGATTGGCTGTACCGGAAAAAACGGTTTTGAAAATAAAAAATCCGTTCAAAATTTATAGTGCGGGTTGGTCTGACGATGATGTGTGCCAAATCTGGGGAAGATTGGACAAAAATTGATGGAGGAGAAGCGAAAAAAACATGTTTTCTTAAAATTCAAAATGGCGGAAAATCTATATAACCGGAAATTGACACCATATGGTGTGTTGAACTCGTCTTGACCCAGGGAATCCAACGGTACCTCATTTTTGAAAATCGGTCATACAGTTCAAAAGTTACGTGTGTAAACACAAGTCCAACTTTGACCAGTTGGTGGCGCTAGAGTGCTCCAATGGGAGACATGAAACTTGGTGAAAATAAAGTCGGGCCTGTCCTTAATGAGTGTGCCAAATTTCACAACTTTGTCCCATACGGTTCTAGGGGCTGCCATTGACTCCAATGGGAGAAGATGTGTAATAATAATAAGAAAAGGTAGAAACACTTATGTGGCTTCGCAGCTTCGCTGCTTGGCCACCAAATATCTGAAATACGTACCTAATGGCCAGACCTAGTACAGAAGCTAAATCGACATTGAGCGGAAGTACGTAGGAGGGCAGAGCCAGGCTACCACTGACCCTTCCTATGATCAAGAACATTTTCTTAATCTCCAGAATGATACATTTTGGGATCATTAATCCATCCTGATGAGAAGTAGCGGTAGGCTTCGGTGCTTTTAAATGCCTTGAGGGCTTCCCCTTGTGTATGGAGAGGGATTGTGGAAGAGGTCAATATAGTTCAATCAGGAGAGACCTGGGATGAGTGAAGGATGTTTATTACAGAATGATAAATGTACTACAGTGTTTGGAGCTTAGACCCCACAGGGAATTATAGATCAATGGGCGCCTGCCCAACATCCGAAGAAGAATCCCCCACGGAGTCCAGACACTAGTGGCGGCAGCCGACGGCCAACGAGTCAAAGAGCAGAGACAAGGAACCGGGTGGAGACGGGGAGGTGGAGGGTCGCACACTTGATAGCATGGACAAACTACACAGGGAGAGAATCGTATTTAAAGGCCCGGGATCATGTGAGTGTTAATTGATAGATCAGCTAATCAAACTGAACCCAGATGACAGCCCGACATAGGAACAGAGGAAAGTAGAGTGTTCTTAGCGGGGGGAGTGAGTAGTAAAGAATGTACAATACATCACAGCACAATACATGAACTGTCATTACCCAATGCATCACGGGCACTTTCTATAATTCCAGACATCTGTGTGCCACCAATTATATCAAGGGCTATCTTTATCTATAGGCTAGTTCAAGTTATCAGTATGTGTGGAATCTTAACCACCCAATGCATCATGGGCACTGTGCACAGGTGGATATGGCAACAGGAACAATGTTCTTTATAAAGGATGCATGTCTTAAAGAATATATTGTGCTTATTAACATTATATATTGTGCTTATTAAAGTTATGTCTTATGAACTTAGAAGTTTGCTTAGGCTTAAACATTGTGTCTCACACAGGGTGTGGGGAACAGGCTGTATTTTGTGTCTTACTCTCTTAATTTCAGAAGCAACCTTGAAACCAGGCTGAGACGGCACCCGAGCAGGTGGGCCAGCAAGAACAACTCCCTGATGCATGAGAAAGCTCAACCCTCTTTTCATCTTTTTATCTTACTGCACTGTATAATATATGCTGGGACAGGGACAGACAGCCAGTTGGACTTCGTGAACCAGCCCGAACACTGTTGCGGGTAGGGAAACGTAGACAACCCCAGAGCTCTGTAGGCCTACTTGATTTCCAACTGCTGCATTAAAGCTGATATTATCGGACCTCTGCGACTCCAGACCACTCTTTCTAGCACACAGACTTGTGTCATTGAAAACTAGCATTTCATAGGCCTATTGGAATAGACACAAATCATTTCAGTCCTTCAGTAGTGGACATTATCGAGTATGCCTGAGTGCGGGGATCGGTCTTGCCTGACTGAACTTCCGCTAAGCTTCATATGTCAGCAAACATCAAATTTTGCCGGGGTTTACTATACTTCAGTGGAGTAAGCAGTTCACTTGTCAGTAATTAAGGATCAAAACCTAAAGTATCTATCTTATAAAAATATTGTTGCTTTTCTTCGGTGGTAAGGACGGTGTGCTATATTCGTGTCATCCATTCTCACTGAGGAGGCCCAGCCGCAATGGTACTCTAAATCGTCCTTAAATTGGGTTTATGAGACTGCTCACCAAAAGAACAAAGGGTAACCCACTTGTCTAGCAGATTAAGACATTTTGACCAACTAGCCTCAACTTTCCTAGACTTTTAGCTATAATTCGGCCATAATTTGGCTTTAATGCGTTACTTGTTTGAACGGATTCATTCAATTAAAGAAGTAACGCATTAAGTTACTTGTTACCTACCAAAAGTAGTCTGACTACTGTAACGCGTTACCCCCAACACTGGTACTGATTTATGAAATAAATGTCTAGATGTAGATGGTAAGACTGTTTAACACAGAACATATATAATACATTTTGATCAACATGAGATAAGCAATTGGAAACAGCATACAATTGTTGGCTACAGAATAATTTGCATGAATGTATCAGGGTCTTGGCAATTTGTTTAAAAGAATGGGAAATTGCTTTTATGATGTGCATAAGTAGATGATGTGGAGGTTGAACAAGTACTTTTTCAATTCATTCATTCAAGTCATTTATGATTTGAGAAATGTAAAGTAAAGTTGAAAAGTACCAAATCCACTGAGAATACCTATCATCACCAGCTGCATCATGGGCACTGCACTATCTATAATTCCAGTAATCTGTGTGTCACCTACTTTATCTCGGGCAGTGTGCAATATCAATCTATAGTTCCAGGAATCAGTGTGTCACACCAACATAACCAACTGCATCAAAGGCACTGTGCACTAGTGCATATACATTCTGTTCCAACAGTAGGGATTTAGCAAAGCAGCCAACAACTACTTTATCAGTAGCTGTCAGAAAATCTGTTATACTGTAGGCTTAGTCAAGTAGAAGTAAACAATGATCTGTTTGAAATGTACATTTAGAAACTAACTGATATGATATACTGAGTGATATTTATGGGACTTGAATATCAGTACAAACCCACCAAGTGTGGGAAACACCCCAGTAGTGAAACTGCACTAAATGAAATTAAACCAAGAAGGAAACAACATTAAGGATGAATGCCAGTTTTATTGATCAAGGAACTGAAAAAAATGTCACATACAACCTTTGGACAGAACTCCAAATCAATTGTATTCACAGCCTAACAAATCCACAGCGTTAAATGTACCTACAAGGATTTCCTACTGTAAGTCGTCTCAGTGTTAGACACCATGATAAAAAAGTGTGATCAAATGCTATACTCATAATAAGCTCTCCCAATAGTCATGAGTTATAGAAACTGTACATGTGCACTCTATAACATAACACTTCGCATAACTAAATGCATTTGATAGCTATTTACAAAAACAAATTCTACCTCACATCATCTCAGAGCAAATCAAGCCCAATTATTTCAGCCAAGCAGTTTACAGTTTCTTTTAGATCACATTCATCTTTTCATAATTTAGATATAATGCTACAATGTTTTGTTTCTCAAACAAAGAAAAATAATAAATGTTGGTGGCTAATGTATTAAAAATCCAATTTTATGTTACAACAGCATTGTCACAGATATTAACATCTCTTTAATACATTTTCGGTATCAAATACTTCAAACTGTGAACAGGTTAAGTGTATCTCAACCTTTTACAATTTACAAAAATAGCTCACAACCTTTCCACCGCAGAGTATGAGTATCTTATTTTCCCTTGAGAGAGAGAGAGAGAGACAGTATGTTTGCAAGCCTCTGTACCCAGAGTTCTTGGAAAGGTGACAGAAACATTTACGTAATTGTTGGAGTGAGTGTACATACAACCTTGACAGGAGGTTTTGGACCCTCTTTTGAAAGGGAAATGCAAGTTACAAAAAAAAACAGGAAAAAAACATAGTTGACACATTGATGCTACAGTGTCTCATGCATGTAGCCATTGTATTCAGAGAGAAAACATTGCATTGGTAAATGTTAAGATTTCTCAACCGAGAAACACATTTCTTAGTCAGACGAGAACATTTACAATCGAGACGATTGTATAATTTCCTGTTCAACCACATCTTTACAATGTTCCTGATGGCTACAGCTTTCATAGTTCATTCTAGCTTTGTGTCAAATATGAAAATGCTCCAGTTCAAGAGTAATATAACAAAAAGCTGATGTAAACATTTCGTTTGGAAAAAAAACACCTGAGACTATACAACATTACAACAAGTCACACTGGACATAAATAGTAGATTTAGTCTTTGCTAAATGTAGAACTTTGTAGCTATTGCAACGTTCCTGATTAAAACTGTTTTAACATCCTTAAATAATTACAATGCATGGTTCTGAGACGACACGCCTCTAATCCAAAACATAAGCATTACAATGAATAAAAAACACAATTATACAGTGAACACTAGTGTACCTTCACTTTCAGTGCACATTCTTTGAGCCAGATGTACAATTGTCTCGAATCAACCTCTAGTCCCACTGACTTGTACTTTTAGAAACTTGCTAGAATGGCATATGGCATTATTACACCTATCAAAGGCATAAGATTGATCAATTTGTAAGGTTACCAACATGTGGGCTGTCCAATTCACTTTCTGCCATTTCCAGGTGAAGCAATACTTTTAATAGTGTTGAACTGAAAGAGTTTCATAGGCAAATCTTTAATGATCCCAAAACAGAGGATGCCCAGATGTCACTAATTAGAAGATGAGGTATTCAGGTATGAAACCTTATTACCTGCACTTAACAGTAGAAACTCAGGGCAGGGGCCATAGCGTCAAATGAAACCAGGTGCCATAGTTATATCCTAGAAATTGCAAAACAAATGTAGCGGATGTCCCAGCTCGCCTTCAATGCTGCCTTCTCTCCTTGAACAGACACCCAGCAGATTGCACTTTACCAGCATCTCAGAGATGCAACGCAATGTTAATTCACATAGACATATGTGCATTAAAATGCACTATACACTAAATCCTCACAGAACACTAAAGGTAAACTGGAAGCATAACTATTCATTGGTGCTGCATTTCACAACAAATATCCTCAATCAGAACAAGTCTTAAGAAGTAAAACTGTAAGGCTACATTTACATGGATATCTAAGCTCTTCATGATTTTTTCCCCGACCGTAGGAAACCAGATTTTTCATAGGGACTCGGGTTCCTCCAGAGATGCATAAAGCTTGACCTCAGTGTACCTCTGATTGGAGGGTTTTAAGGGTAGAAAGTACAACTATAGGCAAGACCAGTTTCTTGGTGTCTCCCCGCGCCCCTGCCTTCTTTCTAGTTTCCTTTTGAACTCTGTCTCCAGGCACCAGCTGACAAAGACTTTGTCAAATATAAAGTGGTTTACTAGAAGGGAATATATCTATGTTCTAGTTTCTTTGTAACTACAATGACAATGATTATCAAAACCAAATGCTAATAATGATTTAAGATTTACAAGCATAACACTTTTTGGAGATTTTATATATTTAGTAGTATTTTGTATTCATTTTTTGGTCTAAATATGCAGTATAATATTTCCTTCACAACAATGTAGAAGGAAATGTCGGAGACTCTTGATAGACAATCATGAACATTTTAGAATGTATACTTTTAGTTAACTGATCATTTCCATCCTTTATCTGTAAATTATTATGTATTGATCTACTTTTAGTGTACACAGAAAAGACAAAACACACCGAAACACCTTAAATGGACCTGACAACAAGGGGAAAGGTAAACCAATGGGTGAAAAAGCACAGCTTTTTCCATGACCCACAACAGAAGATGAACAACAGAACTATTGCTGAATGACCTACCTCCGATATCAGCAGATACTAGTTTCTTACTATACAGCAAAAACACAAAATGACTGTCCCATTTCTGGGGTACATGTTCATTTTTTAAGGTAGTAGAGGTGAAATAAAGAAAAGAAAAAACTAAACTAAAGAAAGTGTCTCTTCTGCATCCAAAAGTCACTGAGTCAGTGAGGAGCAACCCCATCAAAGCTAAATGACATGGAGAGGAACAGGAGCTGGTGTCTGAACTTTAAGGAACTGGCTCTGTCCAGATCCTCTGTCTCGCATGTCTAATGTCACCAAAAAATTATCAATAGCCATATCATAGGATGGTATAACTGTGAACATTATAAATCCATAATCTTTTTACGATCTATCTATTGTAAATGTCAGGACATTTGTCCATGGACATGAGCTTCACAAATGGGAGGGATAGAAATTGATTTGGTCAAGTCATTAAATCATCAAGTAATGATGAGAATGGGAGATTTTTGTGCTCAAATAAATGTCAGATCGGGGTTTAGAGTTCTAATCATTAGTTTGCTCGTTATTTTAAGCATGATTAAATATTTATTTCTTCCCTTTGAATCCTGGCAAATGACAGAGGGAAAAGGGCATAACAGAAGAACAGATCAGGCATAATGTTGACAAACCTTACTCCTTCTTTCAAAATAAAGCATTTTAGATATAATGCATATAAAATATATTTATGACAGTCACTATAACAGTGCTGATAAAGAAAATAGTTTTTTTTTGCCAAATTTCATTACATCAGACTTCCAAGGTTTCAACGGTAACTGATGATGAGCATTATCTTTGTGATTTGACATTGGTGGTTGTGGACCCTCTCTGGAAATCTCCCTCGATGCCACCTCCATCCTCTCTCTTTTCTCCTTCTCCGCTGCTGGTGTTAGTGGTGCACTTCATTGGCAATTAGGCTGTCCTCCCCTGATTGGAAATCGGCCTCATTGAGGCTATTCCCTGCATTTATCATTTCCTCATCCTGCGAAGACCCTCTGTCTTCCTCCCCACTGCCTGCCCCAGCTTCATCAGAGTTTGGGTCTTGAAGGACTTGTGCAATGTACGTCTGCTGCTGCAAAAGAAAAAGAAAAAAGAGGAACATTCACTTTATTCACCTTATAAAGAAGACGGTTTCTCACAAAGTATAGTATTACAACTGTAAAGCACATTTATGTGAGGGGCACACTCAACAATGTAAACTCATAGTGAGTAGGGCTGTATTGGCAGAGACTTGAATGAACAAACCCCTTTGTCACTGGTCACTCTGACATTCGTTTGGGGCAGTCGTTCATTTGCACCAAAGGGACTGTAATGTTAAATGACATTCACACCTTCTAACTAGGGGTGGAACACTGAAGTCACGGTTCGGTTCATACCGCGGTTCAGACATCACGGTTCGGTACGGGTTTGGTACAATGGAGGGAAAAGCGAAACAAACCAGGTTCCCCTACGAATGAATGAGGGCCCATTGAAGATGACATGTAAATTCCAATTGCTTCAGTGATTTTTTGGCCCTATTTGTAATGTATGTGTATCTAAAGGCTGGTTAAGCACTGTAGGGAGGAGAAGTTGGACAGTTTTCTTTGTCTCGTTCCAGTGATTGGCACACCTGGGTGATGGCGTTGGATATTTTTAGTCATTTAGCACATGCTCTTATCCAGATGCGTTATATGCGTTATATGTATTTCCACTCACATACCCTACAACTGCTGAACAACGCCGAAACACAGTGCTTGTCTTATCCACCACTCTCTCGCCTGTACTACTGTAACTGAATGGGAAACCGAAGTTTTCCAAAACTTGCAATCTTAAAGAGGCCGGCGGGTCCTCTATCTCTTGTGGGTCGCCACCACTCGCCATACTCGTCTTTATGGTGCATGTCCACTGCAGTGACGCGAGCGACGCAACAACATGCTCCATTCATTTTCAATGGAGCCAGGCGAATCGCTTACGTGGTGCATTGTGGGTAGCGACTCGACGCAATTCAAGCGATTCGAGTTCAGTTTTCTCAACTTTAAGCAAATGAGGAGCGATCAATAGCGATGGCCAATCGGAGTGTTTTCTTGTTTCTCGTAACGTAGCAACCATGGTAAACTAGTTTTTTCTAGCTTTCAGTTTCAAGATGGAGGAAAAACTAAACGCTTGTGTGGCTGCATATCCAGTCCTGTACAATACGTCTCTGTATTTGTACAGAGACATCGACAAAAATAATTAGTCCTGGCGCAGGGTTGCCGAAGTTGTCGGTGCTCCTGGTGGGTATTTTGTACTTTTAAATCTTGTCACATTACGTAACTTCATTCTGTGGTAACTAACCTAGCTAGCCCGGCTGGGACTCCCTCATCATATTGACAGATTAGCAGAGACTAATAAATCATTTTTACACATGTCAACATGTATGTCTATTAAACAGTTTTGAGTTGTAGAGTTGTATTTTGATTGATATTGCGAGTACGTAAACCCAAGTCTGCACACTTTGCCATGACGTTATACAAACTACAACAGTGACTTTAGAGAACTACAATCTCTCTGACACGCCCCCGAGGGTGGTGCACTGTGGGAAGGTGAGCGATGGCAAGTGATTTGCGTCACTGCAGTGGACACACACCGTTAGTGCTGCTAGCTATCTCTGACTCACGGCGGCACCAATCAGATCTTCAGAGCTAAAGCTCTTTTTTTTTAATACAGTGTTTTATTTAGTTTTATACCGTGTTTTTGTTTGTGTAATTTCACGCACCGAACCGTGATTCCTGTACGTTTCGCTCCAATACGAATACATGTACCGTTCCACCCCTACTTCTAATACATGTGGTGAGGTGGTCTCAACAGTTGAAGAGGAAGGTGAACTGAGGATGACACTACACAATTATCATTGTGTTTATGTAAATACAGTTCTAAACAGCTTTTAATGTCATTTTGATACGTTTTTGTTTCTTATTTTATGCATCACATTCTAGTTATACTTTCAGTGTTGTAAGTGTATATTTACAGAGTTTACAGAGTTTGTGCATGCAGTAGTCCAAAATATTCCCTTGTCTTGCAAAGGCTTCACATTTGGTTTACTGCAGCCATTGAGTAAACCGGTGATAGGCCAATTTGAAATTGTATGCGTTAGGAAATCTTTCTTTCATAAAGCCGGTGTCCCTATTTTGGTATGCTGATTGTTTTTGTTTTTTTCAAAAAAACTTTATTTGTCCCCAGGGGGCAAATAAAGTATATATGGCGAAGCTAATACCGTAGCCTCCGGGGGTCAGTTTGGATACTGTGACGGTGGATGAGTCCATATCCATAGTAGAGAAAACGTCTAATTAGTGAATATGCTTACTTTAAGGTTGGTGCCCTGATCAAGCATACGATTCTCACTTACGTCCAAAATTCATGTAATTTACCATTTAGCGCTCAAGGTTACAGGTAACGCTATATGCACATTTCAAAATTGGAGTCAGATATTATCGATCAATCTCAATCTCCCAGCCAGTCAATCTCCCTGCCATCAAATGGAATAGTTTTATACACAAGCGTCTCCGGTCTTAGTAGTTCATAGTGAATGAACCCAGTGTTCACGTCTCACCCCACCGACACTGCCACTAACACCCTTATATCCACATCAACTACGTCGCTTGACACTCTGTCCCCTGTCAACCGGGCCTGCACAATCTTCTCCCTGCTGCCCGTGGCTCACAGATGTTCTTTGTGAAGAACGATGCACCCTTTGCGCAGCTGAGAGGACATGGCGCAAGTCCAAAGACAGACGGGACCTCGATAAGTATCACTCCCTCAAATACTTTTCTGCACACACAACTGTCAGTAAAACCCACTACTTCCTGACCTCTGCCTCAAACCCTCACAAACTTTTCTCTACCTTCTCCACCCTCGTTAACCCCCCCTCCCCCCCTCCTCCCTGTCAGCAGATGACTTCTCCTTCTTTCAGAAGAAAGTTGTTGATATTAGCAGTCAATTCCCTGAACCTTTCCTACTCACTCACCCTCTATGACTGATCCAACTAAATGTCTAAACTCTTTCCTTCCCCTGTCCGAGGCAGATATCTCTGACCTCATCCTCTCTCATCGCCCCACCTCCTGTCCTCTTGATCCAGTCCCCTCTCCTCTCTTCCAATCCATCTCTCCCTCTATCATAACTTTTCTTCTCTATGTTCTTAACTAATCTTCTCTTACTTCTGGCACCTTCCCTCTCTGTCTGCAAACAGGCCCGGGTTACCCCTCTACTCAAAAAACCCTCCCTTAACCCAGCCATCCTCCAGAACTACAGACCAGTATCACTGCTACCCTTCTTTTCAAAAACAATTGAACGTGCTGCCCAACTGTCAAACTTTCTCTCTAAGAACAACCTACTATACCCCAACCAATCAGGCTTCAAGACTGGCCACTCCACAGAAACTGCCCTCCTGTCAGTCACTACTGCCCTCCAGACTGCCAGAGCTGCTTTAAGGTCATCCGTCATCATTCTGCTGGACCTATCTGCAGGATTTGACATGGTCAACCATCAGATCCTGCTCGCCAGACTCTCTGAGATGGGCATCACTGGCACTGCACTTAAGTGGATCTCATCCTATATATCTGGAAGATCCTAACAGGTCTCCTGGGGAGTCAAAGTGTCAGGACTCCGCCACCTCTCCACTGGTGTTCAACAGGGCTCTGTCCTTGGACCCCTCCTTGTCTCCCTGTACACCACCTCACTTGGACCGATCATCACCTCCCATGGCTTCTCCTACCATTGCTACGCTGACGACACGCAGCTATACCCGTCGTTCCCCCCGACTGATCCATGGGATCTCAGCTAGAATCGAGGCCTGCCTCACAGACATCATCAAGCTCTCCCTCACGGCCCACATTGCTGCAGTCTCCCGGTCGTGTAGATTCACCCTCTACAACAGGGGTGGCCAACCCATGTCATTTGAATCAGGTGTGCAGGACTGCGGCTCTCGAGGACCAGAGATGGCCACCCCTGCTCTACAACATCTGGAAGATCAGGAGATACCTGTCTGAGCATTCCACCCAGCTGCTAGTCCAAGCACTTGCCCTCTCCAAGTTGGACTACTGCAACTCGCTTCTTGCCGGTCTCCCAGCATGCGCAACCCGCCCTCTCCAGAGGATTCAGAACGCAGCAGCCTGTCTGGTCTTCAACCTACCCAGACGCTACCATGTTACCCCACTCCTCATTTCCCTCCACTGGCTACCCATCACGGCCCGCGTCAGATTCAAGACCCTAGTACTGACATTCCGTGCGGTGAACGGGACTGCACCCGACTACATCCAGTCTCTCCTCCAGCCTTACAACCCACCCGCCACCTTCTGTCTTCTTCAGACAACCGTCGGTGGTCCCACCTCTCAAGAGCGCCCGCTCCCAACCCAAGCTCTTCTCCTGTCTGGCCCCCCAATGGTGGAATCATCTCCCCACCTCCATCAGAAACACTGACTGTCTCCCCACCTTCAAGAAAAGGCTAAAGACACACTTGTTCCGGGAGTACAACGGTACTAGATGTTAGTTTATTTCCTCCAGGAACACAATTACATGTATTGAGGGGCTTGTTGCACTTGTTGGTTAGTTGTAACAGATTTAACTACTTGTGATTTATTTTATTGTTGCTTGCTTTCATACAGGTTCACTCTTGCACTTTTGAGGTTCATGTTGTTTAATTGTAATTTGTTTAACTACATGCTCTTTTTTTTCTTCCCATTGGCACTTATTTGCTTTTCACAATGTATGCTTCATGTTTTGGCTACCCGCAATGTTTTTAGGGCTATCTAATTGTTTATGATCATTGACCTATGCACTTTTGTAAAGCTCTCTCTTGGAAGTAGCTTTAGATAAAAGCGTCTGCTAAATTAATACATGTAAATGTACTTCATAATAACAATAAAACCCATGCGGAATCTAGGTACCTGCATCAGATTAGAACATATATGACTGGCCAAACTATGGTTGAAAAAAACATAGGACCGGCATCCAAGCAAACATTTTTGTTTAACTGGTGTCAGCTTTCCAACTCCTGTATTTGATCAGTTCTTTACCATCTCCAAACCTTTGAGTAGAACACATACCAACGTGAGTAATTACCAGCTTACCTGAGACTTGTTTGTGGGAGAAGAGCGTTGCGGGCGTCCATTTTCAACCACATCAACATCTGTCTCCTTGGTGTCAATCTGACAGGAACAAAAAGCGGGACAAAGGAAATTAGTAGATTAGAGGATTGTCTTCACTGTCCAACAGAGGCTACTTCCACTACCTGAAATGAAGGAACGAAAAACATTGGAGTGTGTCGGTTGGCCGTACCTTGAGCACGGTGACCCGTACCTTGTAGTTGTGAGCGCTGAGGTACTTGAAATGTCCGAAGCACACGTGTGACAGGCACACCACTATGGTGATGATGAGAACTACCAGGGTGAACATAGATGTTGGCGTGACAAAACCTATTGCCAAAACATTACAAAAATATTTTACTATGGGAAATCAAGTTATCCTCACACCAAATACAAACTAGCTTTGCATACTGTTAAACTGTGTGAAAACCTATTTATTCACATTTTGGGTTGTCTAATGATTTTTTATATTACTCTCTGAAATGTTGCATACATTTTATGTTATGGGGGAGCAGCAGAGGGTCTTTTATTTAAACTACAATATAATAATTTATGGTGGCACCGTTTCACACCATCCCTCTACGCCTCGATGCCACTATAAATGATTATATTGTAGTATAAATACTGCCAATAATAAGCATATTCATACATTGAATGAAATGTACTATAATGTACACAATTATATATTTTAGCATGGGAGATTGATGTGGCAAGTCTTTTTTGCTGGGGAGGTGGCTGCCACCCCTTGGATCTGCCAGTGGTGCCAAGGGATGGTCTGGATTTTAACCAAACTTTTAACCTTTGGGACTATCTTCAGGACTATCTATTTTTTATCGCACAAAAAAATAACAAAGCTCATATATGTTATGGATAATGCATACGCCATACAAGTCCATGTAAATCTTACTACATTATTTTGTACCAAAATGTCAATATGGGCCACAAAGTAACCAAGACTTATATAGCGATTATACATAAGAATTGTATCCTTTCACATCAAGAAACCCTTCTAACTGAACCCAAGACGCTGACCTGTGCGCACTGTAGAGAAGAAGAGCAACCAGAAGAGACAGAGGATCGGTGCAGCCACCACCTGGGTGACAGCCCCTGAGTGAATCTTCTTATCCAGTTTGGAGGGCAAGTAGGCGTAGTACATGTTGTATCTATCTACCAGGTGTTTGAGCAGCATGTACATCAGTCCTGGGAACAGAAGGATGCTATTTAGTTCTATAACTGTTATTATAGACAAACAATTAGCTCAAGATTAAGAACATCTATGTAAGTATTGATTTGGGGTTAAAAATAAAAGTCCCAATGAAAAAAGGATTACGAGTAAAACTAGTAATATTCTATTCATTAATTAGGAATTAAGTAAGTAATGTGGATTTCAAGGACTGACTGATGTGATAACCAATGATGTACAGTAGACCCATGAGACAAAATCTAATAGGAGCATGAGCAAAAGAGTTCAGTCTAAAATCAACTTCCTTAAGAGGTAATATTTAGGAATGACAAGAGCCTTAAACATGCTGACAACATATAATGTAATAGAATATAATAATTATATAATAATAATAGATATTACCTCTGGAAAATGCATGCAAATTTATCATAAATATAAATGATAGTTTTTAATGATATAGTGAAACAGCTTTCTGCAAATTATCCATTAAAAGGTGCCTAAATTGATTAAACTCACAACTTAAGTCACCATCCAAAATCAAATTTGACCATACACCTCACAATTTAGCAGTGCCACTGCAGGGCAGCGCTGTCGTGAGACTTTCTATTCTGTCTTGAGGCCATTTAATACTGGCCTTTCTCACTATTCCACCTCTCCCTCCCTCTTTTTCTGCTGCAGTCCAGACCCCATGACCCAGCGATGAGTCACACAGTGCTGCCACGCAGACACTAGGAGGAGGCATTCTCCTGAAATGCAGGAAAACCAGCCTTGGCAGCCAGACCACAAACATGCCCCAAAAATATCTAGAAATAAAATATATGTATTTAACCCATTTTCAAAACGTTTGCATTATTAACTGGTGTATTAGGGTTAGGGTTAGGCCAGCTCTTGCAACAGTGCATTTAGACAAATACAGTAGATGGCCCTAGTGTGATAGGAGTGTTCCTTCCTATCTGCTCTCTCTTAATGCTATGGGGAGAGGTGGGCTAACTCACCAAAGGGGACAATGATGGGGCAGGTGATGCTGTACGTCATCACTACAGTGAAGACGGACATCATCCAGGCGTAGGCTGCACCAAACTGGAATTCGTACGCTTGATGCTGCAGTGACAGACAACATAAAGTCTCAGGGTTATTAAGATTCCCCCCCAAAAAACAGACAGCATTAAAATGTAAGAAAATAATAAAAAAAATCTATAGAATTCCCAGCAGTAATTTTCCTGTCAAGATTTAGTTTTGTGTGCTGTCTGTGGCTATTGTTGGAACTTTAAAGTATGTGGCAGATGTTATTAGGTTATCTGGAAATATATTTTAGATTGTCTATTTGGGTTTGAATAAAATGGTTGTCTTGACAGTGTATCCCATGATGTTTTTGTAACCTGGGTGCCAGCCGAACTTAGGCCCGCCCACAAAAAAATTTGGTCGGGAAGTTGGGTCTGGGGTCGCTGGTTGGGTAGCAGTTCGGACAAATCAAATTGTCAGGGCGGGCTTTATACGATGATGGACAGATGATCAACAGTAACGTAATCAACCACATCACCACACCAAACAAAGAGTGCTTGGGTTTAATTTTTTTTCAACAAACAACACACTACGTTGCTCTGATTGGTTGTAGGTCTATCGAATTGAGCGAAAAGGCATCTTTTTTCCGGGTTCGGTTGAAACACGCCCCATACTCACAGCCCAACGGAGCGGTATCAGACTCATATTCTGACCAGAATTATGAGTATGACAACGTCAGGCTAATGTTTTTGTTGAATGGACTGCATGTATAATTTGTCCCCAAATCATATGAAATGTACAGTATATCTACCGTATGAGACGCTGCCAATGTCAGTCATCTGGAAATCAATGATCTACTAACATACATGTTGAAAGTTACACTGCATTGTTGGTTCTGTGTTTAATAATGCTCACCCTCTTCACGTTGCGCCTCTCAGCAGCAGAGCGGGCCAAACAGAGCCTGATCATATACATGAGCAAGCCGGGAATCCTCAGTAGATCCATAGCATTCCCAATGAATGCAGATGCAATGACATAGTTGACAAAGAAAGCTCCGTTGTCAGGGAGAAAAACACACCTGATAGGGAGATGGAAATCTCGTTAGATCAAAGGTGATATAACTAATATGCCTTTGAAGGAACAATGGACAATTAAACTGAACTCTGGTGTTGCAGAAAGTTCTCTATGATTTATTTTAGCATAAAAATACTCACTCAAATCTGACTTTAGCATCAGCAAGGAATTTCTTGTCAAATAGCCACCGAAAGAACACGTCCAAACTGTATTTTAAAAACGAGAACAAAAAGTATGTTATTTTGCATGATAAGGTGCTTACACAAATTCACCAAAAAACAAACATGTACATGAATGTGGAGTATGTGATGAATCAGTCATTTGCACCATCATCAAACTATCATTTGTATAGTATTGTTTAGAAGCTAGGTTCCTCACACCACCAGTCTGTATCACTTTCTAATTTCATCCTGTGCTGTGCTGTAGTGTCAGTGTAAAGTCTCAATTACATTGGCTGTCCGTTCAATCTCACAATTATTATATTAACCTATAAAGCAGTACATGGGCTGGCTCTAATCTACATTTGTGATTTAGTAACACTGTATACTTCCTCCCGCTCTCTTCATTCTGCTGGTTGTATGTCAGCCTCTTTGAAAATTGAAAACCATGGGTGGTAGGGCCTTTTCTTGCATTGCTCATAAGCTGTGGAACTCCATTAGGGATGCTCCTTCGTTTGATTGCTTTAAGAAACCGCTTACCTTTTAAATCAGGTTTTTCATTGTTAATTTGTTTGTGATCGTTGTTACTGGTATTGTATATTTGGTGGCCAAGCCGCGAAGCGGCGAAGCCACCTTAAGGGTTTCTACGTATTCTTACTATTATTATTATTATACATCTTATTCTGCCATGGGAGTCTATGGCAGCCCCTAGAACCACAGTGTCAGAAGTTGTGAAATTTCCAACCATCTAGCGCCACCAATGGGTCAAAGTTGAACGTGTGTTACAAAAGTTTATTTTGAACCATATGCCGCATTTTCCAAAATGAGATATCGTTGGATTCCCTGGATCAAGATGAGTTCAACGCACTCTATGACATAACCCAGTTATATAGATTCTCAGCCATTTTGAAGGAAAAGCTTTTTTTCGCTACTACTCTTCTACTTCAAAATTGCCACAGATGATCTTTAGACCAAGCCTCACAAAAGTTATTATATGGATTTTAAATTTTCGAAATAATTTGTTCGTTATAGCCAATCAAATTGATGTCGCCAAATTGATGTGGCCGCCATTTTGATTGAATATACAGTTTTTTCGCTACCTCTCCTATAAAGTTTGTCCAATCTTAACCAAATAACCAAAACTAACCGTTTGTTAGTTACAGCCAATCAAATTGAGCAGTGAGGTCATATCTTAGCCAATCTTTGATGCATTGACTCCAAACTTGGTGTATGGACTCAGGACCCTCTTACTAAGAAGTCTGAGACAGGTAGTGTCATTTCACCTCTCGGGAGCACTACAATAGGCAGGATTGTGTGTTGACCATAACTGTTGATTTGTTTGTCTTATTTAAGTGATTCCTTTGTCTCGTGATATCTTAGTAGATCCCGTGTCTGACACATGTAAACTTATGATAACATTCGAATTGATGTGGCCGCCATTTTGAATGAATAAGGTTTTTTGCTACCTCTCCTATAAAGTTGTCCAATCTAAAGTTGATCATCTTCAGACCAAGCCACCAAAATACCTACCTGTAGTCTAGCTGTATAAAGTCATGGCAATCCTCACACAAACTATCAAAATTATTTTAGATTTTCGAAACGGTTTGATCGGTACAGCCAAAATCTGCGGCAAAGCCGGTAAACAGGAAGTTGGGTCGTATATCTCAACAAATCTTTGATGGATTCAAAGCTGCATCTACTTGGAACCCTGTTCTGAGAATGTTGAAAATGTTTTTCGTTCATTAACCTGCTTGGCCACCTCATTGCGCCTTGTAGCTATATTATGTTGTAAGATAGTGATTGCAATTTACTGAAGCGCTTTGAGTACAAAAAAAGGTACATTTCAAATCAAATGTAGCATTATAATATAATAACTAGAGAGCATGCAATTTCTAGGGAAATTGTGAGGGTGTGCCTGCTTGTCCGTCCCTTTAAGTTTTTCCCTTCTAGTGATATTTTCAAGCATTTAGCCTACTCATAGTTTATTGCATAATAATTCATTAAGAACACCCTTGGAAAGAAGATACTGTAACAACGTTATCACTGGAAATATTTCAGATGGAATTGCGATTCAAACAGTAGCTCTATGTCTGCTAACTTATGACATGCCCCCAAACACGTTAAAAAGCTTGACATTTATTTAGTGGAAAATCGCTCATGCATAAAAAGCTCAATAGCGATCATTGTCAGTAACAACGCAAAATGCGATATAGCCCTTTGTGGAAAAGCTGTCCCGGTAAATTGTAGAGCTACTACAGTGTTCGTCTTGGTGGCGATCGTTGGTTGAATGTTCCGTTGTACAGTTTAGGCTGAAATTCAATATTGCTTTCATGAACAGATTGACAAGTTTAGGCTGTGTCAATGAAGTTCGGGTTAGTAGTCAGACAGTTTCACCTATTGAAATACTTTTGATTTAAGAGAGTGCCGAACTTGTTTGACTTCCTACTGTAAACAGCGGTGGATGTTTTTGTTAGCTACACAGTGTCTCGCGTAGGCTACAGCGTTGCAGTACTGGTTTGAAATCACAGGTAATGATTATTTCACCAACAAATCGTTTACTTGTAATCTAATGTCATAATAAATCGTACAACGAAAATGTATTTGTGAGTAATGTTTATTTTAACGATTGAAAACCGATGTATCATAGACTGCTGTAGTATGTGTTGCCCGGGCAACATAGGCTAATGTCATGATGCTAATGCTTCAGTGAAATAGTAGACTACCGTTTCCGAAAGTAGATGTAGTTCCTCAATAATATCATCTTATATTGTACATTACACTTCACAATTGTGCTTCATATCACAAAGTAAAATGAGTAAATAGTTATCACCCTGGCCTCTTTGCTTGTGGCGTTTTCTGCAGCTGCCTTGCAGTAGCGTTAAAGCTATAGTTAGCCTAGCTATCTCCCAGAAGTTAACAAGCTGCTAAACTAATGTTCTGCTAGAGGTAGTCACGCGTGTTTCGTGACGTTAGTAGCGTCAGTGACTGTGGCTAGCAAGTTAGCCAGGTAAATAAAAAGACAAGCAACTCAATGGCTACCAACTTTTGACATGACGTTTTCTAAGTAATCCAAATATTGACGGATGCTAGGGGGGGGCACGATACGATCCTTGCTGTGCTGCAACAGTCTTCAATGCACGTCGTATATAATGCGTCGTTGCTAACATGTGCCGACGCTGTGACGTAGGCTATTATAACTGAGTAGTCTACCCTTTGCCGACAAAATCAACTTTATGCCACAAAAACGTTGTATCCTCCTAAACTGTGCAATGGAACGTAAACAAAAGTAATGCCATATCAATGGGGACCAAGACGAAACTTTTGACACTGTCGTTTTCTATGTAGTCCAAATATTGACCGAGCCTTAGGGGGGCAAAAAGAATAATAATAAATATATATGTGAGATAACAAAGGATGGCCACGTCATCGTGGCACACCCAATTACAGTGTAAGTTACAGTTAGCTAAATCCTATACCTGGTGAGACCAAGGGAAGGCAGCAGTAGCACCATGAAGATTAGAAAGGTATAGCATTTGTGCATTGTGGTTCTGTTTTCTCCAGACCTGTCATCAAAACACAGAGAAGAACAATGGCACCCATGACAAAGATTACAGATTTATCTATTCAAGAATACATGGATTAAATGATAAACAATATATACAGTATGATTGTTGAATAAATACAATGTTTTGTGATTAACATGTTAAATTACCCCCAACCAGATTTTGTTTTTACATGTCAATGTGCAACACAAATGTAAATGAAACTGATAAAGATGGGACGCTAGCGTGTCATACCGTGTCCAGTGGGCTTCGAAGAATGCAGAATAGTACACTATGGTGGGGAGCAGGGCTGAGAATGCCCACAGCAGAAGTGTGGGGAAGAACTGTGTAACAATAGGGTTCTGGAGAAAAGATTGAAGACTTCATTACCTTTTATTCAAAAAAATTCCATCTGATGCATTCAGAACAAACATATTATTAGTTTTTTTTAATGCAATGAATCAACATTGACTTTTGGTGAATCCCACAAATTTCCTACTTACACACTAACATTTTAAATAAATAAAACTGAGATTATACCTGACAGCAGTCCATCATCAAAGGGCAAAATGTATTGGATTTCAATAATAGCTCATTATCCAAAGTAGACGTTGACCAATTTATTGGCAGGACAGTTGATAAGGGCTGACCAAAAATCTAGAAATGACTCAAAATCAAGAAATCAAGGTTTGATGATAATTTAGTTTGGGCTAATAGTGAGGGGACAAGCCTCCCTAGACATGACAACCTCTCTAATGCAGTTTGTTTTTGCACACAAAACTCAGCGAGACAGCCTGACTGGACTTAATTGGTAACTTTGAGAGAAGTAAAGGTATGTGTGCATAATAAAAGGTATCACAGTCAATCCATCACTAAAAATAGACAAAACAAAATTGTAGTTTTTTTGGTTTATGATGAGATGCTGATACTGTTCACTCGAGTAAGAGTCTCAAATTTGAGTTTCTTGCAGAATCCACATTGTTAACACCAATCTGGATGCTAGTCCTAGCAACAGGAATTACTATACTATTCTCCAATTGCCAAAGTCATCAAGTCAACAGGTCCTGCAGCAGTAGCATCAGGATCACAAAGAGGAAGAAGATCCATTCTGGGAGACCAATACAGACCCAGCATTGTGGAGAAATAAAAACAGTGATTCCTTAGCAATCTTGTTAAAAGAGGAGCATCCAATTTCCATAATACAAGAGCAAACTATCTTGCATCCATCACTGATAGTGGTCTAGGTGGTAAAACTTGCTCCCTAACCAATGCTCTACAGAACAATGTTATGTATTTATGGTTGCTTCCCTGGTCCGGTCTGTCTTTACCTTGTTGTCGTTTGGTTGTTCCCTGTGTGTGTGTGAGTAGCCTGCCCTTCGTATTCCTATTGAGTTAAAATATTTTAGTTCTTGATACTGTCTGTCTGCATCTGGGTCCACCCGTTCCACTATCTCACCATGATACAAACGGCACTGTGAAAGTGGCAGATGTACTACAATTTTTCATGCAAACCTTTCTCATCCAAAATACAGTTCTTTACAGATGGATTTAGTGACCTGAAACACCCAAAACGCATATCTGAATATGAGAGTGTTGGGCCCTAGTCAACCTCCTTGGAATTTTTTAAGTCAGTATCTCAATTCTATCAATTTCTATCAAAGCAGTAACCTGCAAGGAAATAAAGGCAACGGCAGTGGATCTTATTTGTCCTCCACTATGTGTGTATACGTACAAGCGAAAAAATATAACAAGTAATACCGAAAACATTTGAGGATGCAAAATATTTGTCAGTTGTAGTAGATTTGATTATTTCTAGGCGTTGAGGCCATTCAAAGTCACACAGCTTAAAACTTACAGACCTGTCGCCCTGACCTCTGTGGCAATGAAGTCTTTTGAGCGCCTGGTGCTGGCTCACCTCAAATCCATCACAGACCCCCCCCCCTGGACCACCTGCAGTTTTCCTACAGAGCCAACAGGTCTGTGGACGACGCAGTTAACATGGCCCTCCACTTCCCCCTACAGCACCTGGACTCCCCAGTATCCTACGCCAGGATCCTGTTTGTGGACTTCAGCTCTGCCTTCAACACCATCATCCCAGCCCTGCTTCAGGACAAGCTCTCCCAGGTGAATGTACCGGACTACACCTGCAGGTTAGGTTGGCTGCAATATGCCTACCCTCGAGGACCCTGAGGCGAGCGAGGAAGATTGTGGGTGACTCCTCTCACCCTGGACACTCTCTGTTCCAGCTACTCCCCTCCGGCAGAAGGCTGCGGTCCATCAGGACCAAAACCTCACGCCACAAGTTTCTTGTTTCTTTCCATCCGCTACTGGCCTCTCCAACAAGGCCAAGGACTCCCACTATTATCTATTATTAGTCCATCCGACACCTGTTGCACTACGTACAAGCCACCTTACCTGCACTATTGCCCATTCATATTCATATTCTTATTTTTATATATATTTTATTTTATATTTGACCTTTTAAATTGTTTTATTGAGCGGCTAGGGAGTCGGGCTATTAATCAGAAGGTTGTTGGTTCGATTCCCGGCCGTGTAAGTCGCTCTGGATAAGAACGTCTGTTAAATGACTAAATGTAAATGTACTAAACAATGCTTTTTGTCAAAACGGCAGTAAAATAAGAGAGGAGATATTTTACTGATGAGAACGAGAAACTGAACACTCTTAACAAAGTGTCTGCTTTTATGGCTCACTTATATGATACTGTCTAGGTTCCACTCAACCAACTTGAGGGCCAAGGTGCCCTTCTCAGGGTAGTTGAATGACTCAAAGTCCTTGATGGGAGTTGTGGCCATCTGCGGGGGGTTCCAAGAGAACTAGGGAGGCTATAGAATCAGCTGCAGGCTGAGCATGAGGTCCTCCCACCTAGAAACTCTATTCTACCAGAGAGGACGGGCTAGTGGACTTGGCCCCTTTTCAATTAAGTCAACAAAGTCAACCGTCGTCAGGCTGGGTGTCATCCTGCCCCCACCTCTCATATGCTGAAGTCTGGAGTTGCTCGACAGGGTTTCAACTTGATGGCTCTCACACCCCATTCAAGATTTGGTCTGATTGGTTGATCTTGTGTATAAAAGTAATTGCAAAGCATTGTTCTGTGGATCTCCTGAGACCAAGCCTCTGGCTTGTCCTTGTACTCAGTGTCGGACTGACCATTGGGAGAATCGGGAGATTTCCCGAACGGCTGGTCCAACCAACCAAAAAAAAAGCCTATTGGCTAACGCTCACTTTGAATACCAAGAAAATGTTTAACTGGAGCAATCCAAAATCCAAAGGGTGGGGGGTGGGGATTCCCCCCGTGTAAACTTGAACGGTGCACTTGTCCATCCGGTTTACAGATCGCGATTGGTCAAAAATCTATCGTTTTCCGAGTACGGCCAGTTCGTTGTAGTGGGTGGAAGCAATGAGATTGCATTGTTTTAAAAGTCGTTTGCAGCCGAGACATATTTATCTATTGCTAAAAACATTCTTGTTTCTCTTGCAAAGAAATGGAAACGAAAAGAAAAGGAGAAAAGGTTGGCACGGAAAAAGCAAGAGACAAAGAACAACGGGCACTCCTGCAAAATGCTGCAAAATGTAAAAACATTGAACAAATGTTTAGACTGGCAAAAGCCAAGCTAGTGAGGGAGAGAGTCTGCAGCCCGAAGATGCGGCAGTAGCCTACCAGAGGCGTCAGGTGCAAGCAGCTGCATTGTCGACATTTAGAAAATGATATATCCAAACCATATTGTTTTCATTTTTCGAAAAAACATTATACATTTGGTATTACTGTTAGCCAATATATAGGCTATATATTTTAAATGAAGGAAAATAAATGGCCAAGAGAAAAAGGCACTCTTTTAAATATGCACAACATGCTATGTGGATCAAATGCAATTGTCTTATTTGTTCTGTTATATATTAAAGCAGCCACAGGGGACACGGGGCAAGAGATGGAGGCTGCTGTGGTGGCAGTGTCTAATGGAGAGAATTTGACAGGTGCAGCAATGCAACTGTACACAGTAGACTATATGTTAACAGGGTTATTAATATGGAAATTAGTTTGTTGAACAGATTTTTATTATTGACTATAGTTAACTGATTATCGTTCTTTTACAACATTTAAAAGCAGATGCAGAAACAGAGAGAAGCAAGGAAAAAGAAAGTAAGGGAGAATTGAAATATTAATTTTTAGATACTGTATTAGATCTAATTTTGTTAACAGTCTTCGATAGCACTGCATGATACTTTATTATTAAATAGCCTATTTGTATTAAGCAACTGTACACAGGTCGCGGGCCAGTCTGCATTTCAAAGTCCCGGGCGGTTTTTCGGTCCCAGTCCGACCCTACTTGTACTCATTCTCTTTGCTCACCTCTTGCTGTCTCTCTGATTTACAATAATCATGGTAGCATGGTAGGTAAGAATGAACCTTCATTTTGTAGCATGTTTGAATTTGCAATGTTATAAAATGTATATTTAATTTAACAACATTTCTTGCTCTCATTTAATCCATAGAGTCAAATAACTGTAATTGGCAGAATTTGGTTCTTGTTAATACACTGTTCAGTTTCCCACCTTCTTTTAAACCATAGGGGACTTAGTTTTGGTTGTTTGGACAATATTTTACCCCCTACAACCTTGACAGAAGGGTGGCAGAAATTGAAGCAGTGCCAGAAGACACTTGTCGTGGCTGATGCCCGACTGAAACACAGGCCAAGACTTCCCCAAAAGTCACCAGCCTCTCCACAGGCAGTCACAGGGCCATCGCTGCCTCCAAACCATCCCCTATTCCCTGAATCCCCATACCTCCAAGATCAAGGATAAGACAACTGGCAGCTGGGATTACTTGGAGACATCAACATGCTAGTTTGCACGTGCTCAGAGCCCAGACATCCTCCGTAGTCACGGACAGACCCTGGAGGGGGAACGAACGTTCCAGGTGCACATGCTGAATGACACTGCAGACTGGAAAACAGTGGTGGGTCAATTTGTCTTCAACTGCACTCTTTAGATCTTGTCAGTCTTGGAAGACCTACTATTGGGGAATTCTTCCCTAATCCTATTGGAAGATGCAACTGTACTCCTGATTGGACAAGTGTATACATTTGTTTATGTCAGAATGCACTGCCTTTGGTAGCATGGACGTAACTTGAAAATAGCAAAGCCTTTATTCAAGTAAACAGCAGCCAATTAATCAGTTATCATCTTTCCTCCTTTCCTATCAATAGGATTTGGTTTTAAAAATCCACCGTTGGTCAAGCTCCAGTCCAAACACAAATACTACCTTGCCATCAGTGAATGTTTTAGAGCAACTACTGTTAATATACTGGCTTTAAAACTTAAGACGGATCATAACCTCTTGGTAAAACAGTAATAAATATTTTGATAAGTGGAGAGATGACACTTACATTAAGATACTCAACAGGTTTGGTAACATTAAACTTGTCCATGGTGGAGATGATGATGGCTGGAGTGGTGAGGAAGAAGAGCAGGAGAAAAAGGATGCAGTTGATAATGAAACAACGAATCCACCAGGAGATGCCCCCTAACGATAAGTGCTCCCTGTAAAAGGAAATAAAAAGTCATATGTAGATTTATCTTCCACAACTACACACACTTAATGCTTTGAAGTGAAGATCAGTGCAAACAGTCCAAGTGTGTTAAATTATTGGTACTCGTTCAGTTCCTTAAAGTCTTGCAACTCCCTATAGAGTGCAATTATTCAACAATCATTTCAACGCATTTAAAGCATGATGGCGTCTCTCTGATGCAGCTTAATGCTCCCCCACCATGTGTTGATACAGGGTTGTACAATACCTTCTCAATAACTACAGGTGCCCTGAGATGAATGTTATGACAAATGCTCCGTAGTGTTGATCTAATGTTGGTAAGTTTACATTAGTGTCCTTGTTACTGTGTAATTACATAATCATTGTGTAATAGTTAGTGCATTGAACAGCCTGTAGTTAATTAATAATGCAATTATGTGTATTCCACCAAGCTCCACTCTGAGCACCATTCTGCTCTTTCACACAGTAGCTGAAACGCTATCTCTTATTAAACGTGATATATATATATATGTTAGGGATGCACCGAATCCGAAACCGAATACCGAATCCTACTCCCATCCTCAGTTCATTAACACAATAAACACATTAATGAAGTAAACAACGTCCACAGCAGTGTATTTTTTTTGTATGTATAAAAAGGATAGGCAACATTATGCCAGGAAGACAAGTGGGAAAAACTATTTTGACAGTTACTATATGCCTATGTATACCCTATCTCAAGATCCAATCAATATCCAAAATATTAGCCTTTTAGATTTCTTGAATTTATTTTGGATGTTTCATACGCAAATGTTTTATGTTGTGTATTGTTAGGGCAGGGCCGGTCACTCAAGTATGTAACAGGCCACCCGCGTAATTGAATAGCTAGCTTTTCTTTGGCGTAGCTGGTAGTGGTGGCACTTGGGAAGTCAGAGATGGCATATTCGATCCTCGGTAAAGAATGAACACGGTCCGGAAAACTCTGACGGAACTTGCAAGACCATGTCTGTTACATACTCGTCACACATAAAACAGCACCCGGGCCATTTTCAGCCCAACCAATGTTAAATACCCTATTCGGAGACCTTAAAACAGTGTGAAATACCCTATAAAATCATTATATGACCCCTTTACTGGCAGATTTTGGAGAGATTAACTCTCCACTGGGCTTTCGAATGGTAAGTGAATGCATATTGTAATTTATGAAACACAATTTGCTAATTCACTTACCTTACAAACCCACAGTACTGTATCTTCCACACATGTAATAATTATTGTCATCATCGTTTATAGCATCATTGGGTTTATCCAGTCTCTAAATCTCAGTATCAACTCTTCTTGGCTGCCTTTCTTTCTTTAGGAGTGAAACAGCAGATAGCCTGTCAATTTATACCGATCCTCACCACCACATTATTAGGCGGAGTTTCGCAAAGCAAGTATGGTGTGAACTGATAGTGAACTGTTTAGTTGTTTCAATCTTGTGCATTAATACTATGGTCAGGGGCACCTCCGACTGTATAAACAGATTTTGTGTGAGAGCCTCTTACCAGCGCACATTCTGAGGGTCAGGGGCATAGGTTACACTCCAGTTGTAGACATGGAGGCTCTCACTGAACTGGGATGACATGGGCTCCTGGCGACATTTGCAGCCTTGGCACTGACAAGCATTGAAATCCTTCAGAATTCTAGAGAGAAAATAGTATCAGTCCTTTCAGTATAGCTTTATAAGAGAGAGAATCAGGAAGATGAGGACAAATAGCACAATCATTTATGTGGTATTGAACTTTAAACTGTACTATTAATTGTACATAAAGTATAATTTAAGCATGTTTGATATGGCTGAAAAGTAATGTCAGCAACTGACAAAATGGCACAAAGTTGGTAATACAGACAAGATGAGTTTGTGGTTACAGTATGTATTAATAACTGAAGTCCCAAAACGTAGTATCAATATCATCTCACATTGCAGTCATAGCTTCATTCTGGAAGGTGACGAATGCCATGCCAAGGGGTTTGGTGTTCACTTTCTCTTTCTCTTTCCTGTACTCTTCTTTAAGTTTGGCCTCCAACTTTGTATAGTAGCTCACAGCCTCTTCCTGGAATACAACGACTTATAATTACAAGGATCATTTTATATAATTATCTTTTTGGCAGCATCACCTTTTATTCCTGTGTGCTTTCAGGTTTGTAGTGGTGTGAATAGGTTTAGCACAATTTATATACAAGGATAAGTACAATTTATATCTAAGTCGGTAGACTTATACTGTAAAATACGATGCGTCTTATCAGTCAAATACATTTAAATTGCATTCACAATTAAGCTTGAGACATGTACAGGGCATAATTGGAAGTGTCCTACCTCCTCACAACCTTTGATGACACAACAGCAGAGGTGGCCACAGGGCTTTGGGTTGATCATGGTGGGCATGTGCTCTTTGGCCATCAAGTCAGTGAAGAACTTCTTACTTCGTTCTGTTTTCCTTCTGTTAGAAACACACAGACGATAACACTATCAACAAGCCCTACTCCTTACAGACACATACAGAGTGGCCTACACTTGTAACCCCTACTGATGTCTCATCAGACCATAGTAATGCAGGAAAGTCCAAACTAATACCCAAAACACTGCCTACAAAACAAATGGGTAAAACGCATTCACGTAAATGGGTCTGTCGGTCTCTGACAGTGGGGGACACAAAAATAAATTGTGAAAGGTGTATTAGACACATTCGCACTTGAGTGTGTTCATGTTATATTTCTGACTACAACTTAAACAATCAACTGTTGTCCACTCACTGATCTTTATAACCATGGCCTTTCTTTACGGATGTAACATAAATACCTAGATAAAGCTACACTTCTTTCTTTCATAATTAGAATTCCTCCGTCAGGAGGAACCCTATTAGTATTGTTGGTATTATAAGGGGCCAAGCCGCAGCGAAGCCCCTATTATTATTACACTTAGGACTAGGAGTCTATGGCAGCCCAAAGAACCGATTGGTGAAAAGTTTTGAAATTTGAGCTGATTGGGAACGGTCTCCTGATTATCGGCACCAAGTTTCATGTCGACCACTGAAGCACTATAACGCCACCAAGGGGTCAAAGTTGGAAGTGTGTTTACACCATAACTTTTGAACCGTAAGACTGTTTTTCTTAAGTAAGGTATCATTGGATTCCTTAGATACAGACGATTTGACCGAACCCTGTCACATTGTCGTCATGATGGTTTTTCCGTCATTTGTATTTTATGAAAAGCCAACTTTTTTGAACTCCTCCTAGGCGGTTGCTCCGATTTCCATGAACATTTTAACAGATCATCTTCAGACCATGCCTACGAAAAATATTTTGAATTTTATCGATAAGTCAAACCGTTCACGAATAACGCGCAACGATTTGGACACACAGCACGCCAAAGCAGACGTGAGGCCTTGACACAAAACTTTGGAACTGTCAACACGAGCCATCTGATCATCTAATAATCTTCCTGCCACAATCACCTTGATATGTCAAAATATGACTGAATTAAAGCTGTTTATACTTACACAGAACACAGCAATTCCCAACAGTGATAATAGCTCACTGGGGTAAAGATAAGCTCCTTTGAAACATAAGGTCGTAGGATCGAATCCAGCCACGGCCATCAAGCACGTTATGATACTGGATTATCTGTTTAGCGAAGTCAGGTACTATGGAGGACTAAAAGTTCCACAATGAATTTAAAAAAAACACCATAAAAATAAAAAAATACATCATTAAATAATTACTTAATGTGTCAATTAAATACATAAATGTGTTATTAAATGTGTCATGAATGAATTAAAATACCAATTCATTTTAACATATATCATTATTTCACTATTTAATTAAGTATTTTTTCATGGTCCTGTGTGGACAATATTAAAATGCAATACATTTACATTTACAAAACACTAAACAGCGCCCCCAGTAGATTGCATAATACATTTACTTTTCACAACAACGTGTTGCAGTGCTTCATGAATTGTGATATCTGTCAAACTCGCCCATCAAACTCAGTGGGTGGGGCTAGCGCGAATCTAGTTTGATCCATTGCGTTGGTCTGAAGTAGAGGAACTTCTTGGAGTTCTTGGAGTTATTTCCGCAATTTGCAATGCTACGGCTAATAATCAAGGGGAAAACTCGGTCCTGCTAGCCCCAATGTTGAGACAGCGTGCAAGGTGCAGGACCAAATGTCTAAAACTTGCCTGGAGCTGCTGAGAGAAGCAGCAAATTTGATTAAGGAAGATGCTGATGCACCCTGCTACCAGAGTCTACATTTGCAGTCACTCTGTGGTCAATATCTTGGTCGGAAAGTGCGTAAATAACTCCAAGAACTTCAATAAGTTCCTCTGCTTTACTCGCTACATGCTCTGGGTCAGCAGGTCCTCCACATCCTCAGCTAAGTCTAAAATGTATCTCACCAACTCCCTAGAAAGTTCATGAAGATCTTCCATCGTCTCTATCCAGGCAATCTACCTCAGACCAACGCAATGGATCAGACTAGATTTGCGGTAGCCCCACCCACTGAGTTAGATGGGCGAGTTTGACAGATATCACAATTCATGAAGCACTGCAACACGTTGTTGTGAAATGTAAATGTATTATGCAATCAACTGGGGGCGCTGTTTAGCGTTTTGTAAATGTAAATGTATTGCATTTTAATATTCTCCCCACAGTACCATGAAATACTTAATTAAATAGTGAAATTATTATATATGTATTTTACATAAAATGTATTGGTATTTTAACGAATTTATGACACATTTAATAACACATTTATGTATTTAATTTATATTTTAATTAATTAATGACACATTTAAGTAATTATTTAATGGTGTATTTATTTAATTCATTTTGGCACTTTTAGTCCTCCATAAGGTACGCCACAGTAGCTGTCTAGCAGTATAATAATAATTGTAATGGTAATGTTTCATTCTCAGGGGATTTATACTCAAGAAGAGTCTGATTTATTGTGCTTTGTGGATGTAACACAGTTACATCTAGCCGGCGCATCGGATTTCTTGCATCATAAATCTGAACAGTTTGACCCAAAATCACAAGATCGGACTTTTCCGATTCTTTGCGGCACACCGAGATGTAAAATATTACGCTTTCCCATGTCGGCCATTTCGAATTTTGTCTCAAAATGACATATTTACCGAACTTATTGTACAACACGCTTATTGTACAAAACGCGGTATACGTCTTTTGCGCAACGCCGTGAAGGTAACTGAAAGTTTCAGGGTAACGCACCGCGTTGCCGAAAAGTATAATGCAATAATATTTTGTATACGTTTTACTTTGCTGCTTCAGCTACTGGATTTCCATATCAATGCTGCTTGGCCCCTTCATTGCTGCTTGCACCTATATTTATTGGGTGTGCCACGTCGTGGCGCATCCTTTGTTATCTCACATATATATTTATTATTATTATTTATTTTAGCCCCCCTAATCCTCGGTCAATATTTGGACTACATAGACAAACTACATGTCAAAAGTTTCGTCTTGCTAGCGATTGATATGCTATTACTTTTATGTACGTTCCGTTGCACAGTTTAGGACCATACAACGTTTTTTGTGGCATAAAGTTGATTTTGTCGGCAAAGGGTAGACTACTCAGTTATAATAGCCTACGTCACAGCGTCGGCACATGTTAGCAACGACGCATTATATACGACGTGCATAGAAGACTGTTGCAGCACAGCAAGGATCGTATCGTGCCCCCCCCTAGCATCCGTCAATATTTGGATTACTTAGAAAACGTCATTTCAAAAGTTGGTAGCCATTGAGTTGCTTGTCTTTTTATTTACCTGGCTAACTTGCTAGCCACAGTCACTGACGCTACTAACGTCACGAAACACGCGTGACTACCTCTAGCCTAACATTAGTTTAGCAGCTTGTTAACTTCTGGGAGATAGCTATAGGCTAACTATAGCTTTAACGATACTGCGAGGCAGCTGCAGAAACGCCACAAGCAAAGAGGCCAGGGTGATAACTATTTACTAATGTTACTTTCTGATATGAAACACAATTGTTAAGTGTAATGTACAATATAAGCTAATATTATTGAGGAACTACATCGACTTTCGGAAACGGTAGTCTACTATTTCACTGAAGCATTAGCATCATGACATTAGCCTATGTTGCCCGGGCAACACATACTACAGCGGTCTAGGCTGCATCTGTTTTCAATCGTTAAAATAAACATTACTCACAAATACATTTTCGTTGTACGATTTATTATGACATTAGATTACAAGTAAACGATTTGTTGGTGAAATAATCATTACCTGTGATTTCAAACCAGTACTGCAACGCTGTAGCCTACGCGAGACACTGTGTAGCTAACAAAAACATCCACAGCTGTTTACAGTAGGGAGTCAAACGGCGACAGGAAATGTTCGGCACTCCCTTAAATCAAAAGTATTTCAATAGGTGAAACTGTCTGACTACTAACCCGAACTTCATTGACACAGCCGTCAATCTGTTCATGAAAGCAATATTTAATTTCAGCCTAAACCGTACAACGGAACGTTCAACCAACGATCGCAACCAAGACTCGAACACTGTAGTATACAATTTACCGGGGCAGCTTCTCCACAAAGGGCTATATCGCATTTTGCGTTATTACTGACAATGATCGCTATTGAGCTTTTTATGCATGAGCGATTTTCCACTTAATAAATGTCAAGCTTACTTACGTTTTTGGGGACATGTCATAAGTTAGAAGACATAGAGCTACTGTTTGAATCGCGATTCCATCTGAAATATTTCCAGTGATAACAGTAGCTTCTTTCCAAGGGTGTTCTTAATGAATTATTATGCAATAGACTGTGAGTAGGCTAAATGCTTGAAAATATCACTAGAAGGGAAAAACTTGAAGGGACGGACAAGCAGGCAGGCACACCCTCACAATTTCCCCAGAAATTGTATGCTCTCTAGTTATTATTATTATTGTAATTTATCTCATGAACTCATTGGTAAAAAGTTTTGAAATTTGGCACATTGATACAACATCGATTAAGCTTATGGCGCTTGTGTAGCGGCCATGGAGATCTTGTGCAGGAGAAAGTACAGCCTGCATGGATAATACCAAATCAAATTCCTAGTATCTGTATACATGGCGAAATTGAGTTGAATTGAACATGCCACAACTAACGCCCTAACACAGACCATAGGGGGCGCCACAGGCCACTCCCAAATGTCCACTTTTCAGAGTGATAGCCTTTCCACCCCATTGCTCCAATTCTTCTGAAACTGGTGTGCATGCCTCATTTTTTATGAGGAACAAAAAAGCCTCAAGGAGCCATAAGGTCCGCCATGATGGATTTTCCTGTACAGTGATAATTCGGGAAAACCTTCAAAATCGATCTCCTCTTACAAAAAAGGTCAAATTGACTAGAAATGTTGTACACATATGTATAATTGATGTATTTCAAATGGCTGAAAGGGGTGTATTTATGTAAATGTACACATTGCCTCAATATGTTTGTGTCACTAAATCAAATGTCATTTTGAATGAGGTTATTTTTCATAGGTGACACCCCCTTGAAGTACCCTGCAAAGTTTCACCTTGATATGTGAAAATATGACTGAATTACAGCTGTTTAAGCTTGGACCAAATCTGTCAATGCTTGCTCGCAACGTCTTATTTTATTATGCAGTTACTGAACAAACTTATGTCCATAACTTGGAATGGCTCAATTGGATGAGATGTTGTGCTGGTACACGAAGGGTTGTAGGTTCATAACCAGTCAAAGGCCATTTCATTTTTTTACAGAACGGTTTCTAGTCTTCCGGTCAATCCTCCAGTTGTAAAACATAGCAATGAGTGTTTATTTGAGCCTATCACAACACTCCGATCATCTATTTAGCGAGACTGTGTAAACAACTACAAAACAAGCCAGGTTCACCACAGTAGCTAGCTACTTGTAGTCTACGTTTGGTAGTGTCAGATTCACAACCGAGTTAGCTTTAATGAAGTATATTGATTGTTCAGGTGGATCCCTTGCCTGTTGCGCAATTTCATTTCAGTTTCATTTCATTTCAGTAACCACTGCCAGGACAAATCGCCACTGATGTTAGGCATGATTTGAAATTCCCTTCCATGACAAGTTATGGCACCCCAAACAACCTTTTTAAAGCACTCGGAGTAAGCTATTCTTTACTAGCAGCAACCCAGTCATCCTGTTGTCCTGTTTTAATGTCCCATATATAAATAGGACTAAATTACAGCTGTCTGAATTTTAACCAAATCTGATGATGCTTGCCATTGAAGAAACGTCTTATTTTCTGATACAAAACTGAACAAACTGAATGGTCATAAGTCTGTGAATGGCTTTGTAGGATGAGAAGCAGCGCTGATGTGCAAAGCGTGGTTGGTTCGCATCCAGTCAGGGGTATAAAAGTTTTTTCTATTCTGACAGAAATTACAGTTTCAAGTCTTCTGGTTAATCCCAGTGTAACTATCTATTATGTCAATTTTACAACATTTTGAAGGAGGAATACGTCATTGCTGCTTGCAGCTATATTTACATTAAAAAAAGACCTGAAAAAAACTAGTAAAACATTACCACCGCATTGTTTGGATACACTGGGAACTGCACTAACATTAACATGCACATATTTGTTTTGTAACAGTTAATTTACAGTAAGATTATTTAAAACATATATTTACAATGATGGCCTGGCAAGTAGTACAAGTAGGGACTGTATGGATTGAGACCGGAATTCACATGAAATGGAGTATAGAACAGGAGTATAAAGGAGTATTAAAAAACAAATACCAGCAGCAAACAAACAGATGACAGGTACCAACAAAACTAAAAGCAAACACAAACTACAAGAGGAGAGCCCAAAGACATAAGCATGTTGGACGTACATATTATAGAGACGGTAACAACACAACCTGGTAATTAAACCACACAACAAAGCAGCAGTTGTAGAGGCAGCAACAACAAGAAACAACTTTCAGCTAGATTGACCTTGATCAAATCCTTAAAATATTTTCCTTAAGGTTAATCCCATTGTCCAAACTTTGGCATAGTTAAAACTTAAAAGCTTACCGCTCTGAATTGAGAGACATAAGTTTGGCAACGTTGTAGCAGATCCGGGCTTCCAGTACTATACAGTTCTCATAGGCTTGCCTGTACAAGAAAAAACAGCAGCATCATTTAAAATAAAGTTTTACAAGCCTCAAACAAATTCTATAGCTACAGATGCTTCTTGTGAACGAGTCACCTTCTGTAAAGACACTGGAGACCAATAGTGCAGTATTTGCAAGCTGTTTGATTGATTAAAATAAAGCAGGTTGCTTTTGTAACAAGAAAGCTGGATTGTAAAAAGAAAGATGAATGCCGATTGGTGTAATTTACACCATAAAGCCTACCCTTTAAAACGCACTCAGGGCCTCATGTACTAACGCTTTTGCGCCCACTTCAGGCGTATTTGTTTTGCAACGTGCGCGTAAAAGCATCGCGAGGTATGAATAAACATGCCGCACTGAGGTAAAAGCCCAGACTGCCTGTCGCGGGAACTGTAAATGGCAAATTGCGCTTTTCCGTGTAATGCATATGCATTCACGGAAGGGTAAAGGGTAAAGTGGGAGTTTCCTATAAAGAGATGGGAGAGGATGTGTAAGTGCGCCTAATTATATATTCCGCGGTATGTACAAAAACCGCCCGTGAAAGCGCGCCTTTATTTTGCGGTGAAAATTTGGATAAAAGCGTCTGATAAATGAATAAATGTAATGTAAATGTTGAGCGTGTGACTAACATGTGAATGACGACAGAGTAGCTTTTTGCTGGCGTGTGGGTTTTATGGTCAAACGGGTATAAAGCGATGGAAAATACGTGGCCAAGTAACGCTAGGGTAACGACTGACTAACAATAGTCAAACGCGTGCAACGTTAGCCAAACGTTCTTCAGCATGATCCAGCTGATAACGTTTTCAAATGTACGTACACGAGGGCCTCATAGTACATGGAAGGAAGAAAGAAAAGGCAGAATGTATCTTACTCAAAGTGTTGCTTTATGTGCATTTCCTCAGCATACTTTGAGATTCCATTAATAAATAAAGTTCGCTTCACCTGGAAAAGAAGAAGCATGAATGTATCACATTTGAAAGTCATTTTAATCAATTCGTTATTTTTTGTATTACTAATAAGTGCTATAATAATCTATAGAAAATCATCATGGTTAAACCTTACACTTGCTTTGTGAATTCTGAATATAGACCCTTAAAGCATCACTGCAGTTTTAATATGTAGAGACATCAGCAACCTCAGCAACAATAGCAGCATGACATCCATACCAGGTCATCCTCCTTGTAATGCATCTTGGATGTGTGTCGTCTCATGCTGTACACGGTTAGCAGCAGGTACATGAATGCAAACGACGTGTGGAGCCACAAGAGGTTGGTTCTAAAGCACAAACAAAATGTTAACCTCCTTTATTTTGATTAGTCAACTGTGAGGATAATCTTCCAAAACAGCGTGACATATTTTCAATCATTGTCACTGAGCTATGAGGAAATATGAGCGCAATCTGTACCTACCCAGATTTAAGGTTAGCTATCGTGGTCCGTCCAAAGCTATATGCATTATTCTCTGGTAGAAAATAGAGTTAAAATGATATTAGTCCATATGGAAAAATATTCCTCAAACACTAAATTAAAATCTTTAGAGTAAACAGTCTGCATTTTAGCCCACTAGTTAACACAATGCCTGTGGTACTGGTGCATGTTATAGGTAGGGTTGGGCATAGATATATATAAACATATGTTTATATATATCTATGGGGTTGGGTACCGAAACCCGGTTCCACTATGGAACCAATTTCTACGCATCCGGTAGGAATCGGACCGGATTAGAACACACATTTCAGTTCCGCTTAATGTGTTGACTGAAATATTTAGCTACCGTTATCTGATATGTAGCCCTTACCCCTCAGTTTCGAGGGCCAAGGGCTAGGGGTAAACTAAGGGCTAGGGGTAAGGGGGAGTATTGGGATTGGAAGTGTTATTTATTGTTAAATTATTGTAATTGGGTGTTAGGTGACTTAGGTTTACTTATTATATATTTAAGTAGGCTACTTTAAAACTTTAATATATTGTTACATTTAAAGAAACTTTCATTTAAAAAAAACTATAAAAGAGCCTTTCTTTGATGACTACATTTTTTATTTTTTTCAAGAATCGGTGTAGGAATCGTTTAGGAATCGGAATCGTTTTAAAAGTACCGGTTTGGCATCGGAATCGTATAAATCCAAACGATACCCAACCCTAGTTGTAGGATGTTTAAAACATGTCTAAAACATATAAGTATGTTTGTACAAATATTTGATCAATAATACATGGTTTTGTACTCCTTAACTTTTCTATGTAAAATTATACAATGACTGGACTGTCAGCTCTGTGTTCAACCTAGTGTATGTTTTGTGACTGTATTGTGTGAAAGGCATCCTAGGATTTAAAACACCCTGTGGTAAGAATGAAACTTTGCGAAGACACAACCCAATAACTTTAGCAATAGAGTACAACATCCACCTCTGCAAAGACAGGAACCCAAATACCCGGAGATCAATCCCATTACAGCCACAGCGTCTTCTAGATAAGCCCTTGCTTGTAATGATGTACCTTCGAACGATGCTAGAGGGCAAAGGACAGGGGTGCAGCAGGCTAATGGCGCTAACGCTTAACCCAGGAAATTAGAGGAGAGATAACTTCTCAGGGTGCAATGGAGGTGACACAGGTGGTGGTAATTGGATCTTCATACAGAGAGAAACTTGTGATCTAGTTTAACGATGTCCCAGAGTTTATTTTAAAAATAAATAAACTACGCTTCATTTTACAGGAAGAAAACTTAAAATCATAAGCCAGTAGCAATTCAACCTTTTCCAAATAAATGATTATAAACATTCTTATATAGCACTATTATATAAGTTCAATATGAGCCTGATAAAGCATCTTTTAATGTGTAGTCAGCTATTGGTTTCTTCTGCTTTACTGGCAACCGTCTCACAATCCAGGTTTTTAGGCAAACTCTAGTCACAATGCCACACTCACCCAACAGGTTACCAGAGAAGTTAACAGGCAAAACAATGCCCACGGAGAGAACGCCCACAACCACTAGGAGACCGATGATATGGCGCTGGAATGAGAGGTAGTGGACTGCATCCTCGCCACACTTCTCCCTGATTTCTTCGTCCCTGACAGGAGAACAAAGAAGTGAGAGGTGGCAAAAGTGAAAGGCAAGCCAACACAAAATCTTGAGAAGGCCTATCGTCAAATGAACGTCAAAGTTACAGAGTGAGCATGTCAGGAACTCAGGAACTCAGACTACACCATGATTGCCACCACAAGTTGTATTCTATATCACATGCAGTATGTGGATGAGGAATTATTTGGAAATTACAGTTTTGGCCTTCAGTCTACATCCATGAAATATCTTAAGTTATGGAATGAATGGGGATGATACCGGGTATGTCAAGACCTGAATTTATAGTTCAGATATATAATGGCATACATACTTAATTCTGAAGATAGCCGTCAGCCAGGAACAGAATCCCTTTGTTGAAGACACAGAAAATGAAAAATGTAAATAACTTCTAATGATCATTTGTGATTCTGTGAAAACATTTAACAGTACAAGAATTTCAGCTATTCTCTTTTTTGAGTTGGACTGTGGAAATCAGATCCTGATTTGACTTGAACTCTAGTCACGAGATACAAATGTAGGGATTTTTTAAACAAAGCTTTCCCTATTTTAAAACAGATAATAGTAGCTAGAAAGGGGGTGGCGGATGGTGTTGTACTAAAGGCCATGACAGTGGTGACGCCGTGAGAGCCAAAGAGAGTGGGAGGAGGATTAGAAGGAGAAAAGGTGGAGGAGACCTGGACCTGGGTTGACTTTTTAAGAGATAAAAAAGAGCTGAGGGGCAGCACATTTTTTAAAGTTGAAGGCAAAACATTTTTATTGAGCTGTGCTGTTAGGCATGACCATGGGATATATGGAGTTGCATGAGCGGATATTTAAGACACAAGTCTTGGTGAGCCATCTTTCATTAATTTGGTCTCAGATGCCACAGTCATTAGCCTGTTGTCTTGTGAAGTGAGATTATCTTTTGCAAGATACATTACTATAAGAGGCAAAACAGGCATTCAAAAGAGTAATGTTCACAAAAGAGGCAGCAGTGGTATTCTCTTTTGTATCTTTGCAGTTTACTCGTTGGGTTGGAACAATACAAGAACAGACCTATGAATGTATTTGTGTTCTACACAGGAGTGTGAGTATGTGTCGGGCGGGGACAGGATGGGTCTGGGCCATTCTTTAGGGTGGACTTTTGTGTTTAGCGGACACAAGGGCATAGTCACACAGACAAAACCCTTCACTGTCATGACTCCACCCCCCTTGCAGGCATTCTACCAGTGGATTTGCTCTCCTGCCGCTTATCCTGAATTATTTAACAGGGATGGGAGCCAAAGCCAATGGAGTGGTTTAACCAGATGCACATGCAACCAGCAGGAGACAAGATCCCCAGTGGGGAGACATGAAGAGGGGGAGGGGTTCTTACGTTATCCCTCTGTTCGAAGTCGACAGAACTGGAGACAGAGGTGAGGCGTTCGTAGCGATCCGGTGTTTCTGAGTGCATAGCTGAGGCCACACTACAAACATAGAACAAGCGTCACGTTCGGATAATAGGATAAAGGCACTTAGAAGACAAGACCATAATATAGATTCTCTCAGGAGGATCTATCTTTTAAAATAATGTTCCTCAAACCAAAGTAAAAGACTGTCTGCATAGAATATCTGACGCTGCAATTACTGATCATTTTAAATAGCTTTCTTGGTCTGAGGCTGGGTTGTGACAGTCCCACAATGCACAGCAGATCTAAAGCCAAAGTAGTGAACTGGGGAGTGCAGAAAACCATATCTCAGAACAACAGGTCACAGTTAGTCAGCATTACATGAGCAGTTTTATAGACTTGAAGATGTTTTTTTAGGCCTGCTTTCAACTCAATGTATAAATCAAAGACATATTCCACAGATAACAGGCATACGAGAAGAGACAATTAATAGGAGCTGTAAGGAGCTAAATGTATTTACTTTGGTAAAGATTCACTTAACAGCTGGATTCCAATCAAATAACTATTACCCCTACGTGCACTCACCCCCATTGAAAATATAAAAAAAACAGAAGGAAACAGCATTCTTTTCAGATTGGAACCCAGACTGTACTTTTTGGAAACCAGAATATGCTAATTCTATGGTCTAGTGTTTAATGGATGAAAATGGGAGTTGCTAACATCACAGCTAAATTCACAGGGGTTTACAGAGACTCCACACATCCAGAGGAGCTACTGGAATTAACACCAACATCGATACACAGTTTTACCTTTTCACAGGCTCATAGTTATTCCTGTCTTTTCTTCGACTGTGTTATTGTACGTGTGAGTAACAGAAAACATGCACGGCAAAAACATTAATTACACACGTTAAGAGGCCTTATAGAGCTTGTGGCAGTTAGGGCATCAAGAGTTAGGAGAGACAAACAAGTCAATATCAACACCCATAAGACAATTACACAGAAGCCCCTCGTGGTGAAATAGCAACGGTGAAAGATAAGAGGAATCTACAGTAGAACCGGGTGAAAAGAGCCCTCCCACAAATCCATAACTGCTTGATGCAACTTTTGTTTTGCACAACACACGCAAACAAGAGGGGGGGAAAAGGGAGTGTTAGTTCACCAATGAGCAGGACAACGTTTGGACAGTGTGCATCAGCTTTCCAACCAACGAGGAGGAAATGTTAAAGCAGAAGGAAAAAATAAAAACAACATATAATAATGACATACTATTCACGTTCCTCGATTCCACTGAGACGGTTCTTCAATCTTAAAAAAAAGGATTGGAAAAGTATAACAATTTATGGTGGTACACCCAGTATGGTGTATGAGCATGCCCACATCACACCAATAACTGTTACTTTAAACACTACCATCAAATGTAAAACTCGTTTTCTGTTTTATGAACAAGTGCATCCGCTCTACTGTACAAAGAAGACAAACATGGGGGAGAGAACATGAACGTTGCATACTGCTTGGATGATGTTGAGTGATTTTTAGAACAACGGCAAACAATTAAATACCAATACAATACAACATGTTTTGATTGTTGTTATGTTCCATCTGGAATATATAGATTCGCATTTTTGATAATGGGAAAAAAATTGTATGGTTTAACCCAATGTCAATCACACAACTCAAATGTACACATTTAGTGTACAATAGAGTACACTATCACTTTAAAGGCAGAATAGGAACTTTTTACAAACCAAGCAATTTTGGCTTGAATTCAAAATGATTCCAACCAAACTATCCCAAAGCCACTCCCCCAAAACACATGAACATGAATTGGCCTGCCTACTGCCAGGAGGTAGACAGACAGACAGACAGACAGGTTGCCCGTCCAATCACTGCATTCAGTCCAAATGCCGTCTAATCATTAAGTGCGGTCCGAACTAATGATTGGTCGTGTTAATTACAGTCCTGCAACACCCATAGATAACAAATGTATAAAATGTTACTGTCAAACCTTTAGATTTATTGGTTGCTATCAGGATGTGAAGTTTATTTCAGCAAATATGACAAAAAGTGTGTCTCAAAAACATTATCAACCCTATCTTAGTTTATTCCAAGCCATTTGGCCAGCTGACAGTCAAGAGGTAGTCTAGAAACTATTTAATTGATATAAAAATGCCTTTTTATAGTTCCATTTGAAATATAATTGACTCAGATATATTACCAGTATACAATTCTATACTCATAAACATGGGAAAAAATATTTACGTGTCTACTGTACTGGAAGTATCCAGATAGTACTGACTTACAGTTAGTTAGACAAAAAGTACTTTTTTCCAAAATTGAGATGAAGCAAAAAATAACCAACACTTGCCTCTACATTAAGTTGCAAACAAAATGCCACACCTATAGTATACTGTCGCAATCAAAGGAGTTCCCTGACTACCTTACTTTCCTTTTTTCTTCTATATGGTACTTTCAAATTAGCCTGGTCCTGTACTCGCGTACATTTCATTTTTACAGTCTGGCCTCGCTCCATTGACAAGCGTTGACTTCCTTGTAGGCTTAAGAAGTAATTTCTTCTTAATTGAATTTAGGAAAACATTTGGCATTCATGAAAGTTTTCTCATCTGGGATTTGTACTACATTTTTTCTTAACTTCAGAAGACTTTCCGAACTCGAAATAGCAGTCGTAAATCGTCCAGAGTTGTCTCAAATGTGATTCCTTAAAAAACCACAAGGGGAATCGCATTTAAGAAAACTCTCTGTGTTAGAAGTGTTAGTGAATTTCTGAGAAATCGTTGGTGATTGCGTTCACATCAACTCTACAGACATCCGCGGATTAAAATAATTATAATAATTTACCTTGCTTAGTATGCACACTGTTAGATCAAGTGGAGAACAATTCCACTGCTCATCTTACTGGTGTGATGTTGTATGTGACAAATAAAACCTTTAACTTGCACTTGGACTTGAACATCATATAAATTCAACCAGGCCATCCAATTATCACTGATCACTCGACCTATTTAAAGGGACAAGTGTGCACCTCAGGCATACAATATGGCACACTTAAGGCCAATTTATACTTATGTCGCAGACACTTTTGAAAAGGTCGCCGACGAAAACAAAAAAGTGTCGCTCAGGCTGCTGAATTTATACTTCGGCAAACCGTCGCCTGTGCTCAATGTTCGCGTGACACTGGACGTTCTGACGTAGGCGGACGATGTCAACTGAATTGTTTTATAAAACGGCAGAGAGGCATTATAGAGGTGAGGATATTTTCTCGCTTGCTCCGCCAATCTTTCCTCCATCAAAACATCTGTTTTTTATATGCGTTTATGCTGTTGGAAATCAGCTGTTAGAAAACAGCTGTTGAGCGCTAGCTGAAAATTCAAACAATGACGACGCGTGAGGTCTATCTAATCACACTTGCGCGACACTATGTGACGACATCAGCGCCAGTAGAAATTTCTCCTTGTAGGCGACACTTCCAAGCGACGGTTAAAAGTGTCGACCGTGATGTCATTTCTGTCGGCGACCTTTTCAAAAGTGTCGGCGACCTAAGTATAAATTGGGCTTTAAGGCCAATTTATACTTATGTGGCAGACACTTTTGAAAAGGTCGCCGACGAAAACAAAAAAGTGTCGCTCAGGCTGCTGCATTTATACTTCGGCAAACCGTCGCCTGTGCTCAATGTTCGCGTGACACTGGACGTTCTGACATAGGCGGACGATGTCAACTGAATTGTTTTATAAAACGGCAGAGAGGCATTATAGAGGTGAGGATATTTTCTCGCTTGCTCCGCCAATCTTTCCTCCAATCAAAACATCTGTTTTTTTTATATGCGTTTATGCTGTTGGAAATCAGCTGTTAGAAAACAGCTGTTGAGCGCTCGCTGAAGATTCAAACAATGACGACGCGTGAGGTCTATCTAGCCAATCACACTTGCGCGACACTATGTGACGACATCAGCGCCAGTAGAAATGTCTCTTTGTAGGCGACACTTCCAAGCGACGGTTAAAAGTGTCGACCGTGATGTCATTTCTGTCGGCGACCTTTTCAAAAGTGTCGGCGACCTAAGTATAAATTGGGCTTTACTGTTGCTTGAGCAAATAACTTGCGTTCCTGTTTCCTAATTGTTTTCTTAATTGTGTCGATTACGACTGCACACGTCACTGCTGTTGCGTGCCCTTTTAAGGAGCTGCCGGGGCGTGTATGTATGCAAATTCAGGAGCACGAGGACGCGCTTTCTTTTCCGGGGAGCACAGCTCAGAAAACTTCTGCTGCGTAGGAACACATTTTCAAGCGTTCATGAATTTGGCGGACGTCTTTTTCTTGTTTTTTCCCGAAGCCCGTAAGAAACATTTCAGAAGAAACTGTTCGAGAATGAGGCCCATTGTTCTCAGCTACTCCCTCTGTTCCATCAACCTGAAATATCTGAAATACATACCCTAATGGCCAGGCCTAGTACAGAAGCAAAATCTAAATTGAGCGGAAGTACGTAGGAGGGCAGAGCCAGGCTACTTTAAATGGCTTGAGGCATATACAGTATATAACTGCTGTCAGACTGTGCTGAAGAATGAGCAATTGTGTGTCGGGTGTGTCCTAATCATCACCTCCTTCCCCCACCTCACCCACAACACAGCAGCTGCAACACTGGTGACAGTCCCCCTGCCCTTCACACATCCCTCCCTCCCAGTGACCTGGACAAAGTGTGTGTTGGAAACAGGGAGTTGCCCATCCACCAGTAGGACTGCAGGAAAATGGTAGAGTAGGAAACTGCAGGATACTGTTAAGGCAGGGAGTTAGACATGCAATATAATGCAAACAGTTAGGAGAGCCTGTGCTGCAAATGGAATCATACCTGCCTGCCCATGAGCATTTCATCACAAAACAACTTGATCATGAAAGACCATCTTTTCTCACACGTCACCTTTTTTGCATTGCACTGCTTTGGTTTGTCTTATTCCACTATGTGTCATGAGAAAGCATACATATATTTCCCTCTAAGCAAATTACTTTGCTGACTTTGGGGTATTATCTAGTCTCAGCGTGTTCTAGGATATACAGTATTGATGGGAGAAGACTCAAACACAGGGCTAACACAGAAATACAAGGGAATGTATTGTATGGCAACTTATTAAAAACAAACTAAAACTACAGTTATTAATCAAATCAAATCAAATAAAAATGTATTTGTATAGCCCTTTTTACACGCAAGCATGTCACAGAGGGCTTCACATACGCCCATAAAAACTGCCCCTCAACCAACCTAAACCCTCAAGGAAGACAAGGAAAAACTCCCAGAAAAACTCAATGCAAGAGAAAAAATGGAAGAAACCTCGGGAGGAGCAATTCAGTGAGGGATCCCCTCCTCCAGAAACGGTTGGTGAAAGATATTAAACACTGATAGAGTGATGGCAGTGTCAATGAAATAATGCACGATAAAACCTCTATCCTTGGAAAGGCAATGTGTGCGTTAGAAAACAGTCTTGTGAATCCAAGTGGCCCAAGCCAGCAGGAGACATTTTTATTTTAGTCTTGGCATTGAGATGTGACAATGCGGGGGAACTAGACAGCTCAGGCTGAGCTGCAGCCTGTTTGAGAGGCTGTGTATTCCCCCTGCCACAGAGGAACAAGAGCTGGAACTTCCTTAAGACGTTCCCTTGAGGGGAATCAAGTGCAGCAAAAATACAGAGCTGAGCATTAACATGAAGTGATGAGAATGAGAGAGTACTGATGAATATCAAGGCACATGCTTTAAAGCAAAGCATCTTATGCAACATATCCTTGGGATGTGAGTGTGCTTTCTTGGAAAAACTAATAAATGCATAGTGCAACCTATCAGCATTGGAGCTCCACATCACCCCCAAAATAATTCCCAATCTGATTGCTGAGGCCCCTAGGTAAAGGGTCTGACGGGACCACACAGGGGGTGAGACATAGGAGACTTGACACTTCGCAGTCCTGGGGGGTGTTCTATCAACGTCGCTAACGCAAGTCGCGCTAACACAAATAAGTCTCACTTGGGTAAACGTCAACTTAGACTTAAGCCTCAAGCCGTTCCACTAACAAGCAACGCTAATTCAAGCTAGACCTCAATAAGCTTAGACTGTGCAGCCCAGATCAGGCGATCGTCGAAAAAAAGAGTTAAGTCGCAAAAAGCAAAGCGTAAACCAGCAGAGTGGTGTTGTTTCAGCAGCGTAAATTGATTTTTTGGAGTTGTCCCCAAAAAGGGCAATGTTGCCACAATTAACATGACAAGGGAGACAACTTGTCAAACCATTACGACCGTTAAAATGCGTAAATTGTAGACCAAATCTACTTAACATATATACCCTATATTCAGTTATTTACTGATAATTAGCGTAATTTGATGAGCTGTTTAAAACCGTTCTGACAGTAGGCTATATGGCTGATATTCTCAACAGGAGATTGAGAATAATAGCCCAAAAAAGAATGTGGCAGCAATTGAAAATTGTAGGATAAAATTCAAAACTCTGAACAAGGCCATTGTTAATTGGACTTGATGTGGACTAGTAATGTTTTTCTCTTCACATCTTGAACACAATTAATACATTACTTCAAAATAACTTTGCGACACGCATTTATTAACTGAATGCTGAGCTTTATGATAAAAGGGAAAGATAACCATGACTAAAATGGGGATTCACTGAAATAACGCACAGATCCAGCACTGACTTTTAGATCAGAAGGTGACTCAAACTGTAGCACACTTTGCTTGGCAGAACAGTCATAGAAATTTAGGACTAAATTGCTATGCACGCAGGAATTTACTCAACGGAACTGTTTTTTTAGATTCTATTTCCGCCTATTTGAAATTCTTTGCAACACATTTGAGTTTATCTTGACTTTTAGCCTGACACGGACCAGGCTAGTTCCTAAGTATAAGTTACCTTGGTTACGTAGCTAGAACTAAAATAAGCCACCTTAATGGAACAGAACTCTCGCTAAAGTACGTGACACTTGGCGAAATACGTCTCGCTTTTCCTTTTCCAATCGACGTTGATGCAACACCCCCCGGGTCTGCTGCAGGTCTGATGTGGTGTTTACATGACAGTTTCCCAATTATCTCACCAACAGAAAGCCAAAAGGTTTTCATTAATAATAATAATAATATTTATCTTAACTGACACAGAATAACATGGAAATCAAAAGCAATGGACACCAAAAGTCTAGTGAAAGGCTAGTATTTTAAGCACACAGTCACAATCATTCAGCTAAAAACAGTTCAGCACAAACTTATAGTACTAAGGATACAAAACTACAAACTTTTTAATTAATCTTGACCAACCGCACAACATTTACTGAAAGAGATCTGATTGAACTGAACAAAATGCCAATTTACAAAGCCAGATAGAGTATGGAGGCATTGTCAGTAATATTTGATTGAGGAATGATTTTTATATATATAACACAGCAATGGATCAATACCTGTCAGCATCAGTAACCAGAGCCAAACGCCCATAATCCCAGGCCACCTTTCGTAAAATGGAGAAGACAAAGAGAAGCACCTGAAAACACAAAAGGGAAGAAAACCATGACACCGTTAGTAAAACTAAGAAGACTGCTTTCCACTTGTTACTAAACATTCCCGACAAAGAAAAGGGGTCAAAGTCATGGTGCTCCACTCCAAACACATACATGCACAGTGGTATGAAAATAGTATTAAATATATAGTATGGTAGTGTTGTGGTTTTAGATAAAAGTGTTAATGGGCATTGCAGTTGGACTTATTATTGCTGGTACCCTCACACAGCTATCTAAATGCTAACGCTCCAGTCATTTCATGTTTTTCAGGTTCACAGGTGTATGACATTCGGCAAAATTCGCAATGGAGAGGGTGGTACAGGTCACAGGAGGAGGTGTTTGGAGGAGCACATGACATGAGAGCATTCCTCCCAAATGGCCTCTTCATCAGCAATTTCTAACACAATGCAATTCTCAGTTCTGAGACTGTGAGCAGGACATACATTTAAAACGTGTGTGTGTGTGTGTGCCACATTTGTGTGAGATAAATAAAGGATTCTTTTAATCTACCACAAATGTTTACATTTGGAGGTGGTGGGGAAGGCTCTGTGGCAAAGAAACACCATCCGGAAAATGTACCCCTCTACCTTGAACAAACTCTTATTTGCAGCCGTCATTTCCTTACTGCAGTGAGAATTAATGTTTAACCTCCCCAAGTTCATGTTGACACCAACCCAGTTTATACAGCCTGGGAAGGAGTACCCAAACATGCTCTAAACTGCTGGGGTTGGGGTGCTTTACTGGAATCCAGGATAGTTCTCTGAAGGCAGACTCACCAGGAAACACATGAAATCCAGAGCTAAAACAGTGGGGACCCCTCCGAACGGTAGGCCCTGGAGCACAGTGCTTCGGATGCGTGCCGAGTAGCAGTAATCCTTGGACTCACTGTTGGTGGAACAGTTGTCCGGGCCCACACAGGGCTGGCCACTGCCATATATAGCCATGGTAATTAGAGCACTCTGAGCATGCTCACTGCAGCATCCTTCTGAGAACCTATTGGGGTGAGGAAAGAGGCAGAATTAGGTGACCAACACAGAAGTATAGTAGTTATCAGTGAAAGAGGCCTGACTAGGCAGAAACAAATCTTGAGATTGCTATTTGAATGCCAGGAAGGAAAGTTCTAGTGCCCCTTGCTGTATTGCTATTTTAGCATTTTCCGTCATCGAAGACACAAGACAATGCAAATCTACAAATTAAGAAATTGTTTCTTCAGGGGTAATTTCAAGTGAAAATACCCAACCAGTTCAGTTCAGTTCAGTTTTTATTTGTCATTGTTACAAGTAACAACGAAACGTTGTCAGAGCAAACAAACAGGCATAACATTTTAGATGTCCACCAATTGAACTACTCATATATGTCATAAATCATAAATACCCCATAGACTCCCCTAACCCATAAGGTGCTTGGTGCAATAAATAATACATAAATACATCTGATGGTGATAGGGTTTTTGAGTGGTGTGCAGCGATGCAAAGTCCAGTTTATAGTTATGGAGGTGTATGGAATGCAATTATGTCACAGAGCGGTGTCTAATGGGGAGTGGGGGGGCAGACAGTCCATTTAGCAGCCTGACTGCATGGGGGTATAGGCTGTTGGCCAGCCTACTAGTTTTGGCCCTGATGGACCTATATCTTCTACCAGAGGGCATTTGTTGAAACAGGTGGTGTGCTGGGTGTATATTGTCCTGAAGGATGTTTTTTACTCGGTGCATGCAGCGGGAGGTGAACACAGTAGTGATGTCTGGTAGGATGGCCCCAATGATCTTCCCTGCTGCTCTCACCACTCTGTGTATGGCCTCCTTCTCTGCGCTGGTGCAGCCGGAAAACCACACCAGTAACCCATAGGTCAGCACACTCTCCACTGCACAATGGTAAAAGTTGACCATGAGTCTCTGGGGCAGTCTGGACCATCTCAGCTTCCTGAGGAAGTAAAGGCGTTGTTGGGCCTTCGCTGTGGCAGAGGCGATGTTTCTCCCCCACGACAGGTCCTCCGACACAATCACACCCAGAAACTTAAAGCTATGGGCACCACTTGCACACATTGTCTAAAGGTAGGCTAATAAATTTGAGCATATCTTGTCAATAATAATAGTGGTTTGGACCTTTCCTTTTATGCAAGCTAGAATAGCACGTTTGTGACAATCAGGTCCCTCTGTCTCAGATCAGCATCACCAGATTACTAAGAGGGCACTCCCTCTTCACACCTGCAAAAAATTAAGTCCACTCCCTTCTGTTCTGTATTTAAGCCAGTAACTCCCTTCACTCTGTGCTGAGTCTTGTTAACGTTATAGTGACATTTCTATGCAATATACGGATAGACCCCGTGATATACTGACCTTGTTTTTGCCCCCGACCTCGTATCTGCTCCACCTGAACTATTCCTAGACAACGTGATCCAGACCCTTGCCTGTCCTGTGGAACTTGACCAAGCCTTGCCTTCATTATCCAGTCCGCCCCTGTTTGACCTATGCCAGTGACCTGACTACCCTTTTGGATTTCCTCTCTGGCTCTGATAACTGGGTATGACCCCTGCTTGTCCGACCACACCTCAATAAACCTGCACTTGGATCCAGTACCCGTTGTCTTGGGAGTCAGTCCGTTACAACGTTATTGATATCTAACTAACATGACTTAGCCAAATAACAGTTTATTCGTTTTGATAACAGCTTATGAGCTCTATAGTTATTAGAGTGTTAGTGGAAGGGTTATGCTCCCTTGTGTCATCAAGCATGATTTACTTGTACTTAATGTCAATTTATTTTCTTTCGATGACTAATCTATCCGCATTACCCAAACCAGATTATATTAATAGGCTATCTCTTACTCCATCTAGCTAAAACCACAAACCCTTTGCAATTAAATAAACTAGTGCACAGTGCCCACAATGCAGTCGATGATTAAGATGTCAGAGTAACACACAAATACAGATTACTTGAACTGTAGATAGTGCACAGCGCTCGGGATGATGACAGTGACACGTACAGATTTCTGGAATTTTAGATGCAGCCGGCTGATGACAGTTCTTCTTAGTGGCTTTGGTACCTATATTTCTCAGATCACAATTGAAAATCTGTAATCTCTGAAGTACTTGTTCAACCTCCACATCATCTATTCTAATGATTGCTTATGTCATATTGATCAATATTATATTGGTTCTCTGTTAAATTGTCTTACAACCACAAACATCTAGACATTTAGTTAATAACAGATGTCATTACATATACAATGGTTGAGACAGTTCTGCCTAAGGGTTGGTTGCTATGTTTACATTAACATTTGTATTTTTTCCTTGCTATGCAATGCTGTAAAATAATATTGTATCGTTGGAAACTCGCTGCTCTAAAATCCCATTCTAAAAACACACAGGCAGACAGACACACAGATTACTGGCATTATTAGAAAGATTATAATACAGCTGTGGACCAAGCCCGTACGCAGAGTTTGAAATCATGATCAGCGGCCACTGTTTAACGAAGCACGAACTCGAGCTATATGTCAGACAATGTCTGACTGGGTGGGGATGAATCATGACATTGTGCTTAATTAATTTGAGCGCAAAATAGTTGTTGTTTTTATCTATGGCTCTGGGTCCAGAACAGTGAAGCGCATGTTTACTGGTCCAGATACAGTGAAACCCGGCCGGGAATCAAACCAGAAACCTTCTGATTACTAGCCCAATTCCCTAAACGCTCAGCCACCTGACTCCCACCTGACATTTCATACAACTGTCCAAAATGTTAGGGTTAAAGTTATGGAGTTTTTCATGAGTTATATACGTTCTCATGAGCCAGTTATATTGAATTAACTTCAACCTACTATTAATAGTCACAGTTTGTGCTTTTTCCCATTCTAGCTATGTAAAGACTGTCTGAAAATCTTCCATCCAGGCCATTCTCTTATAGTCAGAAGACTCTGGATGACTTAAGCAATTTACTGTATACTTTTTAGATTGGCCCTTTAGCATGCGGATTGGGTGTTACCAGTTCTTCAATACCATTTAAAGCAGGAAGTTGATATGATGGAATTAACTAAACGTATTTAAAAATATTTTAACAAATTCTTCCTAGGAATCTAAAAATGATCCTGCAGATATTCAAAACGCATAAGGGTGTTTTAAATATTTTGTAAACCAAGCTGTGTCCAAAGTTTAAAACCCAAGGCCGAAGTACCTGCTGTAAATCTTGCATTAACCCAGATAGGACAAAAATATGATATATCCCTTGGCTCTCCAACCATCTCTTGCGACTCATACCAAGCTGTAATTGTGGTTTTAACAAATGGATTGATTGTATTCTGCTTAAGCATTTTAAGAGAGTTGGAGTATAGGTATCTGTCCAAAGATAGTCCTTTCGCCTTTTGTTCCTCTATCTGGACCCATGGCAGATTCGAAGGATTAGAGACCCAAAAAGTGCGGATCTAACTTGGGCTGCTCTGAAACACCATAGTAGGTTGGGTAACAGCAAACCTCCCCTATCATAAGGTAGATATAATAAGGTTGAGCGAAGTTGTGGTCGTCTTTTATTCCAGATGAAATTTGTGAATGTTTTCATCAGGGTAGAGAAAAAGGCTGGTGGTGAAAGAGGAATTGACTGAAACAAATATAACATTTTGGGGAGAATGTTAATCTTAATGGCATTGATTCTGCCTATTAAATGTGAGGGGGAGAGACATCCATCTATTCAAAGTATCGTTTACATATGAAACAACATAGTTAGGTGGGACTATGTTTTTTATTTGCTGAGTGAGAATAATACCCAAATATTTAAGGCCAACTTTACTGTGAAAGGGTGTAGAATTGCTGGATTTTTTTTTCCATTGAAGAAGAGTATTGAAGATTTGGATTGATTGACTTTATATCCTGAGAATGTTCCAAAATGATTGATCACATTCAAGTGAAAACATATTTCAAGTCTGGAATTGCTTTCATCACCTCGCCTTCTTCCTTAGCCATACCTTCAGTAGCTAGCACGATGTTAGCTTCTTGTTTCTTACGGTGGCCGACATGTGCAAACGCGCTGCAAATTAAGAAAATACATGCAAATAGACAAAACACAAGCAAATTAAGAAAACATCTTCATTAATTTGACAACTCATGCGCTGCATTCAGCAAACTCGCTGCAGATACACCAAACACAACCAAATACATAAAAACGCGATGTGAATACATAAACGCGTTGCAAAAACGAAAGCACTGAAGAACTTCCATTGTGAAAACTGGATGCAGCGTTTTCGGTTTGCGTGCTTTCGTTTTTGCAACGCGTTTATGTATTTACATCGCGTTTTTATGTATTTGGTTGTGTTTTGTGTATCTGCAGCGAGTTTGCTGAATGCAGCGCATGAGTTGTCAAATTAATTTGTATGTATTTTCTTAATTTGCAGCGCGTTTGCACATGTCGGCCACCGACCGATTCTTTTTAGTTGTCGTCTTTCAAGCCGCCATTTATGTTATTTCGTTGTCTTAAATGCATTATAGTCGATACATTTTGTGTTGGAGTTATGAAATGGCTGCCACATTAAATTGTCATTTGAATAAAGAGTCGAAAAACCCTTGACAATATGAAATGCAATGTATTAGGCCTTTGTAAAAGGTATTCAAAATCATTCAAACTGAATTGAGGATTGCCTTGTCATTTGCACATTGAATTGCCATTTGAAAAATGCATTGCCAATAGAATAAAGAAACTTCCATACATGGCATTAGGCCTAGATATTTCAAAGGAATATTATTACTGAACCAGTACTACCACATACAAAGTACTTTTTCCCCCCATGTGAAAGTACTTTTAATGGACTTTACATAACAAGAAAACATGGTCAAACATGCAAACGACATAAGCTCAGTCAGTGATTGTCAGCTCCTTATCAGCTTTTTATCCAATGATTTCCTCAGTAGTAACTCCAAGTCAATGTGTCTCTGAATTTCACTAAATATCCCTAAGAATAGCTGACTAAAATACTGCTGTGGATGGTACCAAGCAAATTTCCGTTCGCATACAGCATGAATACCTCTGCACATTTGACATGGCCATCTGTCCTCATCTATCTGTCCTTGGCAGTTTTGTCTGACTGTAATACTGGGGTGTCCAAGCCTTAATGTTCAGTACAATACCCTTAATCAATACAGCTGGAGTTGGTAGGATAAATATCTCAGACAGAGGCTAGTTTGCCATCTTCTGCAGGCATTGGGTGAAATATGGAAGGAGGTTTCACATGGATAGTTGGTCTTGAATCCTCCTGTCATTGCTGCTAATTGCATTCCTATTAACACTGGCCTTGTGTCACATCAAGGAACAGCATAGAAATACAGAACCCTCATCATTCATATTTCACCACCATCCAAGAATTAGGGAGTTCTTAAACTCAGTACTGCATAGAACAAGTGCATAAATATACCTTCTGGACATTTTTTGTAGCCACAAAAAAACACAACTGCCATATAATTTAGCACTAATGAAAGACACTGCATATTGGAACATTTGCACTATACCACTATTCCTCAAACAAACAATACACAATGAAGTTTCTGGTTTCAAAAAGAGGCAAATGTGAAGATACTGGTTTCCAATATCCTGTGCAGTATTTCAGTATGTGGCATGGATTTGGAAAGTACTCTGTGCTGTACATTAGAATGAACTTAACAGTGATATTAATCTTCATATCTTATTTTATATTACATTTTTTACATTGTATAGTAGTGGTTAGAATTTTTTTGCTACTGTTGTCACTGTTCATTAATGCTCAATATTTTGGCTACCCATTTTAGGCAACATGTGCCTCACTTGTTCAACAGATATGTTTCTCTGAATCCTCTGAAGGCACGTGCAGCATATCAGACAGCCACATATGCAGTGGCCATGTTCCACTACTTGATTTACTAGAGTGAAGTTATCAAGGCTAAACAAACACGTAATTGTTTGCACAACAGTCTTGCTAGCAACTAAAGCAAGGATGATGTGTTATTTCTGAGGGAATGTTTAAGCCTCACCTATTTAAAATCAAGTGCATGAGGTTGACTATTAATGAGTTTCTGTCATAATATGCATGTGTATTATTCCCAATGCATATTAAGCAAATATAAAAAAACATGGGGTGAAATGATTAACAGTGTGTACTCACACAGTGACATCTGAAACTATGGAGATAGATTACTGGCACTTACTATAAATGCACAGCACATCACTAATGTTTACTATGATCCATAAATGTGTATTAGAGTGGTATAAACACATATTAATAAATGTTCTCACATTTGCGTTAAACTGGGAAATATGCTTACATAATCGTGGAACATATTTTCAGCGACAAGACAAAACATTGGCATGTGTAACTCCCAAGCCCCCACCCTTAGCTTCTCAGCTTGAAGCACAGACCCCACTGGAGCTTGGTGGTATTGCATTTCCGTTTTGGCAGCTAGCTCGTTTCTGTCACTTTTTGTCTCTAATGACAGGAATCTCTGTTTGTTTGTGTGTTCATCCGTGTTAGTTTCCTACAATTATTTGGAGAACCGGGCATTCTGCAAAATTCGAAATGTTGTATCCTTTTTATAATCCAATGGAATGCAGTGCGACGATTGACATTAGGTGCGTTCGACATGGACTGCGGCTGCATGAAACGACCGGCGAGAGTAGCCGCTTGCAGTCGGGGAGGAGTTGAAAACGGCTCTGTGAAGTTGGACATTCCAGCTTCTCGTGGTTTGCTGCGTTGATGTCAGTCATGGCCGATCAAGCGCTGTTTGCTTACGTTACTTTATTTATAATTAAACTTAGTCTTTCCGTTAGTAGAAGAGGTGGCCCAAAACCCTTTCTTCAACAAATGTTTTAGTCAATCAAATAGTTTGGTCCGGATTTGAGCATTGGCGAAACTGAAGGTGTCAGAATAATTACAAAACAAGCGTCAAAGTTGTCGTGTGTGAGTCTGGCCAATCATGAAATAGCTGTGTCGTCATTTGAAGCCGTGCAGTTGCTCTTGAGAAAATGCGCTCGTCTACACAGCCGGCAGTTCTCGAATCGATCTCACGGTACTTTGATGGCTACGTCACAGTGACCTAGCCTCGGCGCCGTCTCAAGTCGGACAAAAAGTCTAACCAGAATTCACTGTTTCAAGTCAGCCGCCTGCAGCGGACTGCAGCGCTGCATGAAGCGAGGTCATGTCGAACGCACCTAATGTTTGTGGTGATGGGTCGTTCGCGAATGAGCCGGCTCTTCGCATATCTGAAGAGCCGACTCTAATAGATTAATATAGCCTATAAAAAATGAATAATTATGAAATAACGAATTGTAATTGTATTTAAAATAATTTACAAATTCAAAGAACAACAACAAAATGATTGTAAGCCGAAAGGCGCACACGGTCATCCTCACATTCTGTTCCTGTCAATCATACACGCGGTGTAAACTAATTATACTGCATGAGGGAGGGCCGAGCCAACTCACACACACTCAGTTAGACGAGTAGTCGAAACTCGACGGAGAGCCATCACAAATCAATGCATTTTTAAAGACAATGTGGTTAAGGTAGAGTATGATTTCATTTAATAATTAAATTCAAATTGTTTTCACACCCATCATAGTCAAATTCATAGTTAAAACATGTATTCTTTAAAGAGCCGTTCGGAAGCCTTTTCAGTGAGCCGAGCCAAACGAGCCGGCTCACAAAGAAGAGCCGGAATGCCCATCACTAATTGTTTGGAACAGCATGTTGAAATGTTTTAAAACAATCCCCATCTTTCATGTGCCTTCACAGACATCATAGGAACTCATCCCAGCCCCTTCACTGTGATTGGTCCCAGCCCCTTAATTCCCCCTTGGTACGATACGATACGATGAACTTTATTGTCCTGCTCAGGGAAATTTGTCTTGGTCTCTGTGGTGTGTCATAAATGCCTTGACAGTCACAGTAAGAACAAACAATACATCCTCAGCCAAACATTATCAACAGTTACATAACAGTATTGCACATATCCCATAACATAACACATACATACACCTCATAAAAATACATGCTAAAAGATCACCGTAATAAAGGCACTATAAAAATTATTACATAGATTTCAGCCTCAAGCAGCATTGAGAAGTTTTATGGAAGTTGGAACAAATGAGTTCTTAAAACGGTTGAGTTTGCAGCGAGGGACTCTATATCGCCTCCCTGAGGGTAGGAGGTCATACTCTGAATGGAGAATGTGAGAAGGATCCCTTGCTATTCTCTGGGCTTGACTAAGAACAGATTGTTCATAAATGGACTGCAAGGTCTGGTAGCTGCTTTTCCCAATGATCTTCATGGCCGTGTGCACCAGACGAGCGAGTTTAGTTTTCAGTTTTGCAGTGAGGTTTTGATAAACATAACATAAGCAATTGATAACGTAGGAAACAGCAGACAAATGAAGGCTAAATAATAATTAGCATGAATATAGGCGGGGGTGGTTAGATGGCTGAGCGGTTAGGGAATCGGGCTATTAATCAGAAGGTTGTCGAAGAAGGTTTGATTCCCGGCCGTGCAAAATGATGTGTCTTTTGGGCAAGGTACTTCACCCTACTTGCCTCGGGGGAATGTCCCTGTACTTACTGTAAGTCGCTCTGGATAAGAGCGCCTGCTAAATGACTAAATGTATATGTGGGCTACCACAGCATTGGCAATTTGACGATGATGTGGAGGTTGAACAAGTACTTCAGAAATGACAAGATCATTTTATTTGTGATCTAAGAAATATAGACCAAAACCACTGAGAAGAACTGTCATCACCAGCTGCACGGCACTATCTATCTATAATTTCTACTTTATATCTATAATCTACTTCACAAGACCGGACAAACCGTAAGGAACATGCCGCTGAGTGTATCTTGGTTTCGCAAGCTTCAATCCGCACAATGAGCACTTGCCATAGAAACAAATGGCAAACTAACTAACTATCTTTAAACACATTTGATGTTTGGTCTACTTAATTATAGGTCTATGTTGACGCCATACATTTTCAAAATGGCGAAAAAGAAAATCGGTTTGAATGGGATACCCTCCCGCCTGACCCACCTGCCAGAGTAATTAAAATATAAGCTTGCAGATTAGTTTGGTTCCCAGACTACCTTGTTCACACAGTTGAGTATTTTTACGGACTGTGTGTCGTGTTTCAATGCTATCCCTATGAGTAGGGGTGTGCCAAATAATCGTCATGATGATGCATCGCGATTCTAATTTTCACTATCTACTGCATCGATTGTTGACGCCAAGTATCGATTATTAATTTAGAAAAATGAATAATTAAAATTGCATGAATGGTTGGCGAACATCAGGCATTTCCGGCCGTGCGATACTGCGACAAGTCATTCATAAACAAAACATGGAGGAGACAGAAAAAATTTGCCCGGCTCCGTCACATTTCAAGTCTGATGTTTGGAAACATTTTGGCTTTAAAAACAAGGACGGTAAAAACGAAATTGATATGACGAACACAATTTGCAAACACTGTTACATCGCAATGAAATACTGTGGAAACACAACAAACTTAAATGCACACTTGCAGAGGCGCCATCCAGAAAAACAAGAGCCGCCAGCGCCACAACCACTGAACAACTCTAAACAAACAACATTCGATTGCAAGCTAGCCCCAACATCTACACGCGCAAAGAAGATTACAGAGTCAATCACTGAGTTCATTTGCCAGGATTTGCGACCACATAGTGTGGTGGAGAACCGTGGGTTTAAAAAAATGATCAGCACACTGGAGCCTCGTTATGTAATCCCGAGCCGGAAACAGTTCACTGAAGTAATGGTCCTACAGCTATGTCTGAATTGAGTTGCTTTGAGTTATAAATTGAACACACTATCCAGATCATACACAGCCAGTCAGCCACTGGTAATGGCTTAATCTTTTTCTAACAGTGTTCAGTGAAAATTCGCAATGCATCGCAATGCATCGCAATAATTCAAGTATCGCGATGCATCGTGATAGAATCTCATCGTGGCATGTGAATCGTGATACGAATCAAATCGTGACTTCTTTGGCAATACCCACCCCTACCTATGAGTATGTATTATCTACAAGGATTTATCATTAGCATAGTATGTTAACAAATTAATACTAGAAAGAGCATTTCCTGCTGAAAATGCGTTGGAATGCTGAAATCTGAAATATTTTTTTTAAATGGCTGAAAATACAGAAATGAGAAAAATACCTGCAAGCTAAAATTGATTTAAAAATTGTGTGAGTCGCTATAAAGAGGCGGTGTGGAAACTGAACTGCATCATCTAACAATGCTAAGAACTGAAATACAATGCGGGAGAAGCTGAAAGCTGAACTGTTAAACTATAGAAGTAGTAGAATATTAGTTTTAGTAGCTGAAATGATAGTAATAAATGTAGCAGATACAGTAGTAGGCCTATCAGTGGCGTAGTAGAACAAAACAGTTCCATTAGCAATAGTAGTAAAAGAGATATTAGCAGCATCTGCAGAATTAGTAGTTGTAGTAGTGACATAAGATATAGCATCAGTATTTGTGTTGTGGTGCTCTTGGTCTTTTAATGAGACGCGTTGACTGAATGGACGTCTTGTGTCTCCACTAATAAGCTAATACCAATCACCTGTGTGAGAGACCAAGTGGCGCGTGTCTGTGTGGTTGACACGGTGATGGTGCAGCTATGATTGCTAACGCGCTTAGGGCATAGGGAACAGAAATTTAGCTCAAATCCACACCTCAAACAAGTTAACCTGACGCAAAACTTTACGTCCAATCCAAACAATGAGGATATTTTCTGAGACCCAAGACCCAGAGATGTCCTTTATATGTCTGTGCGGTCAGAAATACGACTCGTATTTACGACTACAGCAGTTTTAAAAACGTCTAATTTCTGCTTTCTCTGACGAATTTGATACAACATAATGCATTAGTCTCCATGGGGCTTGAGACAGACTTTGGCTGTGTCTACTACCGCGCACTTGTGCACTTCGAGCACTTACTTTCAGTGCTTAGGGCGCTTACGCTGAAAAACCAAAATAATTCAGTGCACTGAAAGTACCCAGATGATGCACTGCAAACGGTCCAAAAATGAAGTGTCCGACGATGGACACTACTCGCCCTAAACGGGCGCCATCTTGGCTACGTAGCGGAAGAGGAAGAGTCCAGTGACAGAAATACAAGCGGGTTTGTTTCGCGGGTTTAGTTTCTCGGGTGTCGCGAGCAGATTTGCGTGCGTCACTTCCCGCTAAGTGGGTAAGTAAAGTGTTCCAGTTTAGACAGCGCTACTCAGCAACTGAGTGCACTGCAAATGTAAGTGCACTACATTTCAGTGCACTACATTGCAGTGTACTTCGTTGAGTGCGCGGTAGTAGACACAGCCAGGGTCTCACTCTCGAGCTCCTCACGCAAAAAGTAAATAACTGTGGGTTTCCATACCCATATAAGTCCGACTAACACAAGCACGGCATCGTTTTGATCCAAAATGAAGCTTGAAAAGTTAATATTGTGGCCGTGAGGGCAAAAGTGCCATTTAAAAAATAAACTGTTTCGGACTCTGCTGTCACTCTGAATTTGCGCAACATTCCAATGCCTCACTCTAGCTCTCTACATAGAAACCCATGTAAATCTCAGAAACGGTTTGAAAAACTCATGAAACATAATCAGTGATATTGAAAAAAGTTGAATAGATGTCGAAAAGTTTAAAAGTTTAAAGTGTAAAAGGTGTGTGTAGCTGAAATATTGGCGAATCTGAAAAAGTTTAAGAGGATTCGAAAGAAAACTCCATTGGAAAACCATGTTAAAAGATTATGAATATTGATTTAAATTAACTCAAGCATATGAGGTACAAAGCTGAAAAGTCATAGCACCCATGGCCTGAAACTGCTGAATTTTATGATAGCTGAACGGTTTTAATAGCTGAAGATTTGAAGGCGCTGAAAGGTGTCAATGAAGAAACAGAAGAAGTTGAATAAATATTCAAAGAACAATACTTGCTGAAAAGAAAAAATGCTGAAGCAGCATTCCAACAATTACGATATTGGTAGCGTAAGGGGTCCCATTATCGTCCACCTAGCTCTCGACGCTAGTTAAAAATGTTACCAAAATGTCAATATAAAACAAATTAAAAACGTTATGTCACAGCATTGTACTTTAGATACACACCTATAGTATAACATTCCGGTTTTAAAAATCCAATAAGGATATGCCTAGAAATTGTATTTTCCTGATTTTAGCAGTTAGCCAAGGGGTCCCATTATCGTCCACCCAACCACTTTCAATGGAGAAATGTCAAGTTTGACGCTGCGGAAGACAGATGCTACACATATGGTTTGAGAGCGTATTTTACATACTCAAATCTCAAAGTAAGAAGCTGTCATTTGGTCTGCAGCAATATAAGATTTGTACATATCGATGAGTTACTTTCTTTCGTTGCTGCTGCATATCTTCTTTAAGAAATTAACGGAAGATACGGTTGTGGACAATAATGGGGCCTGAACGTTAACTTAAATCCATGATTTAATATTACTTTATTGACTGATATCGATTGTCTATATTTGTTGTATGTTTTCATGTATGTGTGTAGCCTACCACTGAGAGGCACTGAATTTCATTGGACAGATATGCAATGATAAGAAAAGATATTGTTTGATTCTAGTATTGCTGACTTGTACCGATGTTTCCTTTTTTTCCTAGTGTGTTCCCCATGTTTTGTGCTTAGACCCGTAAGAAAGCTGTCAAGACCATATGACATTATATACATAATATACAAGGACTACATTTTGTATCCATCAGCCTGCTTTTCTTTATACCAGCTGTTGTGTCTTATCTCTGTTTTCTACAAAAATGTGCCACTTTGATCATTTCTGTCGTTATTCCGTGTTCTAGGGGTTACATTTCTTATATTGTATTACTCTCTTTGCACTCAAATGTGTCATGTCCAAAACCTGGACTGAAGTCACAACACAATTGTTCTTCCATAATACATATAAGTAGTGGTCTCTACAAACACAGAATATCATTAAGCACACCTCTCTTGCAATGGTATTTTGGTCCTAACTTGGCCATCAAGGAAACATAGGAGCCTTAAGCATTGCAACTATTACTACATCAAGGTCAAAAGACTTAGAGACTGCATAATATCTGATGCTGTTTATTTTTTACATTATTAGTCATCATTTTCTTTATGAATTGATGTACTGTCGTCTATACACAGTTTGTCATCTATTTGTTGGTATTTATCTTTTCCAGGTGTGTGTGTGGTTTCTCTCCTGCTGGTTCGTCATTGTGGTGCTGTCCTGTCACTCATTGTTCTATATCTGTTTGTGCCATCTGCATTAGCCAATCAGCATTTGACTCGTTTCTCCCTGTGTCCCATTTCACTGTATTATTGTTTTATTTTTTGTCGAGAGGCTACATGCAAGTAAATAAATTGTTCTGTGTATACTGTACATGTTAGTTTATATGACAACAACAAACAAACTTAACTAACGTAGTTAGTATACCTTTAAACAGCTTATTTTAGTTCTTGAATTCTAAAGAAAATACTTATATCCCCCCAACCCCCTCTTTTGGACAAGTACATTAACGTTTCACTTGTCCATGCACAAAAGTAAATTGTTCGGGTAAAGATTGATCATTTTATATATATTTATTTTTGTGTTGACGTTAGCTAGCTAGCGTCGGCAGCTGTGTTCCTATCAAGCATTAGCGGCATTTGTATCAGTTAAATGTACGTAGTTAAATATCAGCTAATATTCAACTGTAAAGTATACACCTTTTAAAGGATCGTTTGGTAAATCAGCCTCTGCCGGGTAGAAAGGGAAATTGTAGAAATATAAAAAGTTAACACCAACATTTAATGGCAAAATCCATTGGTATGTCTACAAAATGATTTTAGATATAGTACAAGTTTAGCTAGCTTGCAAATATTGAGGATAGCATACCGAAGTTGAGCCAATGTCATTAGCGATGCTAGCTAACGTTAGTTTGCTAGCTGTAGCTCTATACATATTTCACTCTCTTGCAGCGCTGCTTGATTAACTGAAATTGTTATGAATTGTTATAATATGTTCTACAAGCCATTTGCTTACTTTAGCAAGTCACAGTATTTCCAAGCCCTGATAGTGTAACTGCACGACACAGTAGGCCTAAATAATTCCTCATTCAAGTAATAAGCCCCCGTTCTATGGAGCTAGAAAGCTGACAAAAGTATCTGAATTTGAATATGAAAGATCTGAAATATTTTTACGTTAAATTTCCTAAAACTGAAATATTTAACTGTTGAATAGCCTATATAATGTCTGAATGATTTGTATGCCGAATTTAACAATTCTTAATTATTTTGTTCCAGAAATACACATTTCTAAAATTCAGATTGCGGGAATTCAGATTCTTGAAATTCAGATTGCTGAAATTCAGATTGCGGAAATTCAGATTTTGTCTGAACTAGGCCAAAGGTGAAACAGCTTGCTTTCACAGGGAAAAGTAGACGATTTCAGAACGACCACATTTCATCTCAGAACAAAAGCTAAGAGTTGCTCGTTCGAGGAAGAGTTAGTATGAAGCCCAATAGGCTATAGTGCTTATGAAACTTGTAAAAACCAGTGTATTCTCCTCTGCCAAAATCGTCAGTTACTGTAACCAAGTGAGTCGAGACAGAGTCGGAGGGCGGCGGAGACCGATGGAAGACGCGGAACAACTGGAAGCTGTAGCCTATATAGTTATGTTTCTGTTCCGTTGTTCTTTTTTCTGTGTTGGAGTTCTTTTAAGAGCTTGATGGCATCAACATCCAGCCTGATGAACTTGAATTGTGTCTCCTCATTCTAATACCCACACAGAAAATCCAGGTTGAATCAAGTAACGCTAGCTAGCTACTGTATTGCTAATAGACAATTTTGGGTGGTCAAGCATATTGTTTTTCATTGTCTCCTTATATTCCTATCAAAGTCAATGTTCAGCCTATAGGCTATGTGTCGGAGAAATTTAAGATGTAACATTATATTACTATCATTGTTATGTTATATTCTGAACATAGGCCTACTGGTGCTAGCATCCCTTGCCAGCAGAGAATCCTCTTCCCACTTTCTCTCTTACTAAACAAACAGACCTAGGTTGAACATTAACGTATACTTGAGGTGCAATAAATGTGTTAACCTTATCTGTGTTGAGTAAATCATATGGTCAAGCCTAGGGTCAGAAAACTCCACGTGCACGAGCACACTACCTCTGGGAAAGATCACATTGACAGTTAGTATACAGGGGAGGGGATTCCTTATCAATCGGTTTAAATGGTTGTGCATGACGACTTGTGAACCAGACAAATCTGGCAAGCATTAAACTATTGTACTTTCTTTGAATCCGACGACTCTGTTCATTAGGCTACTTGATAAAGAAATTATCCTAACACTATGTTCATTTGCTAAGTGACATTTCAGATCGGTTATAGATAGTGGAATAGTTGCTGTCTGAGAGATCGGACATAGTAGGCTAGTTAACAGCATAGATATAAAGGCGTTATATATCTATGGTTAACAGCATCTGTAGTGTGGCCAGGTGGTGCAGCTTTGATTAATCGTCCACACATCGTCTGGAAGTCAGTTTCGATCAAATGCCAACGATCTCCACACTACATCTTGGCGACTTATCTTCTACAAATCAGGCCGACATCGGCAAGACGTAGGCTATAGTGCTATCTGGGTCTTCTTCCAACTAGCAACCCGTAGTTTGTTCTGAGGTAAAGTTCCGTCGTTCTGAAATTGTCTACTTCTCCCTGTGAAAGCAAGCACCTTTGGCCTAGTTAAAAGAAATCAGATTTTTACCAATCTGAATTTCAATCATCTGAATTCCTGCAATCTGAATTTTAGAAATGTGTATTTCTGGATCAAAACAATTCCGTTTTATTAAATTTGGCATTACAAATAATTCAGATAGGCCTATTCAACAGCAAAATATTTCAGTTTTATGAAATTCGACACACAAATATTTCCAATTGAAGCGAAGTACTGACAATTTAATGCTCCAATAAAAGTTTAAGGTTCTTGATCGGATGTTAGCTAAGGATCTATGGAAACCTCTATTGCCTTGTGTAGGCTACAGCATGCAGCCAACGAGGTAGCCTATGTTGTTTTGTGTCTGTATTTTACTTTGGTAAACGTATGTTCATGCTGTCCGTAGACAAGCTCCAGCGCTCCTTGCTGCGTTGCTAACTCAGCAGGACACTTCACCAACTCTCCACTCATTCTCCTCGGACCATCCATTTAATTGGCTTTGGCGGCCATCAGGTCTAGGCAATTCCTCATTTGACCTCTCTTGTCTATTTGGTTCGAAATTATACGGCTGCGGGCCATCGTACATTTTAGTGGTTCTTGCCACCTCTTCCTCATCCCAGTCAGTTGCCATAGTTCTAGTACTAGACTGAGGCTACTCTCCTCCACGACTCCCCAACGTGACGTCATCGCCGAATTGCGCTAATCTGCTAATGCTAACAAAAAAAACGTACAAAACTGGTCTTAAACACCATTTTGAGACACCATTTACAGATTTCTTGAATAATATACATATCTTGAGTGCTTTATGTACCCATTCATCGACAGTGGTGGTCAACCTGCTATATGGGCTTTAAGCTAATGTGGTCTTTATTTTCCTGTTATAGCCTACTGTGGGTTTAGTTTTCACAGTGGATTTGGAGAAGAAGCTTCAAACCTGTAGCAAGAAAGCCACTTGTGTCTGGCAGTGCTTGGAGGGAATTATGATACACTTGTGATTTACTTAACCCTTGTGTTCTCTTCGGGTCATTGTGACCCATCAGTCATTGGACCCCCCCCACGTGTTGTGACAACTGTACCTCATACAAAAATAAAGTGAAGCATTTTCTTTTAACCGTCGGGCTGTCTCACACCCCCCACAGCGCAAATGTTAAAAGAAAATGCTTTTTATTCGTTTTTGTATTGGGTAAAATTGTCGCAGCAGAATGAGGGGTCGTTGTGAACCTTCGGGTCATTGTGACCGAAGGCAGCACAAGGGTTAAATACTGTGTTTTAATTTAACCAATTAAATAGCCTAGACTCTAGAGCTAACCGTTTTCAGTTTTTTTGGGTGCGGAGTTTAATCGAGGGCGGCATTTATTAGCCTACACAATGTTCATTTTTGGTGCAGCGTTTATTCGAGGGCGGCGTTTAATCGAAGAAATACGGTCTGTAGAGATTTTGGGACAAAGCCACTTATTTGTGTTTTGCTAATGCTGAATTCGGTAAAATAAAATTGGTAAAATAGAAGTAGCCTAATGAGTGGCACATGACGTGAAGTAACATTTTATTTTGTTTTAGTTTTAACTTGTCCAGTGGGGCAAGTAGGCTACATTTCTCTTCCACTTTTCCTACAAAAAAATCCACTGTCTCGGACAAGCCTTAATGTCGAGCCCTGATCCTGGAAAGTGTTACAGGGTCAACGACAACACTGAACGAGCCACACACCAGTTTCAGTTCTATATGAACACTATAAGTGACAATCACTCTGCAATCAAGGTTATAAGGACTCATGTTGATTGGTGTATTGCTATAGAGCTGAAGCTTGGAAATAAAGAGCTTGTTATCCTCAATGTATATACACCGTATGAGTGTCCACAGAATGAAGATATTTATATGGATAGGCTTGGGTTTTTAAATTCCTTCATTCAGGAGAATCAATTTGCAAGCTTGTGTGTAGTTGGTGATATGAATGCAGACCTGTCAGATAGTCGGTCTTTATTTGCCAAGCACATGGTACAATTTTGTGATGATAATAATCTCATGCTGTCTAGTCAACTGCTCTTACCTGCAAACAGTTATTCTTATATAAGTGAGGCTTGGCACTCAACATCTTGGCTTGATCACTGCATCAGCACTGCTGATGCCCATGCAGCTTTTCAATCCATGGAAATCTTATATGGGATGACCATGGCTGATCATGTGCCATTTGTCATGACATTTAAGATTGAAAGCCTTCCTGAGTTGACTCGTGAGGTGAATGGTGGCCGCAGGGCCAATCTGGACTGGTCAAAACTCACTGATCATGACCTTTTATCATATTACATGACAACTGATGCAGTTTTAAGTAATCTAAGTATACCCTGGGATGCTATTATGTGTTCAGATGTGGGCTGTCAGGACATCTCCCATGGTAAAGCTCTTTGTGATATGTATGACTGTGTTGTGGAAGCTATGTATGAGGCCAGTAAGCCATACTGTAGGCATACTGGAAAGCCTAATACAATCAAGCCAGGATGGAATAGATTTGTAGCAGCTCACCATGCAGAAGCTAAGGAGGCCTTTATGGCATGGGTACAGGCAGGCAGACCTAGAAATGGACCTGTCCTGGAGCATAAAAAGCTTACTAATGCTAGATACAAATATGCTATCCGTTACATTGATAAGCATGAACAGGTCATGAGAGCAGATGCTATAGCTGACAAGCTTCTATGTAACAACATCACTGGCTTCTGGAAGGAGGTGAGAGCTCTGAATAGGTCAAACACATCACTTCCTGATGTCATAGAGGGAGTTGCTGGGGGTGATAATATAGCTGAGCTGTGGAGGAAACACTACTCTGCCTTATTCAACTGTGTTAAGAGTGATCCGTATGAAGTGAGCAATATTTCCAACAAGGATACAGTAATTACTTTCAGTGAAGTGCATCATGCAATAAAACAGTTAGCTGATAATAAAGCGAGTGGCTCTGATTACATCACAGCAGAACACCTCAAGTTTGCAACCCCTAAGGTTGCAGCACTGCTTGCCATGTGTTTTACTGGCCTCATGACACATGGACTGCTGCCTAGTTCTATGTTGGCTGTCACTCTAGTACCAGTCATCAAGGACAAGGCAGGCAAGATTGGCAGTATGGATAACTATAGGCCAATAGCCTTAGCCAGTGTAGTGTCAAAAATCCTGGAGAAGATTTTACTTGATCGCCTTAATCAATATCTGAGCACTAGTCAAAATTAGTTTGGTTTTAAAGCAAAGCTTGGTACAGAGTTGTGTATTTATGCCGTGAAGGAGGCTACACATACATATATGAGGCAGAATTCCTCTGTTCTAATTGGTTTTATTGATGCCTCTAAGGCATTTGACAGAGTTAATCATTTTAAGCTTTTTAACAAATTGAAGCAAAGGGGTGCACCTGATAGTATTATTAGAATTCTGACCTACTGGTATTCTAAACAGAGAATGCATGTTAAATGGGGTAACAGTGTCTCTACTCCCTTTGGTGTAAGTAATGGAGTGCGTCAGGGGGGGATACTTTCTCCTGCTCTTTTTAACTTGTACATGGATGAATTATCTCAGCAACTAAATGAATGCCAAACTGGTTGTATGATTGGGAACACTCTTGTAAATCATGTCATGTATGCTGATGACTTGGCCATTCTCTCTCCCAGCAGTGCTGGTTTTCAGCAGCTACTGAACATTTGTTCTGATTATGGGATGAAATATGATGTGCAATACAATGCTAAAAAAAGTATTGTTATGATATGCAGAACCAAAGGGGACAAAGAATTGTGCTTTCCAGATTTCTATCTGTCAGGACAAGTGTTGGGAGTCTGTAGGAAAACAAAATACCTGGGTCACTACATGACAGATCAGATGTATGATGATGATGATATTTATAGACAGTGTCGCATGCTATATGCCCAAGCTATATGTTGACAAGAAAATTCCATATGTGCTCTGAAAAAGTAAAAATCCAACTTTTTAAAGCATACTGTACTCCACTGTACACTGCAGCCCTATGGGCAAAGTTTAAAAAGGCCAGTCTACAGAAGCTACAGGTTGCTTATAATGACTGCTTCAGGATTCTACTGAGGAGGCCTAGGAGCTGTAGTGCTAGTGCCCTGTTTTGTAATGCAGGTGTCAGCACTTTCAGAGCATTGTTGAGGAACCTGATGTATAAATGTATCTGTCGCCTTAATACGTCACAGAATTGCATTGTTGTTGTGCTGACTAATCCCAGCTACAGTACAATTCGTTACCAGTCACCAATGTGGAGGTATTGGTATGAATGTCTTTTATGAAAATGTGTGTAGGCCTATCGGTGGGGTGGGTTTTCTTAATGTTTTATGTTTTTTATGTTTTTCTTTTTTAATGTTTTTGTGTGTTCTTTTTATGGACCTTGAGTCTGACAATAAAGATGATGATGATGATGAATCAAACCCTGTGAACTGAGCACACAATACACCATGAGGCTGGCTAATTATCAAAAACAAGAAAAACAAGTTTGTCAGCCCCAACATGGCATTTAAACAATTCAGCCAACACAAAGTCCCACAGCTGTCCACCCCAATGTTTGATTGACTATTTCGCCCTTGAATTCAACTTACTTAGGCCTACTTTTATTTTACATTACAATACATTCCAATTCTTTCACTTTTCATTCATGTTAACAATGTTACAATACTCAATTATATTACCAGTCTCTTAATGTAAATCCTTGCAATAGCAGTTAATAAGTTAAATTCAGACCACGCTCCACATCCTATCCTGACAGGGCGATCTCTGGCAAAAAAAGGCCCATTCATTACCATTCTCTGGGCTAATAGCGCAACAATGCATAGACCTACAGACTTTCCAACATTGACAAGATGCTGTTTCTGCTTTGTAACAGCTTGTTGTGTTTTCAGTAGGCCTAGTTGTTTTAGTGTGGTGGGGTGAGCATGAGTAAAGAGATAGGCTAGGCTAAGGGAGAATGTGGAGGAGACAATGCCTGTTGGACTGATGGCCTAATCGCTGTAGCCTAGGGTAGGGTAGGCTGAATATCACATTTTTGCCATGGTAAAACGTATGTTCTTGCAATCCGTGAAGATCTGATGAACATTCTGCCTCTACACCGAGGCACACCGCAATATCACTCCAACCGACCGTAAAGAAATGCCATCGAGTGAACTCCATACCTTCGGTCTGGCACTGATGTCTGTCATTGTTGTTGTGCAGGCTGATTTGACTGACGGACTAATCATGAGTAGCCTACACTGCTTGACGATCGAATCACTTTAAGACACAATTAGCCTATTAATTGTAAAATGTTCAATGTTTGCCTTCTGACTAATTCCTGTTACGTATTTTGCATGTGAATGTTGTAAAATGTTGGATCAAGGTAGGCTATATGCTACTTTGAAAGAAGGAATTGAAGACGCGTGGACAAGTGTTACTGCGGGATGGGCGGGATCTCAACCAAGGGATCTAGCCCACACGTAAACCATAGTAGAGGTCGACTAACCTAGGCAAAGGTTGCACAAATATAAATAATCTGTATGTAAAATAGTAGGCTAGCCTATGCCGACGTTACGCATCGATTTACAATGGAATAAGCAATCTAACTACAGTAAAATGCCCTCACAATCAATACCGATGCTGAAACGTTTTATGTAGGCTATACAGTCCTAGTTTGGGACATATTACACACAATCGAAGCGAATGGCATCATGCACACCCCTCACGGTGTTCAGGCGATCGTTGACGCAGTAACCAATATTTGTGTAGGATAACAGACACATTTTGTGATTAACTAATACCCTGCCAAGCTATCGTGAAACTTAAGGCGTGACAGGCCCAGTGTAATATAGCTACCATTCTGCATGGCACTGCGCCAAGTTGTTAACAGGCTATTGACAAAAGAGTGCATATTTTTAAGATGGATAGCATCAAACTGCAGTTTCTTTACCTGGCAATCCAATTGGATTTTCCTTTTTGTGTCTTCACTTGCTCCAATAGCGAAACCCCAAACCAGATTAATCCCTACAAATCCACTACCGCGGCGATGTCTGGAAACATAGCCATCAGTTGCTTGAGAAAACTAACTCAATCATTAGAAGAAAAAACACACACACTTTCAGTCAGGTATAGCCTACGTTTGCCTTATTTATGATTAACAGTTTAAAGGGGGTGAATGCTAACAAACGGAAAAAATGTTACGGTAAAAACGCTTGAAGGCGTTCCGAGAATATCAATACCGGCGAATGGAACTGTAAATCCATCATTGATTTTTCCTCGTCAAAACAGTAGGTGGCAGCAAAATAACACTTCCGCTCTAATTTCAGAAGTAAAGTCCTGACTTTATTTAAGTCTTTAAATTATTGGAAAAGAAGATTGTCTTGAAACTATGGTTATTAGTCTATGTATGAGTTGGATTTATGTAATTTGGAGAATACGTTCCCAGCTAGCATGTGACCGACGGGCCAGCAGCGGTCCACTGGTGGCATAATCAGCGGGCGCCACCAGCGGCCGGCTGGTGTTTTGCTCATCGTTTTACCAGCGGCCCACCAGTGGCAGGCTACTCTTTACCGACAGACGTCCGTAACTGGCCCACCATCGGGCCATCGCTCATATTCAGATCTCTACATTATAAATAATGTACTACACCATAATCTGAATAAAAGTGTTACTAAATGTATTTTGAAACAACTGATGGCTCTTTTTACATGTAAGAACTTTGATCGTGACAGTTAATTAAATATGGATATACAAAACAATAAACATCTTCAATATATTATAAGTTGACACAGAACAAAATAAATAAATAGACAATTAACACTCATACAATGTGACAGTTAATCTAATATGTATATAAATAACCTAACAACAATTCATATATTCAATATATTGTAATGTAGACCTACAGTTAATACAGAATAAAAACTATTTCAAACACTAATAAAAATATACACTAATATATAGCCAACATAATTTCAAAAGATAAAGTAGTTAGTAGAATAACAAGTGTGCCACACAGTCTTCTGTCTGAATCTTCTTCCCCCATCTCTGTGCAACTCCCTTCTTGTACTTGGATGCAATTTCCTGGAGATTCCCTTCTTTTGCATCTCTGGTTCCTGCATGGGTTCTTTCTAATTGCTCCTGAAATCATAGAGCATTGTTTAATGCAGTGGTACTCAAACAAGTTTGGCCTGCCCTTAAATGCCCCCTGTTGAAGATAATATCATAAATATACAAATATAAATGGCTGTTTTCAAACTTACTATGGAAAATATTATTTAAAATTAGACCCTTGAAATCAATCTTCTGGCCTAAGCCGGTCCAGTTGCAGAGCTCGGGAGGCATGTTGGCGTCGTAGTCTCGGGAGGCATGTTAATGCCAAAACCATTTGTTTAATGTATTGGTGTAGAATAAGGTATTCAAAGTCATGTTGTTGATGCCAAATCTAGTTCAGTGTGATTGCTATGTGAATGACAAAACTATCTACAGTACACATACAAGCCACACATTTGCAAGATTTATCACCAGCACAACAGCGCGGTTGGCGCCCTCTGCTGGTAGTGCAGGAGGGTTAATTCATGGATGGACTTGGGAAATTGCCGCACCTCTGTTCATGCCGCCCTTCTTTTTATGCTCGCAATCTTTAATTTAGTGAAGTGGTGCGTTCATAATAAAAGTAAGTTGTTTGGTTGTTGTTCTTAGTCCTCTGATTGTTTAACCTTAATTCTGTATATTTTATAAATAGTCTAGCGATCGGACCAGTGCTGTGGAATGTTTAGTTTAGTTTTCAACAGTGGTTGGATTTGATTAATATAATGTTAATAGACCGCATAATATTTGTTTAATTATGATGGCATTGGTAACCTTTTATTTGTTGTATATTCTGTAATATGTTGTGCTGGGAGTGTGATGTTAATTGTCTACGTTCTGTGTTGTTGCACGCATGTAGGCTAAGAAACGGAAAACTCAGCAAATTTCCCAGCAATAAATCTATAGAGCTACAAAAGAAAGCCGTGTCCAAGAATTGTGTTGGTAAATGGTAAATGGACTGCATTTATATAGCGCGTTTTTATACCTTAGCGGCACCCAAAGCGCTTTACAATTTTGCCTCTCATTCACCCATTCATACTCACACTCATACATACCGATGGCGGCGAGCTGCCATGCAAGGCGCCGCTCTGCCCATCGGGAGCAACTTGGGGTTCAGAGTCTTGCTCAAGGATATTTCGGCACATGGCCTGGGAGGAGTCGGGGATCGAACCCCCACATTTGCGATTAACAGACGACCCTCTATACCCCCTGAGCCACAGCCGCCCCACAGTGTTCTGTTCTAACACAGTGGTTCTTAACTGGTCTGCCCTTGGGACCCACAATTTCCTATGGTCATTAGGTTGCGACCCACCTTTTTTTAATTGAAAAGAACTTATTTTATTTTTCAAAAATATTACTGCACATATGATATTACATTGGCATTTCATTTGTATAAAAATATGCAATCATTGGCAAAATACTCTTAACATTTCATCCATTTAGATTTGACATTGCACTTAAAATATGCAATCATTTAGCCTGGGTGCCAGCCGAACTTATCCCCGCCCACAAAAAATGTTGGTCGGCAAGTTGGGTCTGGGGTCGCTCGGTTGGGGAAAAACTATGGCCGAACAAGAGCTGTTCGGACCAATCAAATTTTCATGGCGGGCTTTATACGATGAACAGCTTTATATTATATATATTAGTGGATATATTTGAATTAAAAAACATGTTATTAATATTTTACTACATTAATTGTAGACTACGGTGAACATTTGTAAAGTTTTAGACTTCATAATTATATTTTTATATTACGTTGGAGGCCTTCTATCTTACCAATATTCACCCTATATTAAACCTAACTACACAATGTCGGTAACGAACGGCTTTTACATGTGGTTACCCTGATGAAAATGAATGAAAATACACGGATTGATCTGTTGAGCTATTGTGCCCGTAGTTGTTTTGTTTTGTTTGTTTGAGAGAAACGAGTTGTCATGCGTTGCAAACAACACACGCGTGCAAATAAATAAATACTTTATTTAGATATAGCCTACCGAGAGAGAAACTCCAAATCGATTTCTAAAATCTGCGAGAAATTCAAGGAGTAGGCTAGGCTACGACATCAAATTAATTCTCGATGTTGAAAAGCACATGGAGTTGTATGACATCCAGCGACACTTTTACAAGGACAACGTAGAGGATCAATGTTGGGATGCTGTTGGGGCGGCTGTTGGAATAACACGTTTCCTAAATATAACCTATGCCATGTTTATGTACCATGTCAGTGAAAAGGAAAGCTCAGAGCTGAAAGGCTTGGTGACCATCGCGGAGAAATTCGCGTCTGGTGGGGACAGCTTTTTCTCAGTCGTAGCCGATCGTAGCCGATCGTGGCGCTGCGCGGCGCGTCCAGGCGCTTCGCAGCCAGTGTGTCCCAGGCGTTTAGACATTAGGTGCGTTCGACATGACGTCGCTTCATGCAGCGCTGCAGCTGGCTGCAGGCGGCTGACTTGAAACAGTGAATTCTGGTTAGACTTTTTGTCCGAAAGGGTTTTGGGCCACCTCTTCTACTAACGGAAAGACTAAGTTTAATTATAAATAAAGTAACGTAAGCAAACAGCGCTTGATCGGCCATGCACCTAGTTGCGTTCGACATGGACTGCGGCTGCATGAAACGACCGGCGAGAGTAGCCGCTTGCAGTCGGGGAGGAGTTGAAAACGGCTCTGTGAAGTTGGACATTCCAGCTTCTCGTGGTTTGCTGCGTTGATGTCAGTCATGGCCGATCAAGCGCTGTTTGCTTACGTTACTTTATTTATAATTACACTTAGTCTTTCCGTTAGTAGAAGAGGTGGCCCAAAACCCTTTCTTCAACAAATGTTTTATTCAATCAAATTGTTTGGTCCGGATTTGAGCATTGGCGAAACTGAAGGTGTCAGAATAATTACAAAACAAGCGTCAAAGTTGTCGTGTGTGAGTCTGGCCAATCATGAAACAGCTGTGTCGTCATTTGAAGCCGTGCAGTTGCTCTTGAGAAAATGCGCTCGGCTACACAGCCGGTAGTTCTCGAATCGATCTCACGGTACTTTGATGGCTACGTCACAGTGACCTAGCCTCGGCGCCGTCTCAAATCGGACAAAAAGTCTAACCAGAATTCACTGTTTCAAGTCAGCCGCCTGCAGCCGGCTGCAGCGCTGCATGAAGCGAGGTCATGTCGAACGCACCTATTCTCTGACTGTAATCTGTTTCAAGTTAATTTTATTGGATCTCCAGTAGGTGGAGGTAATGCACCTTTCTGCTCTGCCAGCTACTCTAAAAACCGCAAAGAACACTTGCGATTGTTGATGACGCATTCTTCATGCGACCAGGATTTGTATCGCGCGCTGAAATATCGGGTTATGTGTAGTTTGGAGGCAGCGTTTTCTCCAATTAGCAACTGTTTTTAATTTGAGAACGACAAAAAAATCTACCATGTTTACGCCTCGTGCCACCCCTGGTGGGTCCCGTATGCAATCGTCAAGGATCACTGGTAGAAGGAGTCTCGCTAGCACAACACCAACGGGTTTACTTTTTTCCCCTCGCAGGACATCGCTTGCTTCAAGGTGTGTGCATCGTTGTACCCGCATCTACCAGTATTTTATTACCATGAGTTACCTTATGTAAATTAACATTTGAATTTGTCTTAAGTTCAGATCATTCGTTTTTTGTTTTATTTATTTCTTAATGGACTCATACATTGTTTTATGTCATTGTAGGTCAACTCCCACGCGCGTACAGAGCTATTCAACCGCAGAGACGGTCCACTTCGATGTCCAAACTTTCGGTTCCTCCTTACCTGTCAAAGTCATGGAAGCTCTGACCATGGCCGAAGGTAGGCTCATTTTGACTTCATGAAGCAACACATGGGAGCCATTTGTTTGAGTTGTGAGTTAACTGGTTCTTATGTGTTGTTTTGGTTCCATTAGCCGACGACCACATTTCAGTGAAGGTGGATGAAAGTGGTTGGGCTTGGATGGTATGTGGAGAGAGACTGATCATATGGAAGATCTGCCAGACAGCTGTGGCCAAGGTAAACATTGTGATTATGGCTCACCTTGTAGTGGTCTGTATGTAAATGTTTAAATCAAGATTTTAGGAAATATTATATAGTATATGATATTTAGAATGGGATCAAAGCAGACGGGGAAGTGTTCAAAATAGAATACCCCTTTGACCTTGAATGCAGCTATATATTATATGTATTAAACTGTACTAACTAGACAAATCTTGCATATTTAGTTCAATCGTTGACAAATATGCGGCCTGTTTTTGTTATACTTTAGTTGTCCGTGTGTAAGGACGTCCAGTTGCCCACCAGTGAGTTTGCCTACAATGCTAATCTCATTGCGATTGTATCTCCTTGCCCATTGGAGTCAGCAACAGTTCAGGTGGGTATTTCACCATGCTTCTTCATCCATGCCTATTTTATTATGTCTGTAAATAGACACTCACCTGTTTATATAGGTTGGGAAATTCAGATAAATCTATTGAGTAGCTATTTCCGACCGGATAGTAGGAACTCTGCCATTGCAACATTTCTGTCTAATGTAAAATAGCCTGTGCACATTAGGAAGCTAACAAATGTAGCTTACTGCTAACATAATGCAGAGCACCAAGCTTAAGGCATGGCAGAGCGTGGAAAATAACACCCCATGGCCGGGTTTCTCAGATTCGTTAAGAAGCTCCTAACGCTAAGAGCTTCTTAAGAGCATTCTAAGAACGCTTTAGAACGCTCTTAGAACGCTCTTAAGAAGCTCTTAGTGTTAAGAGCTTCTTAACAAATCTGGGAAACCCGGCCCTTGACATTTCCTGTGTCAATGGTGAATGTCATTTATGGAAATTGCATTCACCTTAAAGGCAGGGTAGGTGATGTTTTTGAGAAGCACTTTTTGTCATATTTACCAATCATCACATCCTGATAGCAATCAAGAAAATCAAATGCTCTGACAGTAAAATCAAAATAAATCTGTTATCTGTGGCTGTCGCAGGACTGTAATAAACATGACCAACCAGTGCTTTCTGACTGAATTCAATGATTGAGTGGCATTCGGACTGATTGCAATTATAGGACGGGACACTTGCCAGTCTACCTACCTGCGTGCACTCTGCAACTGAGGCGTGTTCATGTGTGAACTTTAAAGGGAGTGGTTGGGATATTTTGTGTTGATTACTTTTAAACTCAAGCCAAAATTGCTAGGTTCGCAAAAATGACCTAACCTGCCTCTAATGTAATGTTGGTTGTTTCATTTTGGGCTTTGCAGTCCATTATGGTCTTGGCAGTAGCACCAGAGGGAACAGCCAGGTTTTGGCCTAGCTTGGCCCACGAGGGAAACTACATAGAGACTGTAGTGGACATGGGAGAAAACCTGAGCAACTTTGTCATTGCTGTTAAGGTAAGGTTGTACTGTGGACCCATTTGTTAATTTGTGTTACCAAATAGCATACCTGTACTATCTAATGTCGGCTGTACACCATCTACATAACTTCATAAATCCTAGCATTGTTAAGTCTTTCACATTAGCAACCAAGGACCTGCCTTGTAGATTAGTTGTGCCAATGTCGCGTTGTGCAAAGTTAACAGTTTTAGCGCAAGGGTCCCCACACAGTGTACGAGATGTATCAGTTGTTTGACAAAACATGACCTTTCTCTCAGGGTTGCAGTTTTGTAGTTTCATCGTTCCAAGGACAGCTGATGCGTCTTTGGACAGACTCATCAGGAAAGCTCCATCAGAGGGCTTTCCAGCCCGGCCATGGGATGTTGTCTGGGATCGGACGCAGAGTCTCCAGCCTGTTTGGCATTCTTGCCCCTCCCACGAATGATACAGTAAGCAGTGTCACAGATATGCATTGAACCTTTGGTTCTTTGACAGGTTGTATTTTTCTGGAATATGTTAGTCATTAGCATAAATTCAAAATACACATTCAGTTGAATTAGACCGCTTATAGGTAACATTGAATCAAAGGTGCCTGTGCCATTTTTACGATGCATGATACATCTTTGCTGATTTATGCTCCTGTTCTCAAACCAGCACATACATGTATTAAAAGTGAATCTGTTCCATTTCCGCCTAGCTCTTATTGGCTATTAAAAAACTCAGACTACTTCCTCACATATAATATATGACCCTTATATAAATACCTGAACATCTGGTTTGTGCTTGGAGGTGCCTTCATTTAGATACAGTTACAATCAAATATACAATTTTCTTGGAGACCTGGTTGTCCTAAAATCTGGTGAGATACTTCTATATTTGAGGTTGGTAAGAGGCCCTAACCAAATGAAGAGTGAGCTAACCCACCCTACCTTCCTCTTCCTTAGCTCCACAGTGTGCTGTGGGTGGGGGACAAGGCTGTCCTGTACACCCTCACTTCCTCCAGACTAAATAAGTGGGAGATGGAGGAGAGCTCTGAGGTGCAGGTCCTGAGCTGGAACACCAATCCTGCCCTTACAGAGAGTATCACAGATTCCGTTTGGGTAGGTGATACCACGAGTATAACAGTCTAGGGCTGGGCGATATGACGATATAGAGGTGCATCTCAATAAATTAGAATAGCATCAAAAAGTTGCTTTATTTTAGTAATTCGTTTCAAAAAGTGAAACTCCTATATTATATAGATTCATTACACACAGACTGATATATTTCAAGTGTTTATTTATTTAAATGTTAATGATTTTAACTGACAGCTAATGAATATTTGAATGAATATTGTGAAAAGTTCAATATTGAAGATGGTGTCACACTACTCAGCTAATTAACTCAAAACACCTGCAAAGGTTTCCTGAGCCTTTAAATGGTCTCCCAGTTTGGTTCAGTAGGCTACACAATCATGGGCAAGACTGCTGACTTGACAGTTGTCCAGAAGACGATCATTGACAGCCTGCACAAGGAGGGTAAGACACAAAAGGTCATTGCTAAAGAAGCTGGCTGTTCAGAGTGCTGTATCCAAGCACATTAATGGAAACTGTAAACTCGCCTGACCTATTTTCCTCGTATTATGAAGAGGAAGATGCGAGACACCAGACCCAACAACGCACAAGAGCTCAAGGCCGCTATCAGCAACCTGGGCTTCCATAACACCTCAGCAGTGCCACAGACTGATCGCCTTCATGCCACGCCGCATTGCTGCAGTAATTCGTGCAAAATGTAGCCTGGCTCTGCCCTCCTACGTACTTCCGCTCATTTTTAATTTTGCCTCTGTACTAGGTCTGTGTTTTCAGTGTATTAGTTGGTTTTCCGAAACACATTTTTTGTAGGTCCAATCAGCGAACAGAGGGAGTGGCTGAGAACGATGACGTTGATGTTGTGCACTAGTTTGAGTTGTAGTTCAGTAAAGGCGGCGGAGAAAGATGCGAGCAAAGCTATTCTGCGGTTGTGGCAACTCTGCCGAATATCCATAAAATGAAGCCGGAGCAAGAACAATCCTTGCTGAGTTTTGTTGGTGGCCATGATATTGTGCCCCCTCCTCCCCATGGGGTTTGGGAAAAGTTTTGATTTTCCAGCTACGGCAGCTAGCTCCGTTACAGTAGTGTTGAAGGGGTTGGCTAAGGCGAACGCTAGCGATTGGTTATGGCAGATCAGAGTGGCTATGGGCAGATCCAATAGTTTTTAACTTTAACTGAGTACCAGCCTTCAAGGAAGTTAACGCTTGTCAATGGAGCGATCCCTGATTCTCTTTCCAAATAAATGTACGAGGAAAATGCTAAATGAGCCAAGACCAAGTGTTGAGTGTTGTACATGTTCATACTTTTCTGTGTAAAAAAATAATAATTAAGTAATATTCCAATTTTCTGATCTAGATGTTTTATGCAGTTAAGGTTTTAATAAAAGCAGTTGTCCACTGTATTTGTTTGCCTTTAGTTTTCGTACTCAGACTCAGGCTTTCTATTTATCGGCATGTATCAGTTATCGGCTTCCAAATATAAAGAGTAATCGGTTATCGTATTGGCCAAAATGTCCATATCGGTGCATCCCTAATATCGTTATTAAAATATGTAAGGACCTACAGGATGTGAGACTTTGGTGATATTGCACAGCCCCAGAACAGTATGGATACTGTTTATTTGGTGGTTATGCTTATGACGATAGTTAGAATATAGAACTCACATTCACAAAGAAGGTGGGTTAGAAAATTGTCTTGTAACTAGATTACATTTTGAAGAACTTACCGATAAATGTGTGCTGTTCAAACTAACAATATTCTTCTGTTTATTGCTAATCAGGGGTCTGAGAGCAACTATGAGGAAATAAAGGAAGGTGTGAAAGTGGTCTACCTGGACATGCAGCTCAGTCAGTGAGTATTATTTCTAAATTAAGAACCACCTGGTTGTTGCCATTAACCAAATATGTTCAGGACAGTTAGACAGATCCATATAACCCCAAAAAAGTGGGGAATTTTACGAGCATATTTTCTATGATAGCAAAAAGCTATCAGCTTAGTTTTTTGTCTACACATTTACAATATTATATTTGCCGATAGGTGTACACTTAAGTTTCATGTTCATAAACCTGTGCAGTTTGACACATGGTTAACCCATATATAAACGTTTTCCCCAAATATATGTATGTGACTTCTGAATTGAGGGAGTTTAATCCCCCTTGATACTTCGTATGGTAGGAATGGTCTGGTGGTATTAGCAGCTGCATGGCACCCATCTGATGTGCCCTGCCTGGCATATTTTTGCCTGGTCACCTTGCTGGATAATGGCACCAACATCTCTGACGAACTGTCAGTGGAGGTCACCAAGTTCAACCCACTGTTCCAGGTGAGACCTCATGAGTCTTAGAGAATTAATTCTGTTGTGTGGTTTATAAAACGTTTCTTACCACTTTCAAGTATGAGGCACTTTGAACTGCCCTCAGTGCCCTCTGTGTTTGTCCCCTTAGGAAAATGAAAGAGGATGTTTTTACTATAAGGCCCCAAAGCATTCAGCTGGAAATGTCCAGGAAAAACAAATTCACTAAACTAAAATAAGACTAGCACAAACTATTCGATTGAAAAAAACGTACTACTTTCTTTACTTACTAATAAATCTTTTGCGTTGATATTTGTAAAAACACATTTTTATTTTTGATTGCTGATACGTTCTGTTCCACAGAGTGAAGATGCTCTCCAGGCCACTAGGTTGGTGTTACCGAGAGCCTCTAGCACTGCAGCCTTTCTCTACAATGATGAGCTGGTGTTCGCCTGCTCTACAGGCACAGGCAGAGGAGGTCTGCCTGAGGAGAAAATCCTCTTCAACTCTCCTGGTAGGAGCTACAGAATATCATTTTTCACCTTAGATGCTCATATATGTTGTCAGTCTTAACTGGGAGTACTCCTGATCCATTTAAAAAATACATTTGACCTGTGTGCAAATAGGAATGCCATTATTCAACCAATGCAGTGACTCAATGACATTTTCCTGCGTTTACGGATATTTTCTCTTTGACAAGACACAAACTCGAGCCTACGTGTGACCTGCCAATTTGTCCCTTCTTTGCACGCTGTATTGCACAATGCAATAAAATGCAGATCACAAATGTGTTTGATGCTGCTGTTACGATATGCCGTCAATGTTGCTGCTCTGTGCTATGCACTACTGTTATTGGGATGTTATTTTAAAGGTGTGTTCTTTTGTATTATATTTGGTGCACTGAGTGAGGCTATCAATTTCAAAGCATTTCTCGAGTTTCATCCTTTTGCCAGTGGAGTTGCATTTTTTCAGTTCTCTAGTTTATGTGCGTACACAGGGCTCAAAGTTTTCATCTACCTGTCACGTTTTTCATAAATCCTAAAGTGTGCTTATAAAGTGGCTTACACACTATATAAAGGAGGCCCCTGATCCTTGATCCTTCTGCTGTCTAAGCAGTTTGTGCATCGCTTTGGATAAAAGTGTGTGCTAAATGAATAACACTACTGCTTCACTGCTATTCATTACAAGCCAACTCTGCGCTGTTAGCATCTACATTGTGAACTTGACTTGTGAAATCGGTATGTCTTTCTCTGTTAGGAGATCACCTTCGAGGTGGGGGCTGCTGTGCCAACCTGCCTGTGTTTTTCTCCCAGAACAGTGGGCTGGTGGCGGTGGTCTCCAGGGAGAGCCCCTCCATCCTGCCAGAGACCATGGAGGACTCCCTATGCTCCTCACTGGTTGGGGCTCCTGAGGTAGGCATGGTTCAAGCATAGCTGGACCCGAGGGGCCAGTGTGATGAGTATTGAACTAAGGGGCCAAGGCAGGTTATAACTTTATGGCACAGACACAAATGTGCCTAGATCTATCAAAAAATACTTGGAGTGTTGGTTTTGTAGCTTGTAAAACAAATGATTAAAGGCCTGTTGCTTATTTTTTAGGTAACTGCCATGGAGACTTCTTCCAGAATGTGTGTTGCTCCAGAGGACAAAATTAAACTCCTCAAAGCTGCTTTCCTACAATTCTGTCGGTAAGTGGTATGACAAAGATAATAGTGCCACTTTAATGTACTGTGCCGTCCGTAATTAAATGGCACCTAAATAATGATAAAAACAGGCTGTGGGGGGGAAATAAATCATTGTTTGTTTAAAATAACTATTCTATAACTATCAAGTCTTTGAGAACTTCAAACTGGTCACCAACTGTCTCTGGAGGAGAGGATCCTTCACTGAATTACTCATCCCAAAGTTTCTTGTTTCTTTTGGAGTTTTCCTGGGAGTTTTTCCTTTCTTGAGTGTTTAGCAAGTGTTGGTTACATCTTAACATTGTCGACAATCCTTAATTGGGCTCCACCTCCATTCCAGCAAGGAATTTTAATGGCAACAAACAGCAGATTGTTTGGTTGGTTGGTTTAGTGTAATGTTGTAATTTGGCTTTGTAATATATTTGTGCCACAACCTTTTGTCTTATGCTGAAAGTAGGTTATGGGTCTTCCAGCAGGACAATGATCTAAATTTTACAGAAATGATTTGCTGACCATAGAATCAATGGCAATGGTCCTCACAGTCCCCTGACTGAAATTCCATAGAAAACTTGTGGGTTGACAAGTTGAACTGAAGAGGACAACTAGCTGATGAACTTCAATTATCAATTTTATCTCAAATATAAGATTGTCCAGTCAAAATGGCTTTTTCTTTTTCCTGTCTTTGAAGGCACATTAGGTGGGAGTGTTGTCCTCCATAAATGGCATTCTCTCTCTGACTTCACATCCTTACACTTCTCCATGATCCAAATAGAAGGTTGTGAAAAAAATTGCAAGATAGACGATTAAACACATGTATGGTAGAAGTCTGAATCCATTCATGGGAAAATCAAACCTGAAAATACCCTCCCATTTATACTTCCACTTATACAAATTAATACAAAAATTAAGGAGGGGGCACTAGTACGATTAAAAAAAATATTTGAACACTTTATGGAATATATTTTTCAGGATTCCAAACAAATGAATCCTAGACTTCACATTTGTTAAGCATTGTAGGTCTAGTATGCTCAAATGGTCTTGGTTAATCCGTGTGACTCCAGGCATGATGTGGTTGGGGCACAGACTATGACAGACGAGCTGTTCCCCCCAGAAGGGGAGGGTGATGGGGACCTAGACGCCCTGGTGACCCGCATCAGCCTGGATCTGGTGGAGGACTACCCCGCCTCGGACCCCCGCTGGGCAGAGTCTGTTCCTGAAGGTGAGAGGGGAGGGATGGTGAAAAGGTGAGGAGTGGCTGCTATGGCCACCAAAATAGGCCTAATGTGTTTTTTCTCTCCTCCACCAGTATTTCAATATCAATGTCTGAGAAGTTGCGCCTTTTCGTTCTTTCCCCTCCTGACCCCATGATTCAACGTAACGTAAGAACAATCGCATGCCATGCCCATTAATATACTGGATTAGCATTCATGAGGTTCTTTGCATTGACCATTTATGGTTAAAAACGGGCGTGTTCAGGCCAGGGTTAAAATGCTGATTCACCTACGCACACTTTTGGGTAATCTGTGATTTATAAAGGGAACATTGCTTACACATGGTTTTATAAATCTTTTAGGCGTACGTACACTTTAAGTAAGAATCCTACGCACAGTTTTATAAATGAGACCCCAGCTCAGGTTGAGCCTTTTCAACAAGCCAGGTCTGGCCCAGAAATAAGAACAGTAATCTATAAATCCTAAACCCTGTTCTGTGCAGAAGCGAGCCAGCTAGTGGTTAAGAGAGACGGCTCTGCTGTAGATGTCATCACTCCCCCTAACAGGTAGTGGACCAGAGAGGCAGAGACTATTACTCGATGCTGACTCTTTGAGCAAGGTCTCATGCCCGTGCTATATTAACCTCTGTGACCTCTGTGAGTCCCTGTACTTACTGTAAATCGCTCTGGATAAGAGCGTCTGCTAAATGTCAATGTAACCATAAGGAGGAGAGAAGCGATTTCTAACCTCAATATGACGCTCAAGCAATAATGGTACCGGACGGGCAACGTGGTCGAAACTGAAGTTGCTAGTTTACTCTCCCTCGAGCTACTGGACATGACTCTCCTACTGGTACTTACTATTTTGTTGAGTATCCCAACAGCTCAGTCTGTGTTTCTCTTCCATCCCATCCAGAGAGTTCTGGCTTCCCTCTGACCTCCTTAATCATCCTTCACCAGCTGGAGGACAAGATGAAGGCTCATGGCTGCTTCATGGACTTCTTGCTTCAGGTACTGTCGCCCACTGTTGTTTCACAGCGATACACCCACTGTAACTTTAGCTTTACAAAGACAAATCTGAATCTCTCACTGGCAGTATTTGACCAAATTATGTGCAGTAATTTTACATGCACAACTACACACTCCAGTGGGGTTGCATTTCCTTTAATGACATAAATGACACGCCGTTGTGTACATAAGATAAATAACATAAGACTAAACTAAAATAACATAATTAACTTGACCTTTCGCCCTCCCTAATATAATGGTAGGGGAAACACATATTTGGCATTAAGGGCAATTTCACAATTCCTCTCTCTCCCCTCCCTTTGTGTCCATTCTGTTCAGGTGGGGCTCCTGGAGCATCTGGGCCAGTCGTCCGTGCGCTCCCTGCCCATGGCCACGCGGCTGCTGCTGTGCGAGCACGCCGAGATGCTGCAAGCCGCTGCCGTGCTGAAAAACCACCACGCCAAGCAGCCCCAGTTGCTCAACCGGGCCATCCTGGCCGCCTTACAGAGGGCGCACAACACCCTGCCCCCCAGCCTGACACCCGCGGATGTGTTCTTCAGAGAGGTATGCCTAACTCACTATGAGTTTGTGTGTACGAGATCCACTAAATATATATACACTCCATGCTAGGGGTGGGTATTGCCATAGAAGTCACGATTCGATTCGTATCACGATTCACATGCCACAATGCGATTCTATCACGATGCATACTTGACGCGATACTTGAATTATTGCGATGCATTGCAATGCATTGCGAATTTTCACTGAACACTGTTAGAAAAAAATTAAGCCATTACCAGTGACTGACTGGCTGTGTATGATCTGGATAGTGTGTTCAATTGATAACTCAAAGCAACTCAATTCATACATAGCTGTATTTATTGAAACGACTTTTGGAGGTTACTTAACACAAATATTATTATTACTGGATACACTGACAAGAAGTGCTAAGGATTTATAAAACTTAAAATAACAAAATAAGGATAATCAGTGCCGTTTACATGGCCTCAGTGGTCCTTTAAACCAATGAAATGAAAACATTCAAATGTATGACATTTCCCCTTTTGGAAGTAGCTGCCATTATAACAACAATATCATTTCATTTCGTTTTTACCGTCCTTGTTTTTAAAGCCAAAATGTTTCCAAACATCAGACTTGAAATGTTACGGAGCCGGGCAAATTTTTTCTGTCTCCTCCATGTTTTGTTTATGAATGACTTGTCGCAGTATCGCGCGGCCAGTTTGAGGTGGACCCGTCTCAAAAAGGAATCGCTCTGAAAGCACGAGTAGCTCTGAGGCCGTGGCTCGCTTAGAAAGATGGGAGACGGCCATTTTAGTTACTGAGTATGTCCACTCACAATATGTTTCTAATTGTTGTTTTTTTTATATATCACATAAATGTGCTTAGATAGGTGAGTTAAAAACAGTGGAGGTAAAAAATATGTCTGAAGTCTGGGGACAGATCAAAAAAATACAGTAATGGAGGTGGTATTTATGTGAATGATATCCATGGAAATGTAAAAACATTTTTTTTTATCACTAACTGAATTATGAAATGAGACCAATGGCAAGCATTGTCAGACTTGGTCCAAGCTCAAACAGCTGTAATTCAGTCATATTTCCATATATCAAGGTGGAACTTTGCTTCAGGGGGTTGTCATCTTAAAGCAGGGGTGGGGAACGTCCGGTATGCGGCCTGCGAAAATCATTTTGCCTGGCCCGCCATGGTACTGCAGGCACCATATTATTAGGTGCATTATTCATAGGCAGCAGCACTATTTTAATATGTGGAGGACGACCGTGGAGGCGCGCAGCGTCGTGTACCAATGAACAAAAAATGTTGCGCTCTGCTCGCTCGCACTAAGTGTGAAGTGTTGGTTTTCACAATGTATGTTTGGCTACCCGCAATGTTTGGGGCTATCTCATTGTTATGATCAGTGACCTATGCACTTTTGTAAAACTCTCTCTTGGAAGTCGCTTTGGATAAAAGCGTCTGCTAAATGCATACATTTAAATGTAAACCCAGAATACGTTGTTGGTTTGGGCTAAGCCCCGAATATTTAAGCCTGGCTCCACGCCTGATTAACCCTCGGATCGATAAGCAGTCTCAAAGACTTTAGCAATATAAAAAAGAATACGATCCCTTTCCGTGATCATGATACCCCCCCCAGAAATGTTCACTGCACCCCCATTCAAAGGAGGCTGCATCCGGCCCTGCCAGCTAACATCACAAACCTCACCAAAGAGAAGCAGTTCCAGCCATCACATTTTTTACACTTTATTTATGAACAGGCACATTTTTAAGTTGATAATTCTGTACGGCCCCCGAATGATTTTATAAATATCCAAATGGCTCTTGGCAGAAAAAAAACCTGTCTTAAAGCCTATTAGGTTTGAAAAATCATAATTCAAAATGACATTAGATTTAGCGACAAACATATTGAGGCGATGTGGACATTTTGTATTTGATTCATATTTCCCAAGTAATGTTTTGAAAGAATTCTACACATCAAATCTCAAGTCAATTGGACCTTTGGTTCAAGAGAAGAAGAATTTTGAAGGTTTTCGCAAAATGTCACTCTACAGGAATATCAATCATGGCGGACATGAAAAATGAGGCATGTACACCAAGTTTCAGAAGAATTGGAGCAATGGGGTTATAATGCCATTTCTTTGAAAAGTGGACATTTGGGCGTGGCCTGTGGCGACCCCCTAAGGTCTGATGTGGGCCATTCTTGGTGGGTGTTAGTTGTGGCATGTTGTATCAATGTGCCAAATATAAAAACGTTTTAGCCCTGAGTTCATGAGATAGGTTACTATAATAATATTAAATATAGCTGCAGGCAGCAATGGTGGGTTTGTCCTCAACATTGCAAAATGTACATGACACAGACATGTATTTCATACATGTACACCACATTTCAAGACAATTGGAGCAATGGCTGATTTTAAAGGGGTTATTGATGGCAAAACCGATTTTACCTTGTCATAGTTGAAAAATGACAGTTTGGTGTGTGATATAGGGTTATTATTATACAGTGAACCTCAAAGTCCATTGAAACCTCTTTCCTATCAAAATTCACTTCTCACTACTGTTTTGAAACTGCAACTGGAAAACGCTCGCTTGGGAAGTCACAAGTTGCAGCATCATCTTTGTCACGCCCCAACATTTATACAGACCAGCCCTCTGGTGTTCTGGCCCTGGATCTCAGACAGTCGTTTAGCAGGGCGCTGCTCTATGTACTTCCACGCGAACAACAAAGGAGAATGTTTGAACGTTTTTAAAGTATATTGAAAATGGACCATCATAAATGCAGTGTTCCAGGCTGTACTGGGAATGCTGACACTTTTCATAATCTTCCCAAGGAAGCAGACACTCGACGGGCATGGCTAATGTCTCCTGTATCTAGCATAATAGAATGCTAAATACGTTTCTAAACACATCAACATACTGCTGTAGTCGGCATTAGAAGGGAAGCTTCCCAAAAAAATTGCCAGAAAACGAAAGCAGTCTAGCCTTTTGCTGACGCCTGTCTAGATTAGGCTATCTATTCGAAATAACTGGAGAAAGGCTGTGCTAGATACAGGATACGTTAGCACTGCTAATAACTGTTACCGACAAAATCATACTACAGCTTGCGGTTGTGATGAACATAACTAAGGTCGGAACGCACCTCTTTTCAGCAACAGCTTTATAGCAAATCTTGCTTTACATTGTCCCAGCCAGGTTTTCAAAACCGTCCTTGGTGAAATTAGATCTTCTATGCTACGGTATAAACAAACATCAGCCATACCCGTCTAGTCAATGTTAACTAGACTCAAGCTCATCTGCTTTTCATTAACGGTGATTTGCAAGGAATGCAAATAAATAAACGTTTTTATTTCAAGTCTCCACCTTCACTCGTTTCAGTGAGTGATGTTGGCCGTCTTTGCTCCGCAGCTTCGCTCGTTGTAAATCAGCGCACAGCTCATCTAAATACCAATGAGCAAGGGAAAAAGCTAGCGTTTTTTCCCGGGGGAAAAATGCTGGATGTAAAAGAGGGCATAGGACAGCACCCGGGCCATTTTCTATGGAGGATTATCGGGGCCATAACTAAATAAATACATAAATAAATAAATGAATGGTTAAATACTTGGATAAATAAATAATTAGATAACAAAATGAGACACTAAATATATAAATGTTACATGTACTCCTGTGTATATATATATATATATATCACATTTATTTATTTATACTTACATTTTGTCATTTATACTTACATTTATCCACGGTGTAACTTGCTTGCTGCAAAATAAATCTGTCGTCACCCGTCACCAAGTCAGGGGGCGGGTTAAAGCCTCTGATTGGTGAATGAACAGTATTACACACGAGGTAGGCTCAACCAGTCGATCGAGCTCTCTTCGATCCAGAGGGATCCTACTCTATCGTCTCATTGTGCGATACTGCAAAATGTGGTATCATCCGATACTAAGTAAGTACAGGGCCAGTATTGCCAATACCAATACCGATTTATTTACTTTCATGTCGGGAAAAGCAATACCTCATATTTATGAAGTGAATGCATCATCAATATGAACATTTGAATGAAAATACAAAATTAGAATTTTCATGATCATTGAATGATTTTTCCTTTAATTAATTGTTCATGATTATGATCATAATAAAACACAGGACGAAGAGTTTTGTCTAAAATACTGTTATTATAGTGTGCTGCCGAGCAGTATCCTACTGCACGTGCACGCCGGCAACAACTCACAGCATAGCAAGGGAGGGGCAAAGTGAGCTTGAGCGAAGTTACAGGAGTGGTGTTTGCACAACCACTATGATGTAAAGGGAGTTGTGTAGGCTACTGAATGTAGAGAAGATAAATTGAAACTCAAGTAGCCTATCCATCTCATCTCGCCAGTATCAATCAATACTGATACCAACGTTGGTATCGATAGCCTACTTTAGATCGATTTACCCAATCCTATGCTGTACCATCTCGCGGAGGATCGTGAACACATTTTCATTGATGTCTGTACACATTTTCAATGATGTCTATGTCAGCCAGGGCCAATATCATTGCTATAATTTCAGCGAAACTCTCAATATTATGTAATAAAAAATGTGAATTGGCAGTTGCCTCCATCTCTTCAGCTACAGCCAACATTTCGCCTAATGTAGCATGCAATATTTCATTTATTGAATCTGCACCGGGTGCTGCCATCTTGAATTAGTCAAAAGCAGTCGATTCAAGTTGAACCACCAATCAGAGGGTTTAACCCGCACCCTGACTTGGTGACGGGTGACGACAGATTTATTTTGCAGCAAGCAAGTTACACCGTGGATAAATGTAAGTATAAATGAGAAAATGTAAGTATAAATAACAAAATGTAAGTATAAATAAATAAATGTGATATATATATACACAGGAGTACATGTAACATTTATATATTTAGTGTCTCATTTTGTTATCTAATTATTTATTTATCCAAGTATTTAACCATTTATTTATTTATTTATTTATTTATTTAGTTAGTTATAGCCCCGATAATCCTCCATAATTTTCAGCCAAACCAATGTTGCATACCCTATTCGGAGACCTTAAGGAACAGTGTAAAATACTCAAAAAACCCACAACCCCTTTAGTAATAATATCGCAATGCTGCTGCCGACATTATGGGTTCTTGAGATTTTTTGTGTTCCCCATGAGCCAATAAGGCATGCATACCACTTTTCAGACATCTTGGCCTGATGGGGTCAAAATGCCACCCTTTTGAAAGTGACAACTTTGAAGCGTGTTCTGTAAGGTCACCGATGCTCTGGTCAGTCCCATCATGCAGAGATCCATTCTTTAAAAGCTTTGACTACAACAATGACTTTATGAAAGTGAGGATACAGTGTGTGTAGGTTATGAACTGCTTACTCTGCCCACACTATCCTCATCCATGTTTCCTTCTTTCCCAGCGCAGGTCACGCCAAGGCAGAAATGCGGCGGCCACATGAGGTTTAGAAGTAGCCCAAAAACGTGCCTCCCGCATTCCGCATGCTGTTTGAGTGAAATTGAGTAATAACCCACGCTGCTAAGAAGGTGTGCCCATATGACGAGACGCTAGTGACGCGCTAAGGTCTCGGAGTCTCCTGCATGAACCAGGCCTGACTTATGTCAGTTAGTCCGACTCATTTCTAGTTCATTCGGTTCCATAAAGCTAGCTCAACGTAGTTTGAACTCTGTTACTATGGTAACATATGCTTGGAAACTAGCCTGGTCCGGGGCAGGCTAAGTGTCAGGCTTAGCCTGTGTTATTGCTTAACCAGACGTTCCTGTAACACTGGCCCAACGGGAAAACGATGATTTACCACAGATAATCTAATTTTCTTATTCTCATCAGTTAAATATGTATGCTAGAAAATCTACTTAAATAGGCTACAACATTTAGCCTAAACAATCAGATTAACATGATTTGATACGCACCATAGCCACGTTAGACGTATAGCTATATGGTACTTTGTGATTTCAAATCTTTAGGCATCAGGCATAGGCCTATATCTCAATCTAAATGATCCGAGTATAATTATCATAGCTATATAATTGTTAACAGTAGCCTATAGTTGCAAAACGAGCCTAAATCCATACATCTATCCTCCATTTTCCTGACACAAAATCCATGTTAAAAAGGTTTAGGCTACTGGATAATGTATTAATAAGCTATTTATTTAAAACAATGTCAAAAAAGTCCATTAAGATGTGTTAAGAGAGTGTCTGCTTTTTAATCAACAATGTAAAGGTCCAAAAAAGGCATGTCATTTTATTTTGATGAAGTGGTGGATGAGGGATCTGTCATAGTACACGGCTTAAAGGAAACGTTCTTTCTGGAAGAAGTCACGTGGCCGTGTGCATTGCCGTGGTGAATTGTATGATCCATGTTTTACCTCTCGGGTATGCATGCGCAATTAGCTTGACTACTTATATCTGACTTGAATTAGTAGGAGTTTATGAGCTGAAATTCGCATTTATGGAACCGCTTTAGTCCCGCTTGACTAATTACACTAATTCAAGTCAGGTTTGTGTGAGAATTTCGAGTACACGCGCAGAGGAGCAGGGGAGACTTTTCATTAAAAAAAGCCCTAGCAATTAGCCAAGCAATTTGTTGAGATTTTAAGTTGCCTTTGCACATGGTAACATGTTGTAGTGTCTTCCTCGTGACATAACAAGTTTGGTGAGATTTGCTGAGCTATGACCATGGGTGCACCGATCCGATATTACGTTTGAAAATCCCCCGATATTGACAAAATAGCTGGATCGGGGATCGCAAAAATTAACAGATCCACTGGCCGATCCATCTTTCTTTTATTTCGCAGCACATCCTATGTCATTTGTCAGCAGCATGAGTTAACCGAACCTTTTGATTCGTGAGTTCTAAATATTTCCGACGGTCCCCACAGCAAGCATCATTTTCGAAGCAATGCTACTAGCATGCTAGTGTTACCTGTTAGCCTTCTCATTAGTACATATTGAAGCCATACAGCGTTTGTCGCATAGTTTTTGTCTATCGGAAAATATTCCGTTGGAATTTTTGAAATTGCATATGCAACGTCACGCTGTGAGAACCGCATTCGAACAATCACATGTGCGACGCTACTCTTTAATGGGTTATTCTACACTAGATTCTACAGTGTAGTAGAGTTGTTGAGCTGCAGGAAGCATGCCCCTAGCATTTTGCTTTTGGATGTGCTTGATTAAATAGTTAGTATTGTACTTTGCAGTACTACCACCACCCCTCAAAACATTTACTTTGCAGACATTACAAACAGCCGACGAACTAGACTTTTTTTTACTTTTTGGCTCGCTCCATGTTACTTTTAAGTTTATCTGTCCACTGGTTGGACACGAGCTGTACACCGCACGGTGCAATGCTTCAAGCTAAAAACTTCAATGGTTCACACACCAGTGACAACAAATATTTCTTTTTTTACATGTTTACAATGTTTGGTAACTGTTTCGTTTTGTTTCGACTGCTACATTTGATTTATTTTAATACGTTTGATTACGTTTTATTTTCGCATTTTGAATGCACAATATTTTTTAAATAACAAATAAATAAGAATTCAGTACTTTACATCAGTTTATTGTCTTAGTTGGGAAATTCTGATACATTTAGTCTCTTCCACATGGTGGAAGGAAGGTATAAGGTGGGAGGTATACAGTTTATTATTAATTTAACAACGGTATTGGATCGGTATCGGTTATCAACAGATACACAAAGCCCAGGCATCGGTATCGGGACTGAAAAAGTCAGATCGGTGCATCCCTAGATATGACCGAACTTCCTGTTTGGTTGCTTTGCTGATGATTTTGATTGGCTGTACCGGACAAATGGTTTTGAAAATCAAGATTGGACAAAAATTGTAGGAGGGGTAGCGAAAAAACATGTTTCCTAAATCTTTATGGTACAGATAAATCCAATATGGCGGCCTTTATAGGTTCTTGAGGCTTTTTTGTTCCTCATAAGAAATATGGCATATGTAATGAATTTCTGAATTTTTGGACAAATGGGATGCAAATGGAATCCCCTTTGAAAATGGGCAAATTGGGGCGTGGCCTGTAGTGCCACCTTCTGTCTTAAGTGGCCCATGTTTGTTATGGTAGTTACTAATACGCTCTACAGTTTCAACATGCCAAATAGAAACAATTCCAATAGGTTTCCTCCTGACGGAGGAGCAGCAGTTCTGTTGGTGAAAACAGCTCATTGATGGAATGGGTTAGGGTTTGAATTGTGCTAGCAAACAGACAAGCCACAAACGTTCCAATAACTACGCAGAAGAGCATCTCTGAACACACACTGTCCAAAGCATTCAGCCTTGTCTCAAACTGTTATAGATTGACCTTACTGGTTTAAGCTCCCATCTGCTAAAAACAACAATCAGAAACACTATCACCTATAATTGTGTTGAAGAGATGAAACAACAATGAAACAAACCTCGTCCATGAAATCCAGGTTCCTGTTGCATTTACCCTTCATTACATGAGTGGGGGACTTGCCGAGATGTGTTGTGTGTTCCTCATAATCAGTATAATTATGGAAACACTTATTAACATGTCGCAATTTGGCATTCGTGATCTTGTCAAATTGGATATTGTTATTTTTTTATTTTTTTTTCTAAAATCGAAATCTAACACATATTTAACCCATATCGCATGCATTTGTGTACAGGTGTCTCAGATCTCCTCAATCTTCGAGTGTCTTCTGGAAGAAGAGGAGAAGAGCCTGAAGGAGAACCCGACGGATTCTGCAAACTGGGCCGATGTAGTGCTTAGTGTCAACACAATCATCAAGGTTCCCCTCCCAAAACAACTGTTGTAGGATTCAGTGATTTTTATCCGTGCGTGATAGTGTGTTCTCCTTTCGGGAAGTTTTTGTAAAGTGTAGCTGGATTAGTGTGTTCATGACTGTTCTTTATGTGTTGCTGTCAAGGACATGCTGCAAGCTGCAGGGCAGTACAGGGAGACCAAGGCTTCCGTCTACAGAGCGCCTGAGAACGCCCCTGCTGAACCTGAATACATCCCATGGACAGGTAGGATTACACTGCACACAGGCTCACTCACCTCACACACAGATACTTTCTGTCTAGGGCTGCAACGATTAGTCGACATTATCAACAACGTCGACAATAAAATCAAATCTCATAGGACCTATTTTAAGTGCCTGCAATAATGTGATTTGACCAGTGCGGTGCTGTAGCGCTAGACTAATGCAGCCCTCCCGTATGCTGTCCAATAGAAGAAAACGGCGCTAAAATGTCACTGTGCAAACGGAGCAGAACAAGTCGCATCACTAAAAATACTGTTATCTGTAATGTGTGCAAGGCAGAACTTGCTTTCCATGGGAGCACAACGTGCTCATAACTAAGGTCGGAACGCACCTCTTTACGCAGCATTTCCCACATACTAACTGCTGTCCACAGACAGCAGTTGGACATAAAGCTAGGAATGTAAACACATCTCTTAAAGGGGTTATTGACTGGGTTTTTTGAGTATTTTACACTGTTCCTTAAGGTCTCCGAATAGGGTATGTAACATTGGTTTGGCTGAAAATGGCCCGGGTGCTGTTCTATGCTCTCTTTTACATCCAGCATTTTTTTCCCGGGGAAAAAACTGTAGCTTTTTCCCTTATATTATTGGTATTTAGATGAGCTGGGCGCTGATTGGTTGGGTTACAACGAGCGAAGCTGCGGAGCAAAGACGGCCAACAGCACTCACTGAAACAAGAAGGTGGCGACTTGAAATAAAAACGTACAAATAAATCTATTGTGTCTACACAACACTGTTTTCAACAGATTGACTAGATATCATTTGAAATGATTACGGTAGTTTCCACTTCTGTTGTCGAAGCAAACAGGATCGCCTTAGGTGGGTAACTTTAGCACTACAGCTTAGCAAACAAACTACCGTGATTCAACTCGGCTTCAGTTAGCTCTAGCTATCTTGCTGAAAAATAGATCTGGACAAACATTCATCTGAATTGTAGATTTACATAACAACACAGGTTATTTATTTGAATGAAACATAGTCAGAAACATGAAATAACGTAAGTCCCATTGTCAATAAACTAGGCTAAATCATAACACATTCATGCTCTTGCGTTACCAAGCTAAACTGCCTACAGTTTACATGCCTACAGTATAGGTGTTTTCGCTATCTAGCTGTTCTTACATTCCTTGCAAATCACCGTTAATGAAAAGCAGATGAGCTTGAGTTTAGTTAACATTGACTAGACGGGTATGGCTGATTTTTGTTTATACCATAGCATAGAAGATCTATGTGCAGTTGCGCGAACCATTTCACCAAGGACGGTTTTAAAAACCAGCTGGGACAATGTAAAGCAGGATTTGCTATGAAGCTGTTGCTGAAAAGAGGTGCGTTCCGACCTTAGTTATGTTTATCACAACCGCAAGCTGTAGTATGATTTTGTCGGTAACTATTTTTAGCAATGCTAACGTATCCTATATCTAGCACAGCCTTTTTCACGTTATTTCGAATAGATAATCTAGACGGGCGTCATCAAAAGGCTAGACTGCTTTCGTTTTCTGGATTTTTCTTGGAAGCTTCCCTTCTAATGCCGACTACAGCTAGTGGTCATTTGCTAAGTAAGGTATGTTGATGTGTTTAGAAACGTATTTAGCATTCTATTATGCTAGATACGGGAGACAGCCATGACCGTCAAGTGTCTGGTTCCTTGGGAAGATTATGAAAAGTGTCATTATTCCCAGTACAGCCTGGAACACTGCATTTATGATGGTCCATTTTCAATATACTTTAAAAACATTCAAACACTCTCCTTTGTTGTTCGCGTGGAAGTACATAGAGCAGCGCGCAGCTAAACGAGTATCTGACACCCAGGGCCAGAACACCAGAGGGCTGGTCTGTATAAATGTTGGGGCGTGACAAAGATGATGCTGCAACTTGTGACGTACCAAGTTGCACTGTTTCAAAAGCGAGCGTTTGCCAGTTTCAACAGTAGTGAGAAGTGAAATTTGTATAGGAAAGAGGTTTCGATGGACTTTGAGGTTCACTGTATGTCAATATTACACACCAAACTGTCATTTTTCAACTATGACAAGGTAAAATCGTTTTTGCTATCAATAACCCCTTTAAATTAGGCAGCAGTTTGTAAGACAACAGGGTTTTGTTCAATGAAAAACAGTGAGTAATTGGACAAAAAGAGATTGGCCTGTTCAGTTGGCTCAAAGTGCAATACAAAAAATGTTTTCAAAAGCGGAAGTGATTTCCTTGTTTTATTTATTAAACTTATTACATTTGTTAGAATAAGTATAACTCAATGTTTTAACAAATTGCAAAAGCTGAATAATCATTCAGAGCCTACTGATTAATCAGTGATAATCGTTTGTTGCAGCCCTACTTTTGTTAAACGCTCCTAAAACATTTGAAGTGAATATGGGAATAGTTCAAACTAGAGAGGATACAATTTCTGGGGAAATTGTAGGGTGTGCTTGCTTGCGTCTGTTGCAGGTGGGTCCGTCCCCTTAAGTTTTTCCCTTCTAGTGATATTTTCAAGCATTTAGCCTACTCATATTGCATAATTCATTAAGACAACCTTTGAAACAAGTGAACCCCCTTTGAAACAAGCTACTGTAGCAACGTTGTCACTGGCAATATTTCAGATGGAATCACGATTCAAACAGTACCATCTGCTAACTGAAAATATGCCCCCCAAAACGTAAATAAGTTTGACATTAATTTAGGGGGAAATGGCTAATTCAAAAGAGGTTTGCTAGAGGCAAGCTGGCTGCTGTTGCTATAGCCCCACTTCACTGATTGTTTGAAAGTGACTGAAATGATGACAGTACTACACACTGCCAGTGGGCGAGACTGACTCTGAGTCTGACTCTGATGCTAACGTCAAAACAAGATGCGGTCTCACTCAAATTCCACATTTTACACAAATCACAAATATATGCTTACCCGCTGGCTGTCTTCGCAATCGGCATATTTTTTGTTAAAGAATTCGAGTGAGACCGCGTGTTTTGACGTTAGCATCAGAGTCAGACTATCTATGGTGTGTACTGTCTTCGATGCCACAGCTTTATGACATAAAGTTACGTTCTCATTTCCGGCGCTAATGTCAAACTTATTTACGTTTTGGGGGGTATATTTTTGTATCCACCACCTGGCTGTCTTCACAATAGTCATATTGTCATAATATTGCCCTCCTTCTGTATTTGAAAACTATAAAATTCAGAAAATACTACTATGACGCTTTCTAGTATGGCTGCCGCGTGCCGCCTAACGCCTGGGACACACTGCCTGCGATCTGCTGCGACGCGCCGCCTTATTTCTTTCAGCGCCTATGTTATCAAATGGGACCGACCACACTGCCTGCGTCGCGGCGCGTTTGCCTGGGATTGCCTGCGATCTGCAGCGATCGTTTCGGCAGCTGGTCTAATTTTTTCGCGTGACGCTTGCAGGATGATGAAATACACCATATTAGTTGATATATTTGAATAAAAAATCATATTATTAAGATTTTACTACATTAATTGTAGACTACGGTGAACATTTGTAAAGTTGTAGACTTTATATTTTTTTACTTAGACTTTTTTACTATACTTTGGAGTTTGGAGGCCTACGTACTTTACCAATACTCGCCCTATATTAAATCTAACTACACAATGTTGGGAACGAACAGCCTTTACATGTGGTTACCCTGATGAAAACGAATGAAAATAAACTGATTTAATCTGTTGAGCTAGCATGCCCGTAGTTGTTTTGTTGTTTGAGAGAAATATTGACGGATGCTTAGGGGGGCAAAAAAAAGAAGATACAGTCATGGCCGAAATTGTTGGCACCCCAGAAGTATTTCTCACTGAAATACTATTAAAGTAACACATGTTTTGCTATACACGTGTATTCCCTTTGTGTGTATTGGAACAACAACAAAAAAGGGAGGGAAAAAAGCAAATCGGACATAATGTCACACAAAATTCGAAAAATGGCCTGGTCAAAATTCTTGGCACCCTTTCAAAATTGTGGATAAATAAGATTGTTTCAAGCATGTGATGCTCCTCACCTGAGGCAAGTAACATGTGTGGGCAATATAAAAATCACACCTAAAAGCAGATAAAAGGAGAGAAGTTCACTTAGGCTTGCATTGTGTGTGCCACACTAAGCATGGACAACAGAGAGTAGAAGAGAACTGTCTGAGGACTTGAGAACCAAAATTGTGGAAAAATATCAACAATCTCAAGGTTATAAGTCCATCTCCAGAGATCTAGATTTTCCTTTGTCCACAGTGCACAACATTATCAAGAAGTTTGCAACCCATGGCACTGTAGCTAATCGCCCTGGGTGTGGACGGAAGAGAAAAATTGATGAAAGGTTGCAACGCAGGATAGTCCGGATGGTGGATAAGCAGCCCCAAACAAGTTCCAAAGAAATTCAAGCTGTCCTGCAGGCTCAGGGAGCATCAGTGTCAGCGTGCACTATCCGTCGACATTTAAATGAAATGAAACGCTATGGCAGGAGACCCAGGAGGACCCCACTGCTGACACAGAGACATAAAAAAGCAAGACTACAGTTTGCCAAAATGTACTTTCCCCAAAATCCTTCTGGGAAAATGTCTTGTGGATAGATGAGACCAAGATAGAGCTTTTTGGTAAAGCACAACATTCTACTGTTTATGAAAATGGAATGAGGCCTACAAAGAAAAGAACACAGTACCTACAGTGAAATATGGTGGAGGTTCAATTATGTTTTGGGGTTGTTTTGCTGCCCTCTGGCACTGGGTGCCTTGAATGTGTGCAAGGCATCATGAAATCTGAGGATTACCAAAGGATTTGGGGTAGCACTGTACAGCCCAGTGTCAGAAAGCTGGGTTTGCGTCCGAGATCTTGGGTCTTCCAGCAGGACAATGACTGCAAACATACGTCAAAAAGCACCCAGAAATGGATGGCAACAAAGAGTTCTAAAGTGGCCAGCAATGAGTCCAGATCTAAATCCCATTGAACACCTCTGGAGAGATCTTAAAATTTCTGTTGGGAAAAGGCACCCTTCCAATAAGAGAGACCTGGAGAGTTTGCAAAGGAAGAGTGGTCCAACATTCCGGATGAGAGGTGTAAGAAGCTCATTGATGGTTATAGGAAGCGACTGATTTCAGTAATTTTTTCCAAAGGGTGTGCAACCAAATATTAAGTTAAGGGTGCCAAGACTTTTGACCAGGTCATTTTTTGAATTTTGGGTGACATTATGTCCGATTAGCTTTTTTTCCTCCCTTTTTAGTTGTTCCGATACACACAAAGGGAATAAACATGTGTATAGCAAAACATGTGTTACTTTAATACTATTTCAGTGAGAAATACTTGATTTTCTGGAAAAAATTCTGGGGTGCCATCAATTTCGGCCATGACTGTATATGTGAGAGAACAAAGGTGGTGCCCTTGCCGAAGGCAAAGCACACCCAATGAGAGGTTCTTTCTTCTCTCCATTCCCTCCTCTTCCACCTCATGTTCCTCACGTCCTCTTATTCCTTCTTCCTCCTCCCCCTACCCAGCCTCCAGCAACGTACGAGGCGTCATCTCTCGCCAGTACGAGCTCATTCTGCGCCAGGTGTACCCTCAGGCCGACTCAGCGCTCCGCGGTGCCCTGAGCGAGCAGCTGGGGGCACTGTTGGACATCTGCCTTGGCAGCTTTGTAGCCCAGCTGAACTCGCTGGCCCGGCCCGAGTTACAGGAACGCTACAACACCCTTGAAATGGAGTACACCCAGCGACGCTCCCAGCTGCTTTCGCCACTGTGTGAGTAAACACCTGGTCATCACCTATGCCTCTTCAAACACTCGCCACTGAAATGATACCAAATATAATAATCATTGATTATCGTATATCTAAGTTAGTTGTAATTGGTAAAACTGATCATATCTTAATTCAGCAAGCGCTATCTTAATTCAGCAAGCGCTTTCATCCAAGGTGGTGTACAGGGGGTACAGATTTTTTTTTAAAGACGCATTTTCTATAACCTGCACCCCACCAAAATGGGAGATTTTTGTTTGTTAATCGGATTTTAACCCGCACTGAAATATGCCGCCCTTTATACGGGAACAATGATACGCACAAGTAGGCTATAGGCAATCTTACAGCATGCCGTAACACACTTCGGTTGTGCATAGTATGTCCATGCGTGGCCAAATCCATTGTTATGTCTACAAAATGATCTTGGATATAGTATAAGTTTAGCTAGCTTGCAAATCCTGAGGATAGCCTACCGAAGTTGAATTAGCCAATGTTGTTAGCGATGTTACCTAGTGTTGGTTTGCTAGCTGTATATAACATTTGACTGGGTCTTGCAGCTGTTTGATTTACTGAAATTATTTGAAATGTCACAAGCCGCGGTTTTATTTCTGGAAAATACGGTATTTGAGCTTGAGACCTCTTGATCTACAGTCAGAATCTCTAAGTATGCGCTGAACTATACATATCTTTTAATGCTTTTGTAGCAACCATTCATTTCTCAGTGTGTTTAATGTAGGTCTAGTCAATCACATTGTGCCTTTTAGGTCTAATCAGGTAAAAACTATTACCTGCACTGATTAGACCTACCTTAACGGTACATCGTAATTTGCTACGGCATCAGTCTATTGCAATCTTTTTTGCATTACAAGGCCTAGTTTGGCATGGTAGTTTAACTTTAGATATTAGGCTACACTTATGACACTTACACAACTGATGTTCCAACGGTTAATGAACGGTTGGGTTCCAGTGGAGTTGGGTCAGTACCAGTGGGCGGCGGCACTGGCTGAGAAGTACTGTGACTTTGACATCTTGGTCCAGATGTGTGAGTTAACAGACAACCAGACCAGGCTACAGCACTACATGACCAAGTTTGCTGACCAGGTACTCAAAACATCTCGCACACCACACAGTTTTCTGTAAACTTGTCATTTGGCAGCCTGTATATTAGGAAGAAGTGGACTTTACGTTGTCACCTCATTTTCTTGTAGAACTTTGCAGACTTCCTTTTCCGCTGGTATATGGAGAAGGGGAAGCGAGGGAAGTTGTTGTCTCAGCCCATCGCCCAGCACCAGCAGCTAGCAGGCTTCCTGCAGGCCCACCAACATCTCAGCTGGCTGCATCACATCCATGGCCAGGACTTCCAGAGTGTAAGAAAACCCCTCACCTTTTCATTGCCTGTCCTACATCTGTTCGCGAACTCGGCTAGCTTGGTGTCCGACTGCAGTCTGCTTCATGTACAAACAGCATTCTTGAGGGAATCCCTTTAACCTGTGCAGGCTCACAGAACCCTGTACAGCCAGGCCAGCATGGAGACCCGCTACTTTGTGAAGAAGAAGACTTTGATGGCTTTGAGCAAGCTGACTGCCCTGGCCTCAGACATGCCTGAGGCAGCCATGCAGAAACACATCGAAGGTAAAGGCTGAAATCTTACTTTGTACTGAGAATTCCTATGTTCTTTCACTTTTAAGCGGTCAAAATTTTATTTTATCTTCTACATTGTAGCATCCTTTAACCAACAGGCAAATTTCATGGGTGATATAAAATGTGTAGGTGTGTGTGTACCAGACATTGTAGAGCAAGAGAGGTTCCTGTTACACCAGGAGACTCTGCCCAAACAGCTGCTGGAGGACAAACAACAGAACCCCGACACCATGCCTCTGCTTAGCGCTCACAACCTGATCAGTGTAAGAAACACTCACGCTCTACCCCTGCTTAGTGCTCACAGTTTAGTTTGTTTACCTGCAATTTAACCACTCAACTGAAACTACAATTTAAACTTGGACCAACCTCTTTCCTACCTTTCTACCCTGTCGCCAGCTGTACATTTGCGATGACAACAGACGAGCTAATGAGTATGACTTTAAGAAGGCTCTGGATCTGCTCGAGTATATAGACAAGGTACCATCCTCCTCCTGTTCTCAGCACATTTAGTTGAACCAGTTGGGAGACGTTCGGGGGTCTGACAGGCTGTGCTCGCTTTGCAGGAGGATGCTGTGGATGTAGAGGCACTCAAGTGTGAGATCCTCTGCAAAGCCCTCAAGAAAGACAAGTAAGAACCCCCACTCCACACAAGCTTTGTCTGTTGACTGCCTATATGAAGTTAAGATGTGGTCAAGCAATGGGAGTAGAGGGGAGAGGCTATTAAAAGGGCAAGACATGGGTTTGGGCAGAAACCTCTGGTTGTGGCTCATATACAGTCATGGCCAAAGGGTATTGGCACCCTTGCATGCATGTCTAAAACATGAAGAACAGTTTTGAGAAAAATGGGTGCCCATACTGAATCCAACTTTAACAGTTTTGTGTCACTGTATGTACACAAGCAGCATGGACAAAACATAGACAACCAGAGCATTATCTGAGCCGGTCAGACACAATATTGTAGTGAAGCATTGACAATCTCAAGTCCTTTTCCAGATACTGTGATTCTCCTGTTTCCTCTCTATGTAATGTTATCAAGAAGTATATGGTCCATGCCACTAGCCAACCTCACTGGACATGGGAGGAAGAAGGGGAAGAGAGAAGGAGGAAGGAGTGGAGGACGAGGAGAAAAGAGGGGGAATAGGAGAAGGGAGGATGAGGGGTGGGAGGAGGAGAGTGAGGACGATGAGGAGGAAGGTAACCTGGGTTTACTGCCACACAGGCTTAGACTGACCTTCACTGATACAACAGTTTAATCTCGCACTTTCCATAGCTAACTCAGTGAAAGGGGGGTTATATAATTTAGTAGGAGACTCGGGAGAGGAAGACTTGGGAAAGCATGACTGCAATTTACCTTAAACACACCTCAAAATACCCAATATCCTTCTGGGTACTGTACACAAACAAGATCAAATTAGAGATTTTTTGTAAAGCACACCATCTCTGTTTACAGAAAACAAAATGAAGCTTTCAAAGAAAAGGAACACATTTTCTATAGTCAAACATGGAGTAGGTTCAGTAATGTTATGGGGTTGCGTTGTAGCCTCTGTAATTGGGTGCCTTGAACATGTGTATGGCATCATGAAATCAAGTGAATACCAAGGTATTTTGGAGCGCAATGGCAAACACAGGAGCACCTGAGAAAAGCACCCAGGAATGGTTTGAGACAAAACACTGGACTGTTCTGAAGTGGCCAGCAATGAGTACAGATCTAAAGTCCATTGGAAACTTGTGGAGAGATCTGAAAACAACAGTTAAGTGAAGGCACCTTTCTAATCTGGGAGAACTAGAGCAGGCCAAACTGTCAGCAGCACAGAGGTGTGAGAAACTCATCGATGGTTATAGGAAGCATTGTTTCATGTTCAGATTTAAACCGATTAATTCAGTTCTGAATCCAAAAGCAAAGGTTATGAGAAGTAAAGAATTGTGGAGACCAAATACTTTGTTAATTTTCAACTTATTTTGGGGAAAGAGTTTGAGTTAAAGTGCAAGGGTGCCAGTATTTTGGGCCACCATTCTAGTTTAGACAACTGTAGTTTGTAGACTAGTTTAGCCAAATGGAAGTCAAATGTTCTACAGCAATCATTCAAAGATACAATCGTGGGTAGAACAACAACTTATCATATCATAGCCTGAGATGTGTTATGTGGTTGTATTGAATAGTTGTAATGACATTGGCCTTTTGTCTCTGTTGACCACAGCTGGTCATCTTCTGATGGGAATGATGATCCATTGGAGGCTGCCAAGGATAGCATATTTGTAAAGATCCTCCTCAAACTCATTCAAGAAGGTGTGTACTGGCTATTATATTAAATAGAAAATTAAATATATATTTAATTCAATCACTGAGTCCTAATGTTATAGTTTTTTATATTTAACATTTCTGGTTCATTTTTGGTTTACTCGTGCGTGACATTCCTAGATGTACTTCTTACATGCTTTCATCATTTCTAGGAGTTCCTCTACAGACTTACCTACCTGATGTTAAAGATCTGCTAGAATATGAGGAATTGGGAAGTTTGAAGTCGAAGCCCTACTTTGAGTTTGTGCTGCGCGCCAACTATGAACATTACCTGCAAGCACAGATTTGACACCTTTACCCGCACACTCACTTCCACAGTTGCACTTGTGCACACATTTTTCATCCTTTGATTGACAAGATTGCATTTTCTAAATAAATTGCGTATTTCTGTAATTGTTTTTCCAGTTTTTTTATGGTAGACACAGGAAACACAATTGCACCATTTTACAAAGCAATATTACAAAAAAAAATAGGGGGATTTTATTTCTTCTGTACTGGTACCTAAAGAAAATATTTTTGAAAATGTACCTGTGAAAGTGCTTTAAGAAAAAAGTAGTTTGGCCATCAAGTGCCTGAAAATACCAGCTTGTTAACTGAGTGCATTGGTTTTTAATAAAGTTAAAAGTGATAGGCTATCACTAAGTTAATAACAAACTCATACACATAAAGTAACCCTACAACTGGCTGGTATTCTCCATATTAGATTTCTTTCGTGGCATAGTGTGTAGGGTTCTGCTTATTGGTGGTGCAGATGTTGATTATAAATAGCAGGACCTAAACTCCTTGAGTGTCTCTCCCACCCAGAGAGGAGTTGCAGCTGATCCACTTTCAGTGATGGTAGGAGCAGATGGCCTCTACAGTGTCTACAGCCACCTAAAAATAGGGAAAGGAGGTTAAATTGGGGACATCCACAATAAATTACCACTGCCTTTATAGCAGTTTTCTGTGTCCCTATATGGGAAAGACCTTTAAAAATATGTGCTACGGTTGTTTTTAAAATGATTGTGTCAAGAAGTTACTTGATCTCAAATAAAACTCAAGTAATATTGAAATACATTCCTTTTGGTAGAAGCTTAACTGCAACTAAATGTGTGTTATCTGTCATCCCGGTAATGAACAAACTACTCAGGACCCCCAATCCTGTTTTATCTCTAGACCTCCTTGTGGAATATGTATTTGGGTAGAGGTATTTATTGTTATGCATGGTATGGAGGTAACATTTTCTGTTCTGAGTCGTATGGTAACACAGTTTGTAAGTATAATATAGCTTCCGCATTGTATAATATCTCAGTAACTATGAGTTAACAGCTGGATAAACCGGAAACAACATTAATTTCCTTATTTAAACGCATACAGTCTAAAAGGGAATAGGGTGAGGTAGCAGGGCTGCAGCTGTTCAGCTGTGTTTCAGGAGGGTCCTATCCGCTTTCACCTACTCCCTGTTTTCAGAAACTGGAGCATGGCCACTTCAGCTATTGCGGAAGTTACGATTATCTCAGCTCTTGAAAAAATCACACCCCTACCTAAAATTTGACAGAAGCTCTCCGTCTCCTCACCCCTTTGATGCAGATTTAAGTTCCTTTCATAATATACCCATGTTGTTTTCAGCAAACTTTTGTAAATGAATGCTTATGCTTTGGCTGTTTAATACGCTAGTATTAAAAATATTTTAAGAAAGGTTTTACCAGTAGTTATCACTAGTGAAGTTTCTTTTTCACACATAAGCATCGATAAAATGCTTCTGTGATAAATATAAACCTTATTGTATTGAACTACTTCGGACAATATTTTCTAGAGAATATCCCACTTGCGTCCGATAAACTATAGCTGAAATAATAAATGAAATACAATACAATGCATTAGAATAGGCTACCT